>OX031006.1:135703190-136303190 GCA_943735925.1 Pollenia amentaria
ATACATATACATATACATATACATATACATATACATATACATATACATATACATATACATATACATATACATATACATATACATATACATATACATATACATATACATATACATATACATATACATATACATATACATATACATATACATATACATATACATATACATATACATATACATATACATATACATATACATATACATATACATATACATATACATATACATATACATATACATATACATATACATATACATATACATATACATATACATATACATATACATATACATATACATATACATATACATATACATATACATATACATATACATATACATATACATATACATATACATATACATATACATATACATATACATATACATATACATATACATATACATATACATATACATATACATATACATATACATATACATATACATATACATATACATATACATATACATATACATATACATATACATATACATATACATATACATATACATATACATATACATATACATATACATATACATATACATATACATATACATATACATATACATATACATATACATATACATATACATATACATATAAACTTTCTGTTCTTTCCCAACCATGGTAAAGGGTTTAAAAGATTCGGCATAGCCGAATATATCATTTTTACTTGATGTTGTTCATTTTAAATTTTAATAATTTTTTAGGCCTCAGTACAAATGCAAACAACTATTTGACAAATCAGCCCAAAGCAAGTGGATCTGCAGAAGTGGCTCGCACTGTGCCTTTAGGAAATGCTTCTCAAACGGCAACTGGCTCTTTTACAAACGGTGTTAAGGCCACATCTTCAATTTCGCGACCTCTTCAAAATGTAAGATAAAGTATAGAGTATGTAGGTGTCAATTTTAATTTAATTTTATAAAAAAAATAGGTGATACCCACTTGCGTGTATTTGATGTCACGTGTTGCTGTGCATATGGAGATAGAAGGTACTGCACAATGTCCCTCCCAGGTGATGTTGGCTGCCGCCCTAGGCTGTGAAGAATTGGGAATAGCAAATAAATTGTTGGCACAAAGTATATTTGGTCTTTGGATGACAAGTGTGCTTCTTGAAATACAACTTAAATCGCATCATCGACCGTATGTTGTTCGAGTTGCATGGCCTAATTTACTGGAAAAATTTAGTCATGGAAACCCCATTGAAAAGAAATATGATGAACCTATGATCATGTTAAAGCGAAATGTATTTTTTTCGAAACGCGACGAGGAAAAAATAAAGTAAGTATTTCTTATATTACTCTGACTAGGGCAGAATCAAAATGTTTGGAAAATAAATAAATGAATAAAAAATATTTATTTTTTCCGGTTGGAAAGGTTTTGATTCCGTATTTGCAATTGCGATATATTTGGTTTTATGATCTTCAGAATCCGAACGATTTTGTTTGTTGTATATATTATAAAATCTCTGCTATCAAATAAAGTATGGCAATGTTGTACATGAAAAAACATGCTCAAGAAATCAATATAATAATCAACATTTTTATTAAATAAAACTTTCAAAATGGCAATTCCACTTAAACAATTAAAAGTGGTTTCATTCCGAAAAATATTTTCGTTTTACTTTTTCTAAAAAAGCAGCTGATAATTAATAATTACATTGTGTTCGAACTTGGCGTTTTTTGTTCAACAAGATAGTGAAAAATTGCGTTTAACAGAGTTGGATTGATTTAAATAGATCAACGATCCCAAAAGTATAGAAAATATCGCTTTATGATGCTTTAGAATTTTTGACAACGGATTCTGGAAGAGGAGAGCAAAAAATATACGTGTGCGTTTTGAAAGATCACATCGGAATATTATTTTAGAGTCGGTTTAAGTTTCCCAGCCTTTTCTTTACATCTGAGGTGTAAAGTATGTTCAGCAGCATTGTGAAAAATGTTATATAAAATATTTTTGTGGAACATATTAAACCTATAGGTCCACCTCCTAACGGCATTTGTAGGTTTTATTCTAACAAATCGTAAAAAACACCCAAAGGAAGAAAATACCTGCATGAAGGATAGCATTCACACTGAGTTCATGTTGATAATGTGCTAGCACTTTTAACACACATACGTAATATCGACAAATTAAATAAATTACAACACACGACCATCCACAACATCCCGGTGGCAAACGTCAAGTTGATTAATCATGAAACATACTGACAATGTTAAATCATCAAAGAAATATGCTGAATTTTCTTTGGCGTCATACATGAATTTTTTAAGCAATTGTCCAAAATATCGTAGATAACCCGAATCGATTTTGTTTGGTAAGCGTCCGCGTATTAGTGAGTCGCAACAGACAATATTTTCCATATTCATATATGAGTTTTTATTCAATTGGGCGCCATCCGAGAGATTCGTAGCAGACAAAATAACTTTACCTTCTCTGTGAATTTTTCTTTATAAGTCGTCATAATATAGACCATAATGGCTAATAAATCAGTGAGTGTTAAAACGCTAGTTTAGTTGAACTAAACTTAAATTTATATGTAGTTTAAACTCAACAGTTTTAAATCAGTGTCCCATGTATTATATGTAGCAGAGTACGGAGAGTGCTCGAATTAAACTCGCTCGCGAGCGAGTCCAATTCGAGCGAGTTTTATTTTCTACATTGAAAAGAATTATTCTTTACTGCTCGCGAGTTTTAAAAATAAAACTTTTTGCGAGTTGAATAATATTGCTCGCGAAAAGAATTCAAATTTTAAGAGTCAAAAATAAAACTCAACTCGCGAGTCGAGCTAAAAAGAATTGTGCGCGAGTTTTATTTTTGCGTATGAATTTTTTTTAATTAAAAATATCTTGTTGCTGTTTATTTGTTTGTATGTGTGGATAAATGTGTGTATTTATGAATATTTCATCGAAACACAGAACAGCATTAGCAAATGGATCAGAAGTAAGGTGGGAAAAGGTATTTATTGATACAGCAAATATTACGTTGTGACAAGTATAACTAAAGTATGAAGAAGAAATAGCAAAGGAAAGGATTCGTTTAAAAGAATGCAATCATGTTATACGTTTCGAAAATATAAAAATACTATGGAGAAACAGTTTTTAGTTTTAAATTTGGAAATATTTACTAACATAGTATTGAAAATAAATGTTTGTTACTATCAGTGTTGCCAAGAGCTGAATAAAAAATAAGCTAAATTGGTATTTTTAAATAAAGACTAAAAAGGCAAAAGGCTCTTTCTACGGATACTTGTGTTGATGGAACGGCAAGTGCTACGTCTAAAAATTTCCCAAGCTCTGGATCTGTAATTTTGCTCCTTTTGTAGTATTCCAAAATGTTTGTTTCAAAATTAAGCCTTGTTAAGTTGCACAAATTTTCCAATTTTTGCTTCATTGTTTGATCGGTTAGTGGAGTTTGCTGAGTTAGCAAATTCATTTTTGCTTCCAGTTTTGAGAATGCTCTGGTTGATGAAGATGATGGATTACTTAAAAATGATTCATTTTGGATATCGGTGCTTTGACCTGATAACCGTTTTATCATTATATGTGTTTTAAGGAGGTGGTTCTTAAACAAAATTAATGTTTACATAAAATTATTTTCTTTTAAAAATGTTATTTAAATGTCAAATTTAAGTGTATGCAGTTTAAAAATAGTTTGTATGTATATTAATAGTAGACTTACCATAGCTATTTTCTTCTGTTCCTCTGACAAAAATGGGGTTCTTGTAAAATTAAAACGTGGATCTAAGTAAATTGCTGAAATAAAGCCGTATTTTGTCAAAAGGTTTTGCTTCCGCTTCTTCATAGCATCAAAGAGGCTTTGTGCGTAAATGTTTTCTTGCAATCCCAGCTCTTCTAGTTCAACTTCACAGCAGAGCCAATCTCTGTAGAAATCGCCCACTATGTACTGTTCAACTGGAATTTAATAGTGCATTCTGATAGAGGATTAAAGGATTTTACAAATTTTGTAACAAAGTTCCAATTAGGATCAGGAATAGTCATTGATAACTAGTCATTGATACTATCAATATATTCCTTAGAATTTTCTAACGATATCATCATTTTAAAAGCTGAATTCCGTCTCGTAGTATTGTCTATTAGCGGCATTTGAAAATTAGCTGGGCTTTTATTTCGAACGTGGGTGCGTAGACTTTTTACAATTTTGCGGCATTCTTCAACTTCAGACTGAATTGTTTTCAAGACATCTTGAGCTGCAAGTTGTATTGCATGGGCTGCACATCTTACAACTGCCATAACGGATGAAAGTGACGAGTGAATATTTTCAAATTCTTCGTCATCACTATTTATATATTCAGCTTCTTGTGCTTAAGCTTCTACTTGAAGATCTTGCAATAATTTCGCCGTTTTTCTTACATTTGCTCCGTTATCAGAAGTGCATGCGTATATTTGGGATATGCCAATATTATACTCTTTTAAACAGTTTATTATCTCCTCTTTAAGAAACTGAGCTGTATGTCTTCTTTTCAATTGAATCATACCAATTGTATTTATATGAATTTTGGAGTCTTTAATATATTGAACATTAACTCCAAGTATACTTTTTTCCATTCGCGTGGCAACGTCGATTTTTAAACAAATCATCTTCTTTAAAACCGATTTTGAAATATTTTCTTTTATTTGTATTGCTGCTGTGTTGATTTTGCAGACGATGTTTTTTGAATTAATATTAGTTCTATGCAAATCTTCATAAGGGCGTAACATTTTTTTAAAATAATCTTCGTCATCAAATATTCTAAATGGAATACTTTTCACTGTTACAAGTCCAACACAACATAACAAAAACTCATTTTTACTTAGAGAAACAGACATTGAAACATATTTTTCAATTTCAAATAAATTTTTGCGACCCATTGCACATATGTTTAAACACTCACTACAGATCAATGAACACATTTCATTGCATTTTATATAGTCGTTATTGTTAACTACCTGTTGCTATTTTCTATAAAAGTCAACTAATTTGGTTGTCACAAGACAATTATTGGCGATTTCTCAGAAAAGAAATCGCCATATTTGGTGGCTATTGCAGCCATAAATTCTCATATTGGGTTCTTTAATTCTGTGAGGAGTGTAGGGCCGTGCACATAAAAAACCTTTACTGCCTTTTTTTGTAATAGAAATAAAAAATTTCGTATGGTGTTTCCATGTAAATTCGCAAACAAACATGCTTAATACAAAAACAGGCAGTTCATTAATTTCCTATGAATCGTTAACACTTCTATGTAAGTCACTAATGAACGCATACATTTTATTACACATCATTCAAAATTTAACATTTATACGTATTGCACATATATTTTAAAACACACTTATCTACCTGTTTATGAGCAGCATTCACTTGTGTGCATTTTTTTGAGTATAAACATTACTTTTACAACCCTTTCCCACACGTCTTGCCAGCCATTTTAACATAAACATTAATATAATAAGTTTTTCAGACCCATTGCAAAGACATTTAAACACTCACTAGGGATCAAACAAATATATCAATGATCACATTTTCTATAAATAGTCGTGATTGTTTACTACCTGCTGATGTTTTCTATAAGAATCAACTAATTTGGTTGTCACAAGACAATTATGTGATGGCTTTTGCTACCCTAAAAAACTCTTAATTCATTTATAACACTGATCTTCAAAAACAAATGTAAGTCTTTAAATTAAAACATATAAAATATAAAGATTTTGAAGCGTTTAATTTAAATCCGTTACAGTTTCAAATTTTTTTTATGGGCTTGACTAATATTCCGCCCGGAATAAGGGCCGATTTTTATTAAAACACCAACAAATGATTATTAATAATATTTCCTTTAAGTCAAACGAATAACATTTTTTATATTTTCCACTGTTTCGGACATTTTCAGAAATTAGTGACGATGAACTTTTTTTTCAAGCAAAATTAGTACTATTTTTTGTTTTCAAAAATTTGTTAACAAATTTAGAACAATTTTTTTTATTATTTATCAGAAAGCCAGATATATTGCGAATAAAATGAGCCATAAACCATGAAAATCGATTGACAAATGTTTATTTTAATCATACTTATTAAAGGCAGCTTTTATGAAAATAATATATTACCAATCTCAAACACTTTTATTTAAGTAATTTAAGAACGCATACATTTTATTACACATCATTAAACATTTTGCAGGTTTACATATTTTTAAACAAGAAAACATTTATACATACAAACACACATACATTCTTATCAACATGGTTATGCCCAGCATTCATATGTGTGCATATGTTTTTATAACCCCTTCCTACACATATGCCTGCCCTTCGTTTCTAAAAATTCATATGTATGTACATATATTTTTACTTCGCACAAGCAAACATTAATTTTTTTAAACGAGTTGCTCGATTTCAACTCGTATGCGCATAAAATTTGTACTTACGAGTTGAAAAATAAAACTCGTAAGCACAAATTTTAAAACGAGTTGTTATCTGCTTACGAGTCGAGAACAAAAATCTTATGACTCGTAAAAAATTTGTGCTCGCGAGTTTAAAAATAAAACTCGCGAGCACAAATTTTAAAATGAGAGAGTTGACTCGAATTGTGCTCGCGAGTAAAATTTTTTCCTACCCTGATATGTAGTTAAAAAAGTAACATGTGGCAGGTTTACGATATATGTTGTAAAATTCATATGGTCATATGGTCTGTATTGGTAGTTTAAACGCCCAATTTAAAGCGTTTAAAGATGGTTTATATGTTTACTTATTTACAGATATGTTGGCTTAAACACATTTTAAATCAAAAACAGAGTTTAACTTGCTCAGATTTATTAGGCCTAAGAGGTTTTTCTTACTAATGTTTTGTAAATGAATTTTTATGCTATGGTTTGTCTTCCTAGAGAATCGTAACTGGAAAAATCAGTGATTCGTTTTTTCTATGATTTGTTATGTGCTATTTGAAATATTTTTACAAAGGATTCAGTTATGAATAATCTAATATGAACTTATATGTTATACAGATATTGATAACAACGTCTCTTTTACGGAGACATAGAAGAAACCATACCCAAACCTACAACACAAACAGTTTTATTAATAAACATTTTCAATTTTTTATTAAAAGAATTAAGGCAATCATGGTTTCAGTAAATTTAAATAAATTATAAATTGAATATATAAATATATAATAACAAATAAGAAACAAATTTAAAAAAAGAACCGTTGTATTTTTTAAGTTTATGTATAACACACTCAGCTTTACATCCACTCATATCGGATACCGATATATCGGCGATATTTCAGGTTTGCCAATATATCGGTATAGGCGATATTTTACTGTCGATACTTTTTAAGAGTTTTTTTTTTTTTTGGAATAACAATTGAGTTTTTAATGCTTATTTTTTGCATAACAACTAAGAGAAATAACACTTAAAAACAAGACATAAAATCAAAACCGAATAATGATTTGGTTATTTTAATTTTTTAGCTGGAGGTCAGCAACACGCGTTTTATGCGCTTGATACTTTCTTGACTTTTTTTCAAGCCGCATGCAAATGTGGAATGTAATCCCACTTAATTCGTTCTATACGTACGCACCATAGTAGTGAAATATTCTGTTATTGCTAAAATTTTATGTGTTTGTACTACAAAAAACGTGCAAATTTTGTACGATTTTATCTATGCCGTTTAAAATTGTGGAAGGCCCGATCACCTCTTCATTAATAAAAGTTCTGATCAGTCTAAAAAGGCTTTTGGAGCATTTGTGAACAACTAATAAGAAATTTCGAGGAGGATAAACCTCTGTCCATCCTAAGCTGTCTTTTTACTAAAGAAGAAGTCGAGCTAAATCTTAGATCTTCTAATATTACTAGAGACACAGATCCGCTTGGTGCAGAAATACTTACGTTTTCAAATGAGTTCTGTCGCATCTGAGAGAATATTTTCCACAGCATGTCTGGATTGAAGAATTTGAGATCTCCGCAAGTTGAGAATATCTTGTATTTTCAACAAAAATCTTATTAATTTCAATTTTAAATTATTACAATTTCTTTAGCGTTCAAAGATAACTGCGCCGAGACCACATTTTCCATACAATTTGATATACAAATTTGTCGAAGAAAGCCGTCGCACACTGGTTCCTATTTTGAGAAGGCGGCCAAAATTATTTTTTTTATGTTCTCCAATTTTAAAATTATTTTATTCATATGAAAGTAGTATATACTAGTAAACCGCGGGAGCCAAAAAACTTCAACCTAATTTACACTATTTCATTGAGAACTGAATGGACTTTTTCACAATTTGGTTATAGTAATTAATTTCTTAGTAAATTTTGTTGATTTGTAAGTTGAAATGCTCATAACTTTTTTATTTTTGATTTTTTGACAGAATAAGTTTTGTGTATCACCTATTGTGTATTGGACCCCAAAATCGGCAAAATGAAGATAAATCGTCAATTTATAATAATCATAAGCTTATTTAAGCTTCTGTAAAAAATTAACAAAAAGCCTGACAAATCCATTTAAAAAACAAAATCAAAAACATTTTATTCTGTACGGAAAGTGCGATCAGTTTCGCACTTTGCTTAAGCAAATGGCAGATTCATTTGAGACATATTATTAACATCTATTCGCACAGTTACGTAAGCCAAAATAAGCAACTGTGCCTTAAAACGCAACGCCATAAATAACATTGACATCAAAAACAAAGTCAAAAATATTTTATAATTTTGTTGTTGCTTTGTTCATATTGAATTTTAAAATTTCAAACACTGCATATCTTGTGATGTTGATAATTTTAAAACGCTAACTACACTAGAGGTTTCTGTACCAGAGAATGACAAAAGTATTATTTTAAGTACTCTTCCAGTATTAGTGAGAAAACATTTATGGGCATGCGTGGGTTACCCATAACAAGTCGAAGTGAAATATGTATAGGTATACGCTGGCAATGTGTATTTGTACATTCATTTTTTTTTAAGAAAGTACATGCAAATATAAATAAAAATTGTATTGCATATCTGAAAGTTAAAACAGAGATAGCTATGCATTTTTTTCAAAGCAGGAACACGAGGGGCGCACACTGGTTCATATTTTTAGAAGGCGCCCAAAATTATTTTTTTTATGTTCTCCAATTTTAAAATTATTTTATTCGTATGAAAGTAAATATGTAGTAGTAAAACTCGGGAGACATACAACTTTAACCCTACTTCAACTATTTTATTGAGAACAGGGTGGTCCAAAATGGACGTTCTCAGTATTTGGTTATAGTTATGAATTTCTTAGTCAATTTTTAAAGTTGAAATACTCATAACTTTTTGTTTATCAAGATTTTTCGACAGAACAAGTTTTGTGTTTCAGTTTATCTTAACTATTAGCGGTTTAAAGCAATAAACTCTGCGACCTGTAGAACTATTTAATTACAATTTTTTTTTTCAAATGTCAAAATTTCTCTGAAACATCTTACTTTATAGAGCATAAGTCCTGAGCGGCAAAATGAATAAAACAAATCTATACTCGCTTGTAGTCCGGACTCTAACCTACATTTCGATACTAAATTCTACACCGGCCGGCTCCGACCTTGCGAACTACAACAATTTCTGTGACCAAGGTAAGAATTTCGGTTCAAAGGTGGTGAAATATCTAACATAAATTATGTAGCAAATCAGGTTATCAATTAATTTGGAAAGAGGTAAAAATTGATTTTATGCCATTTTTTGAATTTATTTTGGGTGAACGGATGCTGCAAAAATAATAGGCGACATAAATTGACTAACACGTTAGATTTCTAGTTTAAAGTAAAAAAGATTAAACATTAGTAAACAGCCGCAGCATAAACTACATATGTAGTTTAAATGCCTGAAAATGGCATTTTAATTAAAAACAAGTAAGAGTGCTAAATTCGGCTGTGCCGAATCTTTGATACTCTCCACCGGCAGGAGTGGGCTCAATATGATAAATTCATATATGGGGGATTTCATGTCAAGTGACCCAACTTTTAAAATCGATGTCTTCCGATTTGGATGAAATTTGCACCAACGTTAGTCCTATTGTTAAGTAGTTAAGACATAACAAGATCGGTCAAAAAGTTTCTGAGCTAGAGGGGGTCAAAATTTTACATTTTGGCCAAACCGGTGTTATTTCTCATCCATGTTACTTATTATCTATTGGTGTTAGCAAAATTTGTCCCAAAAAAATTAGATAGCTATTTCTTCAAGCTTTCGAAAAATATTTTTTTTGTTTTTTTTTTAAATGTTTTAAAATTTTTTTTTTTTAAATATAAAACTTATTTTTTATTTTTTTTTTTTCATCCAAATCGGAAGACATCGATTTCAAAAGTTGGGTCACTTGACATGAAATCCCCCATATATTATTAACTAAACTTCACAAAAACGAACGTCAGCATTAAAATTGATTGTGGTTTAGACCTATATTACGATAAATTATTGACCGACAATAAGAAAGTTTTATGCGTTTCTTGTTAGAACTTTGAACTGGCTTGAATAAAATATCATGATTCGTAACACTTTTAGCTGAACTAAAATGATTTTAAGTTACGTAATTTGTATTGGACCCATGGTAAATTATGGACCAATCATCCCACAATTCTGATGACTGATTTCAATACAGCAGTGTAATTAGTTATAGCGTTAACAGTGAATTTCACAAAATCGCATGATATTTTTTCTGGCCCTATGAATCTTGGAAGAAATTTTACAGCAATATCTATATCTGTTATGGTTTAAGGCGAATTTCATTATTTTCCCAAAGGGGGCTTTATTTGATTTTAGGCGCAATAGGCTGTTTTCCGAGAGTAGGGTTTATATGGAGCCTAGTGTAAATTATGGACAGGTCTTCACGAAATTTGGCAGTGTGATTTCTTGTCCTATAAAACTCTGACGTACCGAATTCCATTATGATAGCGTTATCTATTACGGTTTTAGGCGTACTAAACTGTTTTCCGGGAGTAGGGAGCCCATGGTCAGCTATGGCGGATTCGGGCAAATTGTTATACCATTTCGTGCATTTTTCCACCATTTTTGTTAGTTTTTGTATCAAAATTATCAATTTGTTTAGGGTGGTGGTTCCAGATTTTTATTCATAGTTCTGACCCTTCTGAACTGATGTTGCTGGATTTCATTCCCAACCTGCTTAGGAGAACTGCAAGCAATTTCAGACCAAGTTTGTTCTTTTCTTTTGCGTTTTTTGAAAGTGAGTGTGTTTTCAACAGACGGACATGGCTAAATCGACTTAGAATTACTCAAGGAGCCAGAATATATACACTTTATGGGGTCTTAGATGCATAACAACAAAGTTTCAATCGGAATGACAAACCTAGTATACCCCCATTCCCACTAGTGGTGGTGGAGGGTATAAAAGTTAAAGAAGCAGTAAATGATAAAAAAAAACTATTACCTGTTAAATTATTGCCGGCATGTTATCCTTTTAAAAAGTGTGAAAACAGGGTTTTTATTTTTCAAAGCAATGCTAATAAAAGATTAAATTTTAATTTTATGCATCATATTTGTTCTACATTAGCTCTGTTCCAGATGCATAACGAAGCAGTCCGAACTTGCACAAAGTTACCCAAAAGCGTTCCACATAACAATTTTTGTGCAATTAAGAGAGTAATTGAGAAAGTATTTTTTTAATTTCCTGTACAAATTTGCAGGAACTTTTTATTTGGGGAAAAAATGAAAGTGGTAAATGCATTATTGCATACATATTTCCCTTAATCTTTAACATAAAAGAAAACAAGATATAAAAAATGACAATGATGTAAATGTTTTGGTTTTATAATGTTATGTCTTTTAAGCGTCTTAAATCATTAAAATAGATCTTAATTTGAAAAGTCCCAGGAAAAACTTTTTGAATTTTGGTAATAGGTCGTAGTTATTTCATACGTTACCTGGTAAGTAGTTGTCATTACAATTGTCATTATTCTGAAAACCACAATAAGTACTTGCAAGTAATGACCTCAGTAAGTACTTTGTACTACTATTATTTTCAGCTATGAATATTTACTTACTAATAATCAGCTAAATAACTACTTATTAGTTGTCTTGTTTTCAATACTGAATATTTACTTACTGGTAACTAGCTCCATAACTACTTATTAGGTCTCTTAACTAGCGCCAATTAAATAAAAACTAGTTATTTTTTGGCTTCTAGTAAGTACTTACAATTCAACTTACTGGTAGTTAAATTATAACTAGATATTTTGTGACTTCTAGTAAGTGTATTATAACTACTGAATTCTGTGGACAACTCGAACAAAAATAAGTAGTTATTCAGCCGAAAAATAAGTAATGTTCATATGTCTCCAATATTACTTGCTAACTTACCAGGTTAGTAAAGTTTTTGCTGGGAGTAAGCATCATTAGTATTTGAAGAAGTGCAAAAATGATTTTTTGCGTTCCAGCAATTTTGGGTAGTTTTGGCAAATTCAGAGAGTAATTTTCATTTTACTCCTATTAGTCCGAACTTGTCCGAGATCTTGTGGAACACACCTATTATTGTTTAAACAATAGCAAAGTTCAGTTATAAAGTTCTCGCTGATATATATTTTCAACAGAAAAATTAAAAAGATATAGAGTTACACATAATGACTAATCCATTCCTTAAATTATGCAACGATCAATAAATCAAAATTCATAAGATAAAAATAAAAAAAATAAAATCAATTACGTATGAAAACGGTACGTTTAATGTTCTAAAAAAAGTTTGTTTACAAATGGAAACTAAAGACATCATAACTGAAGAATTTCGAAAAATAAAATAGCCAATCAAGAACTTCAATCGGCAGTATTTGAATTTGATGACCAATGCATTTAATTAATTTTCTAATGTTCCTTACAAAGTTTTCGTCACTCTGCAGCATTTGCCAAAAGACATCAAGTCAATTAAGCCAACCCCCATCACAGGACGATAGTTTCCATGAAGCATAGGAATATGGATTTTCTCCTCTTGATGACAGAATTCATTTTATGGAGCATATTCTTAAATTGGGTTATGATTTGGAATTTGGCCCGTTAGGCAAAACAGTGAGAAAAAACAAAGAAAATGTGGAAAAAAGGAAACAAACAAAAAAACGAAGCAAATACAAGAAAAATACCTTCAGCTTGGCCTTATAATTGAGCAGCCAGAACAAAGAGAAGGAAGCTCAAATGATGGAAACACTAACGGAGATTCCTTTCAGATCCAGAAACTGCAGCACCTACCACAGGAGTACATTATGAATTAAAATCATATCACAAGGTCTAGTATGTATCAAAAAGATTAATGCACAAAAATTCTTTATAACAAAAAATACTCATGGAGGCATATGCCAGCCACAGTTCATAAATTTCTGTACCATGGGAAACAAATAGTTCAACACAATATGCTACCAATTAGAGATCTATCTGAAGAAGCCCAAGAAAAAAATGAACAGATTCTTCTCCGAGTATTATACAAAAAAAAAAAAATAATTTCAAGAAGTTGTACTAATGAAGATCTTATTTCTATTTTGTTGTGCACATCATATCCATGTATGTCCAGTATTCGACAAAATGGAAATTAACCTCATTCGAATTAGAGGAAGAAGCCAAACAACTTCAGGAAATTGAAACTCATTTAAAATAGTTTATAGATTATAATTTGTTTTTGATTTAAGAATATATTTGTATTAATATATAAAAATTAAATTCCAAATACAAATTAAACCAAAAATAAAAGTTGAATTACTTAAAATTTTATCGATAGCCATTTTGGGCATTTTTTTAAATTTTATTTTTGAGGTTTATCCCTATAGCAACTCGTCTTGTCCCAAAAACGCCAACCTTTGGCTCCTGTGAATATTAGGACTAAAAAATCGACGGGGGCCAAATGTTGGCATTTAATGAGAAGACTTAAATTCCAGAATAAAAAATAAGTATCAAGTGTAAGATATAACAGGAAAAAGGAAAGATTATAAAAAAATATATATATCAAATATTCACTTTTTACACTGAAACTCAACAAATAAATTAAAATGCATTTTTAACTCCCCATAACTTTTGTTTCTATCAGTCGAATTTTACGTTTTGTCGCACAAAATAAGGGCTAAGATCCCACCAATCGGGCAAAACAAAAAAAAAATCGCATAAAAAAATACCGATCCAGTCAAAAGTTATGGAATTTTGACCGCCTTCTCGTGAAATTACCCTGTGTGTCGTGAAATAAAATATTTTTTATTTTGAGAACATTTTTGATAATGCGGTCACATATTGACACTTATTCACCCAACAGAAAATGAAAAATGTAAACAATAAAATTATGGGCTTTAAGGCTATGTCAGATAAAACTTTTGCTTCGCGTTGCGTTCCAGTTTCGCTTTGACATCTAAAATGAAATATACATACTAATACGTAACATGTCACATTAAGTACTTTTAAAGCAGAGCGAAGCGAAAAGCAAGACAGCTCTCATTTTTTTGCGTGTTTTGACAATCAGCTAGTATAATTTTCTTTTATTTTATAATATAAATCGTACGGTTAAATTTTTTACGTTTATTTTTATAACAAATAGTTAAGTGTAAAATTTTGCAACCGCTTTTATAGGTAACCAAACAATGCGTGAGCGTTGGCAAAGTTGTTATTTTTTCATACCCCTTTTGCTTTACTCTTTTCTGTCAAAGTAAGAAACGTCACGCAACGCGACGAAGTTGTATCTGACATGACCTTTAGGTTTTTTGAACACTTGCTCTGTTCTTTTCTATAAAAACATGATTTATTTTTTGTTAATAACTATTACCATAAAATTAAATTCGTTGTTTTTTAAATCAAATTGATGTACATTTTAATATATACAATCTATTAATACACTATAATTTTGTTAAATGAAAAAATTATTCAAATTGAGTTTTGTCAATTTTACCTTGAATTAAAGATTTATGGGTATTGCCGATATTTCTTTTTGAGTATCGGTATCGTATAGGCAAAAAGGCTTATTGTTACATCCCTAGTACAAAGTGTATGCAGAAGAATTATTCAGAACATTACAAGGAATTTTTTTTTGGTATACATTAACCCTCTAACTCCTATTGAAATGGTGTTTTTTGTAATTTTTTTTTTTAAAAAAGCCCAAATAAAAAAACAAAAGTAAAAGTATCCAGCTCTAAACTCTACCACAGTCTTCTTTCAATGTAAAATTTGGAATAAAAATTTATCAAAAAATCATGAAAAATTTGTAGATTTAGAAAATGTTATTGTTCCGAAAAATACGACCTGTTTTGTAACGTCTGCGGCAAACATAGATAGAGTAAATTTTAATTAGAAGATATCTATAAAATGTATTTTAAATTCGAAGTTGTCCCCGATGAACTATGGATGCCTGAGTATTGCTGAGTATTGCTGTTGGAATTGTTGCAATGGCTTAATGCTTTGCTTTAAAAGTAATTAAATTGTTGTTCTTGTGTACTTCATAACACTGCACTTTGGTATTTCCAATGCAATTTTCTATTTTCATGCGGTGGCTAGACCCAGGTGAGCATATTGACTCCACCTGCTGCGTTTGTTCAAATAGTGCCGTACTTAAATTAAATAAATCTAATTAACCCTTAAACCACCTTTTATTAAAGTTGCATTTTCGACTTAGGTGTGTTCGGAGACCTATAGTAGTTGCATGACAAATATTTTCGCAGAATTTAAATGTGATATTTGCTCTTTTTAAAAAATTTAAAAAGATCCATTTTCGGAAGAGTTAGAAGGTTAATGTATACCAACAAAATTTTGCTTGTAATATTCTGAATAAATCTTCTGAAGATACTATATACCAAAACCTAAGTATTACACGATTTTCTACGTTGCAACTTTAAACAGGCCGTAAAATGAGTTTCAAATGTAAACTTTTTAAACGCCGCACAGTGGCTGAAAATCGTTTTTCATTGGCCAAAATTCTGTAACTTTTGAACCGAAGGAGATATTTTAGTAAAAATCGACAGATAGATTCTTAAACTTTTCTTCACTTTCAATTTCATTAAAATCGGCTGAGCAGTTATTGGGGAATTTAAGGGCAAAGTGGAACTTTAGATTTTTTTAACTTTAGCGTGAAATATGTTTTTTTTAATTATTTAAAAAGGTCATATTTAGATTTAAATAATAAAACAAAAAATGTTAATATTTTTTGTAACAATGGGACGCTCAAAAAAATTAAATGTTTATACTAAAAAAAATTTTAACATTAAAAAAAATAGTAAAATAAACTGGAAATTTTGCTATTATTACTGAAAAATTATCAATTTTTTGCTGTTAAATTTGTTTACACTTAAAAAACATTTGAAATATTTTCGAAAATATTGCTATTACTACAGAAGAATCTATTATTTTCTTAATATTAGCAAAATAAATCCGGTGAATTCTGATTTTTTTTTTAAATTGTTGATACGAAAATATAGGTATTTATTTTTTGAATATTTCTTATTTTTTTAAACATTTCATATATATGTGGATAAAAAAACCTTTTAAAAATAAAAGCAGCAATAGATTTTAATAGCTTTTGTAACAATGTGAGGTTCCGTTTATTATTATTTGTTTACTAATACAATGTCTGTCTTAGATCTAATGAATTATAATTATTGTTTATTTAATTGAAAGATTGATTGCAAATATTTCATATTCTGATCTGTGTTATTTCTGTTCTTTAGTAGTTTTTTGACTTATTCATCTAAATCCCGATGTTCCACTTTCCATTGATTTCGAATACTGGAGATGATCGGATCTGACGTTGCCAATAATATATTAAATAGATCTTTATTCGTGGAATTTCGTGAAATTTTTCCAGTATTGTGCTATCTATAATATCTGTAATCCTTATTTCTTTTTTCGTGAGGTTCCTTTGATAAACCTCCAAGTGGCACCAACTGATATTTAATGACATCTTCTCCATGATAAAGGATTCTGTGAACTGTAGCAGACATATTTCTCCATGGGTACTTGGTTGCATATATTTTTGCAGTTTCCTTAGCAAAATCTCCATTTTCTGGAGTCAATTTCTTCATTGCACGCAAATACTTCTAGGATTATTTTAAATCTAAAAATGAGGTTAAAATCAACACCTGTTATTTCAGATGATGTTTTTGGATCTGAAAAGAATCTTCTTGCGGTATTGTCATCATTGGTATTGCCTGACCCTTGTTTTGGCTAATCTATAATTAACCCAAATTTGCAATATTCATCTTGAACATGTTTCCTTTTTAAGCTTATTAACTCCTTGTTGGTTTCGTTGTCTTATTGATCCTAAAGATCCGAAATCCAAATCATAACTGATTTTTAGTATGTGTTCCATAAGTCGTATTCTTGCATGTAGTGGTGATAATTCAAATTCATATGCAAAAGTATTATCTAATGATTTTGTCGGGACTTGGTTTAATTGGCTTGATGTTGCATGGCATATGATGCAGCTGGATGCTCTCTCGGAGTTGGTATACTTTTAAGAATCCGTTTTGTTCTCAATGGACTAGCTTTAACAACATTTTCCACTTTTGTCAATTGTTTCTGTGATCGTGATTGATGTAGGAAAGTATCTTGAATATTTTCATATCCGATTTCTTCTTTTATATCCTTAAGCTTCCTCCTCTTAGATATATCGCTACAGTTGTCCAGTGATTTTTGTGGTCTCCCACGAGTGTTTTAACTTGTAGTTTCTGAAGCGATCTGAACAGAAAGTTCGTTCTCTAACCAGTTTGTAAAGCTCTTATAAAATATTTTTCTTGGTTTTTCTTCTAAAATACTCTCCGCCCAATTCTTTATAGCTGAAGCTCTCCATGTTTTTATCAAAAACGTTGTTATTGCTCAGGTATATATATCCACTGAGTTTGCATCCGAATGTCACTTGTTTTAAACCTTTTCATACTTTTTTTGTACCAAATACAGGTTGAATGAAAAGGATTAAAAAACTTAAAATCCTTTTATTTATATGCTATAAAATACCTGACACAAATTTAACAACGTATTGCATAGTTATAGAATATAGAATATTATTATAGTCATAAAAAGAGATAAAATAAAAAGACAAAAAAAATGTTAAAATCCTTTCTAAGGTGGGATTCACAATATACCTGTTTAGCTTAAACGCGTGTTTAAGCTCTTTATTCTACTATACAAACACATATTACTTTTTTAAAGATAACAAGACTACCCACCCAGCAAGGTCATTATCGATGATAGTTTTTGAGCAATGATAATTTCTTTCGGATTAAGGGCGTGTGTGAAACGGTAACAAAGTACTCATGAAAGTAAAATGTTGACACTGTTGAGGTGAATTAAGCTTCACTAGCCCTGGGGGCTAGTATAAATTTTGACATTAGCGATGAAATTTTTGACAACCACACAATTATCAGACACACTCCCATGTCGTGCAGCTCAAAGTCGGCTCTAAGCCGGCGTTGAATTTAAATTTTGCGTTGAAGTCGCCGCCAGTCCGAAAGGCATATTTATACTCATTTTTTTAGTTAAACTTTACTTTTTTTTTAATAAATTTAAAATTCAATAATAGATTACAGAACGCTAATTACACTTACTTTACAAGCATTTTGTTATATTTCCAAAGCACAATCTTATGTAACTGTAATCGGAAGAAACCAATCACAATACCATGAAAATATATTCGATTGAGAGGTAATCAAAATGAACAAACTGGATAAATAATGTTTGTTTAATCATTAATCCCATAATTAGCTTATTAGGATTTGGGTTACTTAAAACGCGCGATTTGCGAAGGTTTAAAAAACTTAATAAACATGAGAAGTTTCTTAAAAGTTTATAAAAGTATAAAATATCTGTTTATGGGTTCCAACCAGTAGAGAATAAAAAAAAATCGCTGAAAAACGTCAAAAATTAAAAAAAAAAAAATTCAAAAATTTTGAAAAAGCCAAATGTGCAACCTCCAAAAATTCCTCAAAATTTGTTCACATTTGCAACCTGCTAGCAAATCATATTTAAAGTAAGCGCGAATTCTGAAAATTGGTTTATAAATTATATAGCAGCTCAAAAATAAAATTTCCGGACAGACAAATTTTCCGTCCAATTTCCAAAATTTTTTGTAATCATAATCTTTTGACACGCCCTATTAAAATGCAAACAAATCGGTTCACAAATGACGGAGTTATGCGATTACAAACATTAAAAAAGCAACATACAAACGAAATGAAACCCTCCTTCTTTTTTAAAGTCGGGTTAAAATATATTTATATTAATAACAAATACATACATATATTTAAAATATGTAATAACAAATTGTAATAAATAATTTTTTAATTTTGAATAATCTGTTGTCAGAAGATCCACTACTGGCCACTTTTTGCTGAACCGCCGCCGCCAAAAAAATTCTATGCTTAGATTTCTGTTTAGAAATGTCAGCAAGAAATAGTTCTTTTCTTTATGTCAAAATTTTACGTTGTCAAAAATGTTATAATTTCACACAGCACAAACATGAAATTTTGCACCACAGACAAATTTTATTTCCTATTTATTTGTTTTAGGCCCATCTACAAGAATCAGTTGGCAGAACCTTGTTTATTTTTTTTTGAAAAACTCTCATTTTCTTGTACAGTGTTATTGAATTAAATAGAGCGGCATGTTTTTTGACGCAAAGTTTATGTTATATGTAGGCATTTTTGAGCATTTACCTTTATCCTCCTTTGTTTTGGTCACTTTTTCAGTTCGAATATATGATCCTGTAAGTAACGAGATGCTTCATGGCGGGTTTCGTGTACGCTTAGAAAAGCTGTATCAACCGTAAATGTTGAAGTTTGGGTAAAGTTGTTTATTGTAATGTCCATAGTATAATAGAGGGCCCAGGATGCGTCAATTTTTAATTGCGTAAATTTTTAATTGCGAATACCAGCGCTAACTTTGCAAAATGCCTATTAGTATTTCTTTCAGCGTACTCGTATTAGCTTTACCAGTAGGTTGCCCAATAAAATTTGTGACTAACACAGTATTATTTTTTGTGTAAAAATACTTTACACAAAATATGTACATATGTATATATAGAAACAAATGCTACTCGTATCTTGTACATTTTGGAGGTCTTGAAAATCTTAATTTAAAACACGACAGCCGCAAATTCCAAACATTTTAAATTTACTATATTTACGTCATCTACAATACTAAATTTAAAATGTATGCAGTTTGTTGTTGAAAAACCTACACAATGTACAACATGAACAAGATCTACAATAGCAAACCGTGAATTCCGGTTAATAATAACAAAGACAAAAAAGAAAATTTTGTAATTGTACAAATTGCATTTGTACATTTAAAATGATATTTTAAATTTTTTTATTATTATTACCTTGGTAAATTTTCATTAATTACTGTTTGAATTAGCAAAAGTCCGTAATAATCCGTTAACATTAAAATCTTTTTGTAAATTGTACTCACCACGAGGAATATCGTAGATTTATTGTTAGTTGCCTGCACTGTAAGATTAATACTCGTCGCAAATTTCCAATTGTCAATTGTAGCGAACTTTCGTTAACTTCAAGCTGGTGTAACTAACCTTAAGTTTTGCAACCAGTGTGTTTTCTTTTTCTTCTCTCAACCACGAAGCGAACAACACAACCACTACCCGGCAGTGCGGACAGCTCACTCTAAATCTACAAATTTCAGAAAATCTTGAGTGGTTTATCCAATACGTATGCATTAATTTAATAAAAAAAAATTATTAAAATTCGGTTTTCACTTTCTCTCCCTTCACCCATCTATTATAATTACTCTATAATACTAATCTTCCTCTGTCTAGCCCAGCGTTTATCTCTAAGCGGCCATCCCCCCTTGGTACGATTTAGAAGAAGATTAGTTAGCATTGGTGTCCAACCCACACACCAATACAGTAATTTTATTTTTGTTTATCAACAGTAAGTTTTCCTTTATTGTATTGTTATAAGAGATTGCCTGTTTTTTTTCCTACAAAAAAAAAAATTGAAAAATTTAGGTTATTTTCAATAGATGTATTTGCCTTAAATTCGGACTTCATAAAGTTTACGATAAATTAAAATTTTATATACTCTTCACCGAAGGTAAAAGCCAATTTATTTATTTTATTTATTTATTTATCTATTTTCGATGTTCCATACACAACACTTAACTCTTATATGGCAGTTTGGAACTGAGCAAATGCAACTACAATTGTAGTGTATGAGGGGTGGCAGGATCGCCATGTAGTGCTTGAGGGGTGGCAGGATCGCTATGTAGGGTTTTGTGTTGTGGTGTGAGCGTGTTTTTCTAATGTATATTGGTCCCTATAGCCCTTATTTTGTTTAAATAGCTGTAAGGGTACCAGCTGATTTGTAAGGCGTTCAAAGGAACTGCCGAATTTGGATGAGTCTTTAAATTAAAACCAGGCAAGTTATTGCCGAATTAAGTTATTAATTTTAAGTCTAATTTATTTTCAATTTACTGGTGCTTATATACTATACATGAGATTTTAACTTAACCGTTCTAACTTAGTTTAATTATTAACATTTCTCTATTTGTCTTTGTCGGTCATATGGAGATATCAATAGATTGTATCAATAACAAGCCCTCATGACCAGTCTCGCCAATCGGAATGTTGGACGTTGGAATGCACTCAATTTACACTCAATTTTAATGTCATTCACTTACATTCCGATTGTCGGCATTTGTTTATACCGTTATTTGATATTTAAAATACCCTACTCTATATAAGTTGGTAAGTGTTGGTTTTAGAGTAGTTTAAGGGTATGCGGTGGCGACTTATGAGGTACACTACACCCTCACCGCTAAGAGAAAAATTAGGGGATTGATTTTTCTTGATATATTCATAGTACCGACAATGTTTATAAAATAGTTCTTAGTTTCTATTTACATATTTTATGTGTTTTTGAGATTTTTATAATTTTATAAAGTAATTCTTAATGTCTATTTATAAAGTTTTTATATTTTATGTACATTTAATTATTGTTGTCCGTTAGTATAAGTGGTTCCTTAATATGTTTGGTTTGTTTGTTTGTGTTACACTTGTCACAGTATTTTACGAATTGTTTTATCATCTCATTCATATTTTTCCAAATGTACCGCAGTTTCAATTTAATTATTGTTCTTCTTATTGGGGCATTATATATTAATATTTTTAGTTGAGGACTTCTGTTGTTCATTCTTATCTTTGCATATGCTTTTTAAAATCTTCCATTCTATATATTTTAAATATTTTTCATTCTTCGCTAGCGCTAATTCTTCTATATTCTCTTTCTGCATTACAGATATCAGTTTCCTCAGAATCGAATCTAGTTTCGCTGAGTTATCGCTGAATCTTGCATGCATATTATCTTTATTCTTGGAATGTAACTTCTTCATAATCAAATCTTGTTTTGATGAATTATCGTTACTTCCTTCATTTATATAATTATTCTTTTGGGTACGTGATTTCTTCATAATCGAATCGTGTTTCGATGAATTATCATCACGCCCTATGTGCACAATATTATCTTCAATTCTTATATCGACGTATTCTATATTTTCAAACTTTATTAAATTGCAATTTCTTCATATTCCTAACATCATTTATGGATGTGCATTCCCATATTAGAAGTTGATCAGACTCCTGAGAGATGCATTTTCCCATATTACTTCCATTCGCGCGTTCTTCATCCATATTTATTTCTTTATTCTTACTTGCCTCTTTATTTGTATTTTCATCTTTCTTTTTATCGCCCTTGTAGTTATTAGTATTTTCTTTTTTGTTTCATCATTTTCCAACGGTATCATTTGTTTTAGTATGTCTGAGTTTATTTCTATTCATTTTGGTCTAACTGTAGCTCATTAAAATTTTTGTTAAAACGTTCGTCATTGTTTACATTTGTGTAACTTAATATGTCAGAGTTTCTCATTGGGTCAGCGTGCAGTTTAATGCCCTGCAAAATTTCTGTCTTATTTATTTATTTTTAATATTTAATGTGTCATTCTGATTTTTTTTTTGTGCTATTGAATTACTAAAAAAAAAATTTTCGTCTTTTAATTCATTATTATTTAATATGACGTAATAATCAGTAAGGTTTAATTTCAATAATTGCATAATTTCTGTTTTGGGGTAGTATACAATTTGTTTGTGTTAAATGCTTTTGTTTAAATTGAAAGTGCTATGTTTTATTTAAATTTTTTTTTGAAAAATAGTAAAATATTCTTAAAAACTAAGTAAATATTTATGTGTTTATAATAGTTTTTTATAATAATTGATAATTAAAAATACAAAAATATTAATAAATGTTTAAAAATGTTTTGATAATTTTAATAAAATAATTATTTAACATTACTGTTTCTATATATTTTGAACAAATTAAAATAAATACAATATTTTTCGTTTTGTTTTTATAATATTTAAAAAATTTTTCCTTGTTTTACTATTTTTTTTCTTTTTAATTTATGTTCATTAAAAGGTTTCATTTTTCTCTTCTTTTTTATTATTAAAGCCATTTCATTTATTTTACCCATTTTTTTAAATTATTCAATCTTAGTTCTATTTTCATCTATCAAAACATTAGAATAAAAAAAATTTTGTTTCATATCTTCTATTGTTTTAATCTAATTTTCCGTTTTCCTCTTTACGAAAACTTAACGAAAAAATTGTTCCTATCTTAAAAACTTTGATACAGCAGGATCTGTACGATCTTCTTCAGGTTGAAAGGAAGCGCAGAATTCCATCTTTCTGGATCCGAATAGGTATGGATTGAAGTGAAGGATCTTCTATGGTGGGTGAAATGTAGTGGCAGGAATTTCTTAATTATAAAGGCATTTCTTAATTATTTTAAAAAATTAAAAATCTTTTAAAATTTTACTTAAACATTTTTTTTTTTTTTTTTTAGTTTGGTAGGAATTTCTACCGAATCTTAATTATTATTTAATTAAATTTTTTTTTTTTTTTGTCAGGATCTTTTCTTAATTCAATGGAATTTTTAGTCTGGCAGGATCTAAAAATTTAGAGGGGTTGGACTGGATCGTTAGTTTATGGTCCGATTGCAGGAACGGTTAGTTTGTTATGGTCCGAGTGCAGGATCGCCATGTAGTGTTAGAAGTGTGATGGCAGGATAGTGTAGGATGTGAAGTGTATATTCCCTAATGTGTATTGGTCCCTATAGCCCTTATTTTGTTTAAATAGCTGTTAGGGTACCAGCTGATTTGTAAGGCGTTCAAAGGAACTGCCGAATTTGGATGAGTCTTTAAAATAAAACCAGGCAAGTTATTGCCGAATTAAGTTATTAATTTTAAGTCTAATTTATTTTCAATTTACTGGTGCTTATATACTATACATGAGATTTTAACTTAACCGTTCTAACTTAGTTTAATTATTAACATTTCTCTATTTGTCTTTGTCGGTCATATGGAGATATCAATAGATTGTATCAATAACAAGCCCTCATGACCAGTCTCGCCAATCGGAATGTTGGACGTTGGAATGCACTCAATTTACACTCAATTTTAATGTCATTCACTTACATTCCGATTGTCGTCATTTGTTTATACCGTTATTTGATATTTAAAATACCCTACTCTATATAAGTTGGTAAGTGTTGGTTTTAGAGTAGTTTAAGGGTATGCGGTGGCGACTTATGAGGTACACTACACAATCAATCAAAAATTAAATAAAAAATAATAAAATTGTGTTAAATTTAATTAATGGTAGTCTTAAAATATCCAATAAAATTGAATAACATTTAATTATATGAAGCTAGCAAGATTTAATAAGAATAAGGTAGAAAAAAGGTGAAAAGAAAAAAGGAAAATGTGAAACCAGAATAGTGTAAAACATACATTTTTATACTTTTATATAGCCAGAAATTATTAAAACGAATATATGTATGTATCTGTATTCAGAAGAAAAAAATGACACAAAAATACATTTCCTGAATTTACGTGCGTTACTAATGGTTTGTGATGTATAGGGGATTCCGTTCCATAGACTGATTGCATGAATAAAGAAATGGTATTTAGAAATTAGTGTTCGATGACCAAATGCTAGAAGTCTTTTACCTCTATTAAGTGTTGAAAAGTTTAAACGTGTATAGAGATGCTCAGGCGGATGTGTGTATATAATTTAGTCCATGAACAGTAAAATACGCACTCTTAAGTAATCATCAAGAGTAATTCCGTAAAGCAATGTAACGTAGGGGGAAATATGGTCATATCTTCTTAGACCAAATACGTACCGAACAATGTTATTAAACGCCACATTAAGTTTTCTTTTGCTTTCGCTATCGCAGCTGGCAAATAGTTCCCAGCCATACAATAATATCGGTATTAAATAAGATTTTGCAATGAGTTTTCTGATTTTAATAGGAGAACAATACTGAGTATGCCACAGATTTCTTAACATTGAGAACGTTCGACCGCATGCAAAATTTACATAGTTAGACCAAGTCAGGTTGTTATTAAAGAATATACCCAATAAAGCCAATTCGCTTGTAATTTCTACAATACTGATGTAAGACCCTATAAAGTATATATAATGTGGGTCCCTATAAGTAGCGAAGTTGATTTGACGATGTCCGTCTGTTTGTCTGTCCGTTAAAATGTGTTTTCCGAAGACCCCAGATATGACGGCAACTTGGTAGTTATACATTTATGTTACATATGAATCGGAGTTGTTTGCTATTATAATCCAGCCTGATCGGTCCACAAATTGCTGATATATTAGCAAAAACCACGACTGCCTCTAATTTTACCCAAAAATTCATTGCTGTTCTTTTTTTAATTTTATTTTAATACTAGCGGGCCCGTTGCCTGCTTCGCACGGCAAAACAAAATAAGAAAAGAAACACACTTATTTTTGCCATGAGTTGTTGTGTAGATAAAGAGAACTGAAGGCTTGCCCTTGCGCTTTATTTATTGTAATAGCAAATGCAAAACGTATTCGAAACTGTAGTCTTTTGAATTCAAAAGGTAAATCTGATGGAATCATTGGAATTCGTGGAATCAATACATCTTCACCTTTAAAATTGTCGCTTCGATCAAATTGTTCATGACCTTTTAAGCCAGCAATAGTCAATGATTGGCCTTGTGCTTTGTTGATGGTAATAGCAAAGGCAAGACGCAAAGGGAATTGGAGCCGCTTGAATTCAAATGGTAAACCGTTGGAATCGGCCATGCCGTTCTCCAGTTATGCGCTTAATAGAAAAAGTGGGCGTAAAAGTAGGCGTGGTAAATTTTTCTTTCGATAAAAACTTAAAGTTGATTAATACGAACATCTGAAAGAAAAATTAGTCAACTCGATGGAGCCGTTTTCTGATTTTAGGTAAATCGAAAAAAGTGGGCGTAAAAGTGGGCAGGGCAAAATGTTCTTTCCGTAAAAACCTAAGTTGGACCATGGCGATCATTTTAAAGAAAAAATCGTTCAAATCGGTCAAGCCGTTCTGAAGTTATGGATTTTGCCACGCCCCTCCGCCCCCAGACCGAAAATTTCAACCATATATGGGCCACTACGTAGTGTATAAGTTTGGTTGAAATCGCACGACGCGTTTATGATTAGTTCGGCGACGTACATATACGGACTTATTTTTATATATATAGATATATCTGGAAAACGGCATGAGCCAAATTAGGTACAAGCAGCTTGGTTATCAAAACACAACATCAAACAAAATGTTTGCGGTATTGGACAAGTGGGCATGGCACTTCCCATAAAAAGACATTATATACTTCCGTATATCTGGAGAACGGCAAGAGCGAAAGCTTCCAAATTATGTACAATTATATTGGTTATTAATACAAAACATCCGACAAAATTTGGGTGAGATTGGACAAGTGGACGTGGCATACAAAGTTATTGAAGATTTCTGTATATCTGAAGAATGGCAAGAGCCAAAGTTTTCAAATTAGGTACAATCATCGTGGTTATCAATTCACACCATCCTACATTTGGGCGGGATTACCCAAGTGGGCGTGGAACTTCTAATACAAACCCATTATATATCTCTGTATAATTGGCCAAAGTTTCCAAATAAGGTACAATCATCTTGGTTATCAATATACAACATCCGACCAAATGTGGGTGGGATTAGACAAGCGGGCGTGGCAGAAAGAAGAATTCATTGTTTGTGAAGAAGGGTATTTATATTTATATATATGGCATACCTTTACCGAATGTAAAATGGTATACATATAAAAGTTTGTCTTTTCGTTTGTTATTTCTACAATATGGATCTTTGACCCTTTAAAGTATATATATATATTCTGGGCTCGTTTTTAAAATTCTCGGAATTCTGGATTTTTGAAATCGGTGGACAAATGTTAATTTTATTCGTTTTTCAATATATGCTAATATTTCGCCCGAAATAAGGCGGTTATGATAATACATTTCATCGTCATTGAGAACGTTTTTTCCGTGATTTGACATAAAATTCCCTTTAAGTCAACAAAATAATTTTTATATTTTCCACGGTTTCTGAGATATGCAGAAAATAGTGGTGGTAAAAATTTGTTAGAGCAAAATGAATCCTTTTTTTTCAAAAATTCTTAAAAAATATTATAAAGACAAGCATTTTACATATTTATAGTCTATAGGAAAGCCAGGTATATTACTAATAAAAAAAGCCATAAATAATTAAAGTCTGTAGACAAATGTTTATTTTATTAAGGTGGTAGGATCGATCTGTAAACAGATTTTGACTTAGCACACTTAAGTCAGTTAAAATAACATAACTAAGTTCTTGCTACAGGCCTTTTATGCTGACTGTGTTCAGTATAGAGTGTTCAGTATAGAGGAAAATACATATAAGTGTTGATACAAAAATTCACCCCAGTGTTGTCATATTATTATTGTTGAATAAAAAAAACGTAGTTTGGATATATTTTTAAAAAATACATTAATAACAAGTTAGAGTGCTATATTTGACTGTGCCGAATCTTAAATACCCTAACCGACAGGATTGGGCCCTATATGATATATATATATATATATATATTATTATCTAAGCTTCACAAAAACGAATGTCAGCATTAAAATTGGTTGCAGTGTAGACCTATATTGAATTATTGACCGACAATAAGAAAATTTTATGCGTTTCTTTTTAGAACTTTGAACTGGCTTGAGTAAAATAACAACATCCGATACAGTTTTAGCCGAACTAAAATGATTTATAGGAGGGTAATTTGTATTGGACTCACGGTAAATTATGGACCAATAATCCCAAAATTCTGAAGACTGATTTCTGGTATTACAAAAAAAAAATTAGAATAAATTGTGTAATTAGGTTTAGCGTTAACAGTGAATTTCACAAAATTGCATGATATTTTTCTGGCCATATGAATCTAAGTTGGAAGAAATTGTACCACAATATCTATACCTGTTATGGTTTTAAGCGAATTTAATTATTTTCCCAAAGTGGGCTTTATAAGGTTTTAGTCGCAATAAACTGTTTGCCGGGAGTAGGGTTTATATGGGGCCTAGGGTAATTTATGGACCGGTCTGCACGAAATTTTACAGTGTGATTTGTAGTCACATAAAACTGTGAGGTATCAAATTTTATTATAATAGCATTATTTAGTAAGGTTTTAGGAATGCAAAACGGTTTTCCGGGAGTAGGGTTTATATGGGGCCTATGATCAATTGTGGAATGATCTTCACGAAATTTAACAGTGTGATTTGCAGTCGTATAAAACGTTCAAAATTTTATATCATTCCGTGCATTATTCCACCATTTATGTTAGTTTTTGCATCAGAGACTCTGGTCTCCTGCAGACAAGCAAAAAGCTTCACGGGATTTAGTGTAGGAATAAGAAAAAAATTTTTTTAATTTTGTCGTTCCACATTTTGATTGATAGATCTGATCCTACTGAACCGATGTTGCTGGATTTCAATCCCAAACTGCTTAGGATAAATACAAGCAATATGTTCTTTTCTTTTACGTTACAACTACAATATACGTTTTTGGCGATGTAATACATACAAATCTGGACCAATGTTTTAGTATACCGACTGTCTCAGAATCACTGTTTAAAGTGATCTTACGATGTCCATCCGTCCGTCTGGCTGGTTGTCTGTCAATGTATACTTTATGCGCAAAGTACAAGACGCTATTTTGTAGTTAATTTTATCAAATTTGGTAAATTCATTTAATTTGTACTAAGGATGAAGTCTTATGTAAATGGTGGGAATCGGTCTAAAATTTCACATATTAACCATAAAAACTTTTTTCCAAATTAGACGTTTTGCATTTTAATATGTTTGTACAGTAATTTTGACTTAGCTGCACAATTTCCTTTGCACGATTTTTTGTGCAGCTAAATCAAAAATGCAGTTATCTTAAATGTATTTACCTGCCTTAATGTGCAGGTATACAATTGTTGTTACCTGCATAGAAGTGCAGCTAAAGTTAAGTGTTTAAGAGAAGAATAAAAAACGTTTTTATTAAAAAATTTATGTTTTATTAATATTTGATTTCAAATAAAAAATAATTTTATAAACATTAATGTATATTTTATATGAAAGGAACATTAACAAAAACAATGAGAATTCCCAAAAATAAAAATTAAAAAAAAAAATAAACCAATTCTTATTTTTAATGTTATACATATACTTATGTACATATGTATCTGTATGTAAAAAATGTACAATGTACTATAACAGATATGTTGTACATACATACATTTAAGTAAAAAAAATTGTTATGGTCTATTGCTTAGTAGACGCTACTCTCCTTTAAACCATTTCGGTTTCAATTTTGTCAACTGATATGTCTATATTCATTAAAAAAACCATCAGCCTTATTCCGGTTGTCGTTGTCGTATACGACTGTGTCGTTTTTTGTAATAGATTAAAGTAAAACAAAACTTGTGTTCTTTAATCTACTACAAAAAATGTCACCGACGCACAGTGGCGCCCGTAGAGCAAGCGAGGTTGCAAAAATCAAAATTTTCATGAGTGCCGACGAAGTTTTGAATAAACCCATGTTATAGGAAACTTTTCAACGATTTCAAATATGCCACTCTTAATAATATCACATTTTTAGTTTAGAAGATATAACCGTTCAAAGTTGACCGACTTTCGGTTTTCAAAAAAACACACAATTTTTAGTCAATTTGTTGCGATTTCAGGTGTAATATCACGAAAAATAGGTAACGAATCGCCTTATTTTTTATTTGTATTGATTGATGTATTTATTAAATGTATAATGATAAAAAAAAAATTAACTGTTTGCTTTGTGTTTCTCCTGGTAAATCACTATTTAAAAACTATCCGTTTTTTCACCATTTTTCAACTTTGACGGAAAATAAAAAAAAACTATATTTTTCTATATTTGCCATACGTGCAAAACCTGTTCTTTGATTATTTCTTTACATAATTCAAAAGGTTTTATCTGCCCGTACGTGCCCGTTTGGCTTCTAGAGGTAAAAAAGTTCAAAAAGACATGGTTGCAGAAATTGTATGGCGTCCATCCCTTATATGTTTTGACTGACAGTAGTTTGATCTAATAGTTTGAAAAAAACTACTCATTGAAATTAGCAGGTACGTACCTCACATAAACAATACTTTGGCGTACAAATGGTCAGGAACAATATTGACTTATGGTCCCTACAGGTAGGCACAAATCTTATTTGGACACGTGCATAATATCAAAATTGCATTATTTAGCCTAAATCCATATGTATGCAGGGAACAGGTAAATTTTTAGGCATGGTAGCATAAGCCTATATATTGCAAAATAAGCATAATGCCTGGATTAGTCTACGCCTGAAAGTTGGCGCAACAATTACTGAAACCATTAAACAATTTAAGTACTGAAAACATGGCGTTGAACAATTTAAAATTATTTGAACTGTTTAGAAAGTCAACCACACCAAAGTTTTTCACGGAAGTGAAAATTCTTCCTGAGAAGTTGACATTGATCAGCAAATGGGGCTGCGATGGATCATCCGGACAAAGCGTTTATAAGCAAAGGATATCTTTCGATGACGCTACAATATCGGACGGAAATATGTTTATGGCATCTGTTGTTCCTTTGCGGCTAAAATCGGATGATTCCCTACACTGGAAAAATCCACGTCCGTCATCAGTGCATTATTGCCGACCAATAATGTTTCAGTTTGCAAGGGAATCGGCAGAACTCATAAGGACTACGGTGAAGGACATTGAAGAACAAATAAGCAAGATTAAGCCTACAAAGCTGCAAATTGGAGAAGGAAAATATATTGAATGCAATTACGAGTTCCACCTGACCATGGTTGACGGAAAAGTCGTAAACGAACTGACAGGAACAACCTCAACAATGTCATGCCCGATTTGCAAAAAGAGTCAGAAGAACTTTTTAAGGACCTCTTCAACATGTTGGCAGCATCTTCCGATCCACTTATTTCTTCCCTGCGGCATGTGAAGTCACGAATAGAGTTACAAAATAATTATAGTTTAGAAATTGTTAGTCTTTTAGATATACCTTCTCTTACGAATTGTGATGAATATTTTACAGAAAATTGAAAAAATAAATTTAAAAAAATAAATAATTTTTTTTTTTAATTTGTTGGGTAATAATTTAAAACATAAAACCCTTAAGAAAAAAAATAAAAACAATCTAAAAATGTAAAAATAATTTTTTTTAGTTACCATAAAATTGATTTTTCTACTAATTTTAACTTTGATAACCCATAAGTAGGCCCCTACAAAGCGTAGCACCCTTTCCAAACGCTCATTTCATAGGCTGAACAGTTATCTATCATATGCTGTTTAAACTGTTCAATTATCTTATTCGGTTCAAAAGATATGATTTTTGCAACGAAAAAACTCAAATGGCGCCACTGTGCGACGTATACGACAACGACAACCGGAATAAGGCTGAATATTTTTGAACAATATTTAAGGCAGTCAATGATTCTTTAAGTGTCGGAATCTCGTTGACATCTTCACTTTCATCGTCTTGATTATCAGATTCAATTTCATTATAAATTTCTTGTTCAGCACTGGTGATACCCTTAATTATTTCGCTTTCAGTCAAATATCCATAGCGATTTATGTTTTTAAAAACAGCTTAAATTTGATATTTATGTGAAAAAGTGGCCACTGTATTTTTTTTCATGTGTGCAGCTAACTTTGATGTTTTATATGAAAATATTAAAGCTGCTCAAAAATATGATAAATGTGCAGGTAAACAAAATGCACGTAGACAAGGATTTTGAAGAATAATTACAGAAAATATGTATTTTGCGCAGTTAAGTCAAAGTGCAGCTATCTTTGATTTTTTGTATGAAAATAATTTTAAAATGCCAAAAATTTTGTGCATTTATCTTAAATGTGCAGGTATAGAAAGCGCACTTAAAAAAGGAATTTATATGGGATTTGAAAGAATAATGACAAAAAATATTAATTTTGTGCAGTTAAGTCAAATGTGCACTTAAACAAAAAGCAGTTAAGTCAAAACTACTGTATTTAGATTAAATTCGCCGCAAAATATTGTACTGCAAATTAAATTCTTTTCGAATCGGCTCACATTTGCCCAAAGCTCCCATCTATAATTAGCTTTAGCTTTCTTTTTAATGTATACATTAATAAACAATTTAGCGACCGTCCATGAAATCCAGTTAAGGCAATAAATCTCATATGGATGTTAATATAATATATTCGCCACAAATAACTCTTATATGAATTTTAACCTCATAATATAACTTTGTTTTTGTGAGCCCATGACTGCTCATCATTTTCAAATAGGGTAAAATCTTGAAAATTCGTCTGTACCGATTATAATTTTAGGATTGTTTTTTGTATTAAATGCAAATGTTTTTAAAAGGTTGAATATTTAGTTTTCAAATGAGCAATTTTTGATTTTTTTGGGGCATATTTTAAACAATTTTCAGGGCATATTTTCGGGTTTTTTACCGCATATTTAATGCGCATAAAACGAGTTTTTTGATCACATTTCTGGTTTCCCGGGTTTAAGCAAAATATAAAACTTAATAGTTTTGATTTAGCAAAAGACAAAAAACCAGAAATAGAAGTCATATATTAATCAAAAAATAAAAAAATTATGTAGACGCTGTGTGCTAAAAAAAAAATTAAACTCAAAAATAAGAATTATTTGCAATAAAAATATAACTCAAATATAATTTTTTTTGGCATATAGTAAACAAATTCAATAATAACGAATATTTTTGTACATAAAGTTGATATATTAAAAATCCCGGGTTTCATAAAAATAAGTCCCGGTATTCGGCATATCCCGTTTGGCATCCGTATATGTTGAAATGCTTCATACAAATTATATGGGAATGACAATTTTGACAACTAGAAAAGCATAGCATGCTAGATTTAGTTACGGCTGTTAAACATACATATATATAAACTTTTGCCGAAAACTAATAAAAATTATTAAAATTTCATTATTGAAATAATCTTTCCAATTAACAAACTGTTTGTTTGTCCATCGTCTTTCATAAACATCCAACGGAATGTTACAGCCATACCTAAATAAGAGCAGAAAGCGTTTTCTAGCTGTCAAAAATCCTCATTTCCATACAATTTGTATAAAGCATCCCTAAATAGCGCGGCGTCAACGCTTTGCAATTGGAAAATCGGATTTTGACAGCGCGTAAAAATAAGCAGGGTTGCCAGGGGTTTTCTTATTTTGACAATGCTGTTTTTGTATTTTGATAATAAATAATGGCAAATCAGCTATTTTAAGATCAAACTAGTGGTTTTTATTCAATTTCTAATTTCGTTTATGAGGGTTTTAGTAAGCACGAAAGTTAACACTACTGTTTGTGACACAACGCTGACGCTCTTGTTAAGGTATGCATTAAATCCGTATTGATTTAATCGAACAAGTCGCCCAGTTATAATTCAATCAATATTTATTCATTTATATTTATGGCAGTAACCAGGGCTGTGGAGTCGGAGTCGGAGTCGGAGTTGAAGAGTCGGAGTTGAGGTATTTGTACCGGAGTCGGAGTCGGAGTCGCAGTACCCAAAAAAACGCGCGACTCCGACTCCAAAATTTGTCGGCTTAAAAAATTAAAAAAAAAATTCTAATATTTTCCAATATAAAAATTCTTCGAAATTGGCGATGCAATATTTTGCAGATCAATATGAATAAGTAGATTTTAATTTATTTTATGAGAAATAGTTGATTCAAGTACTTTACTATTTACGTATATTTAGGTATATTTTTTATTCGTGCGGGAAAAAGTCTAAATTAAATTAGCAAAACTTATACTCAGTTATTGATCTAGTTGAAAAAGATGTGTGATTTTTTAAATAATTTACTCATGCTAAAAAATGTTAATGACAGGAATTGCAAATAATTTTAATATCAGAATTTTTTAACCATCAACGCTGAAATATTTTCAACATTGTACAGAAAAAGTGTTGCTATAGCGCATAAATACTAGTATGTATTAGAAAAATTGTGACGTAAAATTGTTTCTCTTTTGTGTAGAAACATCTTTGTCGGCCTGCCTTTAATTCCTACCATAACACTCATGTTTTTCTTATGCACATTACGCGGGGATTCCCATAATTCGTTTAATAAAGATGTTTCTACACAAAAGAGAAATAACTTTACGTCTCATTCATTTCGCATCACGGTTAGAGTAGGAGTCGGAGTCGTGAGTCGGAGTCGCACTTAAAAAATTTCAGCGTTTGGAGTCGGAGTCGGAGTTAGTACTTTTTTCGGACGACTCCACAGCCCTGGCAGTAACTTTATAATAGTAACTTAAATAATAATAATTTTAAAGACGTGCGTTGCTGTCGGTATGGTTATTGTAATTGCACTTAATATCATCTGAATGACAGTTATGTATATAACTTAACGGTTGAGCATATGTATATAATGTAAGTCTTTACGAAAGAGTGGAATGATAAAATTCCATTTGCACAGTGGGGCGGGTACTTAACACCCCTTAACGTCCAGATGCAGAAAAGAATTGTGGGACTTTTCTGCAACGTTTTCGTTTTGAACGACGTGGAGTTGGTTGAGCAGGCGAAGATCTTGTATTTGTAATAGGCTGCCGGCTAGACGATGATGATTGTGGTGAGCTCGATGGAGTGCTTGTTAATTCGTTTAAAGGTAGTGCTTCCGCTGGTGATGACGTAGACATGTATTCAACATCGCTTCCAGCTTCCTCATCGGATGTCGCAGCTACGACGATACTTAATTCAGCAGTTGAATCGTTACAGTTCCTTGGGAAATTTAGCTCACAATTCATGGTAGACGCTCGGCTACGAATTTGGTCTAAATGACGCTTTACTATACGATTATCTTGAAGGCGCACAGTGTAAGACAATGGTCCTGTTTGCGATTGTATGTGAGCCGGTATCCACTTTGGGCCTAAGGCGTAATTGCGAATCCATACAAGGTCTTCTTGCTTAAATGATTCTTTAGCTGGTCAATTGTCGGTAGTATTTGACAATTCATGTGGATGAACCTTGTCAAGGTAACTTTTGAGCTGCCGATTAAACAGAAGTTCAGTAAGTGAGCGCCCTGTTCTAGCATGCGGGCTTATGTGTTGATTAAATACAAAACGGATAATATCCAATTCGATATTTGAATTAGGTGGCATTTTCTTTAAATACTCTTTAGTTGTCTACACCATGCGCTCAGCCTGTCAATTGAACGATGGATGAAAAGGAGCGCTTCTGACATGGCGTCTTAAATTGTTTTCGATAAAGTTTTGGAACTCGGCTGACGTAAAAGCCGTCCCATTATCCGACACGATGAGGTCAGGTAGCCTATGCGTTGCAAAAAGCGATCGCAATGATCTTATCGCACATTGTAATGACGTCGATTTGACTATGTGTACATCCAACCATTTTGAATATGAATCGACCTCTAGAAAAAAACATTTACCTTGAAATGGCCCGGCGAAGTCTATGTGAAGCCTTGACCATGCGGTCTGAGTATTTTCCCATGTGCGAACTGGTGCTTGAGCCTTTTCGTGGCGATCTTCTTGGCATTGAATACAAAGTTTTACCGCATTTTCTATTTGTGAATCCATATTTGGCCACCCACATAGCTTCTAGCTTAACCTTTCATTTTAACAATACCAGGATGCCCAGCGTGTAGATCATGCAAAATGGCTTGTTGACTTGGTGGAGGGATAATCGTTCTATTGTCCCACAATAGGCATCCCATAAAATAGGGATATGCTTGATTGTCCCGAGAAATAAAACTTGGCCACCCCCTCAACGCCCAACTAAGTACTTTAGAAAGGAGTGGATCTTTAGCTGTTTGTCTCGCCACATTTTTGGTGTTAACAACTTCATTGCTGGCGATTTCAATCATTAAAACTTCTTCTTTAGTTCCAAAATGCTGCTCTGTTTCATCTGGAAGACGGCTTAAGCAATGCTGACTGCCCATTTTCTTGCTTTCTCTATAATCGAGATCAAAATCGTATGCGTTCAGAAAAATGCATCGGCGAAGCATAACCGGTAATAATATGGCTGGAGTCGGTTTTGTCGTGCAAAATATTCCCAAGAGTGGACGGTGATCAGTAACCAAGGTAAATTTCTTGCCATACAAATAATCGTGGAATTTTTTCACACCTGCTACAACAGCGGTTGCTTCTCGATCGATTTGAGCATAATTTTGCTCAGCCTTCGATAAAGTCCTTGAATAAAAGGCAATAGGCCGTTCAGAGCCATCAGGCAACTTGTGACCCAAGACAGCGCCGATGCCATAAGGCGAGGCATTACAAAACGAGTGTGAGTGGCAGACCTTCACATAATGTATGAGCACACTGTCAGATGCGATTATTTTCTTTAAAGTACGGAGGGCTACCTCATGCTCTTTTTCCCAAATTCACTGGCGATTTTTATCTAAGAGGCGATGTAAAAGTTCTGCTATTGTTGCCTTATTTGGCAAAAACGAATGATAAAAATTTAATAGTCCTAGGAAGTCTTGAAGTCGCGTATTGTCTGTGGGTGAGGGTGCATTTTTAATGGATTTTATTTTCCCAGGTGACGGTCTAATGCCGAGACTATCAATCTTAAACGTAGAAAATGTATTGCACCTTGGGGTAGGTCGCATGTATCTTTTCTTAAGCGAAGACCTGCTTTACTGTTTTACCCATTACTACTACATCGTCGAAATATGGTAAAACGCCGGGAATGTTTCTTAAAAGCGTTTCAATAAAATTTTGAAAAATACCAGGGGCTGAAGAGATGCCAAATTGAAGCCGATTTACTTTAAACGCCCCTTTATGTATTATAATAGTCTGCATTAAAGCAGATGTTTAATCGACTACGAGCTGTTGGTATGCCTGGGCAAGGTCCAACTTTGCAAAAATTTTCCCACCTTCTATTGATGAAAATAGGGAGCTAATTGCAGGAATTTGGAAATTGTGTGGTAACAGCGCCCTATTGAGTGTTGACTTATAGTCACCACAAATTCTAATAGTACCATCGCTTTTAGGAACTGGCACGGTTGGTGTTGCCCATTCCGAATATTCAACTGCTTCTAGAATGCCATGATTGCACAATCGGGCCACCTCAGCCTCTACCCGACCTTTAAGTGCCAATGGGATACGACGAGCGGGAAGTATAATTGGTTGCGCATTCTCCCTTAAATGCAACGAAACCGGCTTACCAGTAAATCTACCCAGTTCCGTAGAAAAAGATTATTGAATTTTGCCAAAACCGTGTTAATAGAACTGAATTCCTGAATAATATGGACGCCCTGAATGCTTATTCCTAGTGGACCAAACCAGTTGCAGCCCAATATATTAGTTTGATCGCCATTAACAACTATAAGGGGTAGAGCCTTGACTAATTTTTTGTTATACAATGCTGAAAATCTGTCAAATTTAAATTACACTCATATAGCACCGGCTGTTCAGACGGCCACAACCGACTGAAGGCCCGTGACGACACTATTGTATAATCCGACCCTGAATCAATTTCAAACTTACAATGTTGTCTATTGTGGTTAATTGATTGCGATTTCGATCTACCCAAGTTTTGTTGTTGGTTTTTGTTGAACGCTTTCGAGGGGGGTGGAGTAGCAGCACTTTGTTTCAATGACCGACAGACGCGTTGTAAATGCCCCTTGAGGCCACAGGTAGAACAAATTGTTTCTTTATGTACACACTGTGAGCGGGGATGATTTCCTTCACAGCCATTACACGATTTGGTATCATTCGACCTGTGTTGATTTTGTGTTTTTCTGTCCTGCTTGTTATTTTGCTGGTTACGCTTACCTATCTGGTGAATTTGTTCCGGCTGAAGAATTACCATTACATTTTTTAACGACGCTTCAACAGAGGCAGCCCTATCTATGACCTTTTGTAATTACAAATCAGGTTCAGCTAGAAAACTCCGTTGCAGAGCCTCATCCCGCAAACCAAACACCAAACGATCACGAAGCATACGATCCAAGACGTTGCCAAAATTGCAATCTACAGCGAGTTTTCTCAATGCCGCAACATATTCCAAAAACTCTCATTTCGTAGTTGGTCGCGTTTGTGGAATTTAAAACAAAACGCAATTTCCGATGGACGTGGAGAAAAATGATTTGTTAGCAATGTTTTAATTTCGGTAATATCAAGTTGACTCACCTTTTTGAGAGATGCCAATGACGACAGGAGATCATAAAGCGGTGTGCCAGCAAACGTCAAAAAATTGCTTTTTGATGATCAGCCTGTACATCATTGGCTAGAAGGAAAAGCTCAAACCTTGCGTAGTATGTTGACCAACTTTCATGATGATTGATGTCAAATGCTTCCATGGTTCCCATAGAATGGGAATTATGCGTTTTTTGTTTCCTTGATTTGTTGAATGGGTTGACGTTGAAGCTGCGGAATACAATGCAATATTTTCATGCGATGTTCCAGGAGCATGAGACTCTTTTTCAGTCTTTACCGGCATTGACTTTTGCCGTCAATGCCGTTGGTGTTTAGGTAACCCAATGCTGTCGCCAGGAAGTTGTGATGTAATAGTTTTTAAAATTGCGCTTAATTTTTCTACGCTATACGATTTATTAACATAAAGCAAATTTGCCACGATATTGAATTATTAAACGACTTAACAACTCGGGAGAAATCCCACCCTCGTCGCCAATATTAAATCCGTATAGATTTAATCGAACAAGTCGCACAGGTATAATTCAATCAATATTTATTCATTTATATTTATGGCAGTAACTTTATAATAGTAACTTAAATAATAATAATTTTAAAGACGTGCGTTGCTGTCGGTATGGTTATTGTAATTGCACTTAATATCATCTGAATGACAGTTATGTATATAACTTAACGGTTGAGCATATGTATATAATGTAAGTCTTTACGAAAGAGTGGAATGACAAAATTCCATTTGCACATTGAGGCGGAATGGCTGTTAGGATTCATAAAAAATCTTTAAAACATCTTTAACAGAAACGAATTTTATTTGTTGTGCACCATATTTAATAATTAAAAAAATAATCATTTTATAGAATAAATAAAAAAAAATTTTTTATTAATAATATGCGGCATCACCATCCCACATACTTTATGATACAACTTTTTATTACTTTTGTTTACATAAGAATTTTATTACTATTTTTAAATAAACGATATTTTATATGACCTAAAAGTGCAACCCTGAATTATAACATGCACAATTTTTGTTTTGTTTTGTATATGTGACGCGCAAAATAGAAAGGGACCTAAGGGTTTTGTTCAGGAGAGCTATTTTAAAGATTTAAATACGTGTATCTTTGGTGTACCATCACTGAGCGCGTTGGTATCGGTCTCATTTGAAAGCGACACATCTCATGACGTCAGGAACGTGTTGGTCAACCTTGAAAACGTGCGTAGGTCGTCCCTACCTCTTGTCTTGTGTAGTTCGTTCTTACTCTTCCCTTTACCTTATTGGTCCCTTTCTCTATGCGCTGTCACATATATAGTTAGTTCTATTACAGGGTCTCCACCTGAGATAAGATATAAGATTTTTATATCAGCAAACGCCAAATTCAATCGCAGAGAGTATTATCTTACGTGTGGGCTCTCAAATGTTGTGGCACAGATGTTATAAGAAATCTTATAACAATTATCTTACAAGATGAGCTGTCAAAAATACAAATGCATACTCACATTTAAAACAATAATAAGCCACAATTATTAAAATGTATAATTTATTAATGGTAATAGCGCCAATCTAGTGAAAAGTGTTCAAAAAAACAATATTTTAAACCAAAAAATCAAAAAACTAAAAAAAAGAATAAAAAATTATAAAAACGATGATGTACGAGAATCAGTCGATTATGAAATCTTATTAACATAAAGAAATTTGTTTTCTCATTCTGTCGACGTTCTCTCAGATTTTATATCAGATATTATCTCAGGTGGAGACCTTGTGTTCAGGGCATATAACAGCATATTCCAAAAATGGTTACCCCGACGTGATTTTACATAGAAATAGTTTTCAGAAGGCAGAATTATTAAATTAACGATTACAACTATTTTTTAATAATACTAATCAATTAAAAAACATAAATTATTATGGTCGGTGACGAAGAAATTGTGGGTGCCAACAGACAACAACAAGCTTCCAAAAATGTCAATAATGAAGCAGCGCAAATCGTAAGAGTGGCAGTATGGATTCCTCTATTCTGGAAAGTCAAACCCGCTCTATGGATCGCACAAACAGAATCTCAGTTTGCTGCCGCTGGTATACTGTCACAAATTAGTGATAATGTGCTAAGTCCTCCTGTGGATAACATGTACGACACATTAAATGCACGACTCTTGGAATATTGTGCTGTCTCAGAGCAGAAACGCATAAAAAAGCTTTTACAGGATTTGGATCTTGGGGACATGCGTCCAACACAATTGCTTCGCAAGATGCGAGGGTTAGCCGTCAACGAAATCAACAACTACATGCTCAAATCTCGCTGGATTAGCCGACTGCAAACAAACGTACGTACCATAATTTTAAGAAGTAGTGATCCACTTCATAAATTGGCTATTTTCGCTGACAAAACATTTTCTGCATCACAAAACGTATTTTCAGTACAATCAACACTAGAACATTAGATCAGTTTACTTGGCAAAGAGTTGAAAATAAAGTTTTACCAACTCCAGGAAGCAGATCCCGCTCCCGCGATGCCGAAACAAATGAAGTACCACCACAAATACGGCGACAACGTGAAAAAGTGTCAACACTGAAAAAACGCAAAAAACTAAACAGTCTGTCCGACGTGACGGCTACCGACAGACAAGTTACATATAATTGACGTCTAATTATAAATGACAAAATTCGCAACTTAAATTTCTAATTGACCCTGGTGCCGAGTTAAGTGTGATCCCTCCTTCACCTAAACAACGAAAATATCTACAAACAAATTCACATTTATATATTTAGATTCCTCAACAAAAATATTTGGTGAAAAAACAATTACACTAACCTTGGGTCTTCATAGTGATTTCAAATGGAAATATTTCATTTTGGTGACTTATCTCCAAAAGTTTTTAATGTTCATTTTTAATTAAAACTGCTAGTTTGACCAAAGATTAGATAATTTGCCAATATTTATTTATGACGAACGATAAAAACAGGGTTGTCAAAACAACAAATATATCAACCCTACTTATTTTAACGATGACGCCGCGCTAATTAAAGCCGGTATGCACTATCCTACATAATCGTACGATTCATTCACACGAAAACCTGACGGAATTCTATCCGACATAAAAAATGTCTGCAAAATCTGCTGTCAATGCCACACTATTACACAAAAAAGATGCAAACTCAAATGACTGAACTACTTTACAAGAAAATGCAACTCTGATCGCATATAATCTATCATTTTATGAAAATTTTCATAAGCATTTCCAAGTAGGACAGACTTGTCAAAAAAATCTGTCATTCAATTAATTTTTAAGCCACACGAGAAAAATCCCTAAGAAGAGGGACGTATAACATCACTGCGATCACCCCTACACTTAGTAAAGGTTCTGATAAGTTTAAAAAAGTCTTTTGAGAAAATCCGAGGAGGATGAACCTCTGTCCATCCTAAGCTGTAGTTCTACTAAAGAAGAAGTCGAGATAAATCTTAGATCTTCTAACATTACTAGAGACACAGATCCGCTTGGTGCAGAAATACTTAAGTTTTCAAATGAGTTCTGGCATTTTAGAAAATATTTTCCACAACAAGTCTGGATTGAAAGGATATGCCATCTCCGCAAAAGTTGAGAATATATTGTATTTTTAACAAAAATCTTATGAATTTAAATTTTAAATTATTATTATCTATTTAGTCTTCAAAGAGAACTGCGTCAAGACCACATTTTCCAATACAATTTGACATAAGAATTTGTAGTAGAAAGCCGCCGTGAAATAAAATTTATTTTATTTTGAGAACGTTTTTGCTAATACTCTCACATATAGACACTTATTCACACAACAGAAAAGAGAAAATGAAAAATTTAAACAAAAAAATAAGAAAGAATTTCAAGTTACTACCGACGTTTAAGTTATGGGCTTAAAGGCTATGTCAGATAAAACTTTTGCTCCGCGTTGCGTTACAGTTTCGCTTTGACATCTAAATAAAATATACATACTAATTCGAAACATGTCACATTAAGTACTTTTAACGCAGAGCGAAGCGAAAGGTAAGACAACTCTCATTTTTTTGCGTGCTTTGACAATCGGCTGGTATAGTATTCTTTAAGGAATACTATATAAATTTATATTTTTATATCGACCAATAACAGTTTTTACATTTATTTTTATAACATATAATTAAATGTAAAAACGTACTTCGCTTTTGCCGAAATCTAATCGCCAGTTACCAATATGATTTTGACAGTTAAAGCTGATACATAGTTATAAGCAGTGGACGTCCAATAGTACGCACTTTCGTTTCCACGACTTCAATTGTACGAAAGTCAATTTTTTTGCATTTTGTCTTTCGAATAAATTTTTTTTCTATACGATAAAATGAATAAGTCTATTTTTATGAAAGATTATGCTTGTTTTAAGATTTACTTTAAAAATTTTTTATTTGTTTTTTTCTGCGGTCAACTGTCTATACTGTCAGTTGGTATAAAAATTAATAGTTGTAACAGGTGTATTGTGTCAGGGTCCTATATTTGATATATACAAAATGTTTAAAGTAGTAACAAGTCAAGAAGAACCAAATTAGTTTCGAAAATTAGTTTAAAATTATATAAAACAGTGAAAGTGGAAAATTTTTATATGAAATTTATACCAAGCAAAGATTATCTAAGTCAACCATTTGTACTGTAAGAAAACAGAAGGCGGAACTTTTAACAAACAAAATTTTATACCTTAAGTAACTTTTACATACATAAGTACAAATGTACGATTTAACACCTATTGATTTGACTTTAGTTTTAATATTTTTTAAGTTTTTTTGAATTATGTGCTTTAGTTTATATAAAAGAAGGAAAAAACTGTTGCACAATAATACGAATTTTCTAACGTTACGAAAAGGCCTGACAATCCGTACTATTGGATGTCCACTGTATAACTGAACTTGGTAACATTGGCCGCTAGTGATACAACTGTGGGTTTTTTCCCTATGGTTCTTAAAAAATTTTTATTAAATAAAAGACAAAACAAAGGCGAAAATTGGGTCCTGTTAAAACTGTTTTAAAATTGTAAAAAATAGTAAAAATAGTAATATGGAACAGATAAATAATATTGATAAATAATTTAAGTTAGTTAAAAATAAAAGCCAATGCAAATGCTTAAATGCCTATTTCTTAAGGCCCAACCATAATGTTCTTAAGTAGGCTTGAGCAAATGTGCGAATACATGTAAATCATATGAGGCAAACCATATTGAACTTAAGGAAACGTTTTGTTAAGTTTTATGAAATTGTCATTTGCTTAAGCAAAGTGCGAAACTGATCGCACATTCCGTGCGGAATCAAATGCTTTTTTATTTTGTTTTTGTTTTTTTAAATACATTTGAGAGACTTTTTGTTAATTTTTGACAGTAGGTTAAGCAAGGCTATGCATATTATGGTTGGGCCTTTATACGTTAGTATGTGATACACAACAAGTAAGAAAGTACAGCCCGCCAAGCGCGACCTTATAATATCCTACACCACAGTATGTCAAACCATTTATGCGAGGTTGCCCTATTTAGGACCCATTGACAATCATGGACCTTCGTGAACAAATTTATGTTGAGAGATTAAGATTCATGTAAAAGCTTTTTGTGCTGAATATAGCCTAGATATCTAAATCTATATAAGATTTTTGGATGGGGGTTTTTATGGGACCTATGGTTAATTTTGGACCTACCAGGACAACATTTTGTCATGACATAGTAGCTATATTTTATATTAATACCAACATTAATAAGGAAGTTGTCTCATTAAAAGCTATTTTCGGGAGTAATATGTATATGGGAGCTATGGTCATATATGGACCGATTCCAATAGAATTTGGTAAGATAATTTTGATTGCAATAAAAAAAGTTTGGACCAAATTTAATATTAATACCAACATAATAAAATGGTTAATGGGCACAATAACCCTTTTGCGGAAAGAAGTTTGTATGGGGGCTATGTGAATTTATTGACCGGTTCGCCCCATTTTCAATAGGCTAGGTGCTAAGAGCCTATGTACCAAATTTCATAATATTATCTCCAAAATTGCGACCTGAACATTGCGCACAAAGCTTACATGGACAGTCAGCCGGACGAACATCGTTAAATCGACTCAGAAAGTAATTCTGAGTGGACCGGTATACTTAAAGGTGGATATAGGACCAATATTTTAAGATGTTACAAACATCAACACAAATGAATAATCTGATATATTGTGGTGTAGGTTTAAAAAACTTAAAGTCAACTGTTTTGTAATGTCAAAAAATAAACGCACTAGATTTTGGTTAAGATTGCACACAAAATCTTCTATATTTTGTTATAATGTAAACTGGCTGGGCTATTAGTTGAATTTTTGTATGTGTATTTGGCATTGCGTGAGTGTTTTGCAAAGTTATTATTGTGTCATACACTTTTTGCTTTACGCTTTTCTGTCAAAGTAAGAAACGTCACGCAATGCGACGAAGTTGTATCTGACCTGGCCTTTAGGTTTTTTGAACACTTTCTCTGTTCTTTTTTATAAAAACATGATTTATTTTTTGTATATATTACTATAAAATCCAATTCGTTGTTTTTTAAATGAAGTTGATGTCAATTTTAATATTAACAATCTCCTTATACACAATATGTGTGCTCATTTACTTTACTAGCAGAAACTTGCAACGAGAGCTTAAATTTAAGCTTTACAAAATTGTTCTCCCAATTACTCAAAAAAATAAAAAAGTAAATGAACACCTTACTAGCAAAAACCAGCACGTTAGGCGTATTGACATTATTTAGCTGAAAGATACATTTCTTAATAAATGCATTTTTTTTAAATATTTGCGCAAGAACATTGTTCTTAAATTTTGAATAAATAAATATTTTATGTTATTGAAAAACTTTTAATTTTAAAATTATGAAAGATATTTTTGTTTTGTAAACAGAAACATGAAATAGGTGGTTGAATAATGCTTGTTAGTAAAAATTTTACTATCAGAAATTTAAAAAAAAATTTTCTCCGAAATTTTTATGCTCTTTTTTCGCTCTCTCGTTGCAAGTTTTCCGGGTATGTGAACACTTACTATTAACAATTATTGAAAATAAGCAATTATTTTCTGTTAGTGAACACACCTTATAATTTTGTAAAATGAAAAATTTATTCAACATGAGTTTGGTCAATTTTACCTTGAATTAAAGTTTTATATTCGTATCGGTATCGCCGATATTTCTTTTTGATTATCGGTATCGTATCGGCAAAAAAGCGTATCGTTACATCACTAGTACAAGAAGATTTATTCAGAACATTACACGCAAACTTTTGTTGGTATACATTAACCTCTTACTCCTCTGGAAATGGTTTTTTTTGTAATTTTTTGAAAAAGGCAAATGAAAAACAAAAGTAAAAATATCCTGCTCCAAACTCTACCGTTATACTGTACAAAGTTTTGACGCTTTAAAGCCGAAGTCTACTTTCAATGTAAAATTTGAGTACTTGAATCAACAAAAAGTTTGCAAAAAAAACCTAGAAAATTTGTAAGGATTTAGTAAATGTCTAATTGCTCCGAAAAATACGAATATGATGGAAAACATCTATAAAATGTTTTTTAAATTGGAAGCTGTTCACGATGAACTGTGGATACCTAAGCCTTGCTGTCGAAATTGTTACAATGGCGTAATGCTTTGTTTTAAAGATAATTAAATTTTTATTCTTGTGTAATTCATAACACGGTAGATGTACTTTTGAATTTGTGCTTTAAGGAAACGAAATTCAATGCAATTTGGTATTCCCATGAGGTAGCTATACCCAGGTGGGCATGCTGCGTATGTCCAAATAGTGCCGAGCTTCAAGTAAACAGATATAATTAGCCCTTAAAGCACTTTTTAAGTTTTTGCTTTCTTCTGGTATTAAAGTTGCAAAATTTACCAACTCCTATTAATGGTAACCAAACAATGTGTGAGTGTTGTCAAAGTTTTTATTGTGTCATACACCTTTTGCTTTACGCTTTTCTGTCAAAGTGAGAAACGACACGCAGGCCTTTAGGTTTTTTGAACAAAGAATCTTTCCTATAAAAACATGATTTATTTTTTGTTAATATTACCATAACATTAAATTTGTTTTTTTTTTTGAATCAAATTGATGTAAATTTTAATATTAACAATCTCCTAATATTAAAAATTCTAGAGAAATGAAAGAATTATTCTACTTGAGTTTTGTCAATTTTACCTTGGATTAAAATTTTAAATTCGTATCGGTATCGGTATCGCCGATATTTCGTTTTGAGTATTGTTATTGCATCGGCAAAAAGGCGTATCGTTACATCCCTAGTTGTTATATTAAATTTTAATTGAAACCGAACTTAAGTCGAACCCTTTTGGAAGAAACTTGGCCGAATTGCATATTAGACGAAGGTCGGATTGTCAAACTAGGTCGGATTGCCAAATTTTAAACGACCTACATTCGATGGAAAATAGGTGCATAAGGATCACAATATACCTATCTCCAAATAATTTTTCAATTTGTTATCCTGCGTCAGTGGAGAAGCACTAGATACAATTGAATTGTTCCGATTAACGGACGAAAATTATCCTAAGGGACTTAATCGATTAAAGCAGAGATATGGCAACAATAATTTGATGTTTTTGGAAGTCGGTTGCTCAATGTTTGTTATTCCAAAGTCACTTTAACTTGTTCCAAGCCAATTAAGAAGCTCAACATGATCCGGTTTTTCAATCGACGTCATCATTCGCCTCTGCATAATCAACCAGATGTACAAGGTCCCTCAACCTATTTAGCTGCAGTACATGGAACCTTTCAAGAAAGACCGTCAACCTCTTCAGCTGCAGTACATGGCACATTTCAACAAAATTGTAAACATTCAGTAAGCAATGTAATTTTTGCTACTGCTTTGGTCTTAGTCGATGATTCAGAAGGAAAGGACCATTTGGCAAGAGCTCTTTAGGATTCATGTTCGCAAGTAAACTCAATAAGTGAGAACCTGTCTAAAGCATTTAATTTGAAGAAATCTAAAAATTGGCTCATCAGGTGTTAAAGTACCCTTTAAAACTCAGGTTACAATTAGATCCCGATTAAACCATTTTTAACGTTCTCTAGAATTTTTAATATCCCGTACTATTACTGGCTACTATCCTGATGAGACTGTCAGTAAAAGATTTCAATCTGCTCTCTAAAATAGAGGTATAGACATGCTTCTGGACGCAGAATTATTTTTTCTGAATTCTGTCTGTTGGACAAATTCGTCGGAAAAAAAATTTGCCAACATTTCAAAAGACGCTGTTTGTATGGATAGTATCTGGAAAGTATATAACCAACTTTAAAATCTTCTTATCCAACAATGGGAATTGGTTCACAGAAGTAAGAATTCGTCAAAGAAAAGCGTCAGTGTGTGCCATTGGACCAACAACAATGTGAGCAACATTAAACAATCAAGATTTAAAACGATGGTCGAATATTGGTTAAGCTGCCATTAAAGAATAGTCCAATCTGTCTCAGCGAGTCAAAAGATATAGCTGAACGGCGATTGTTGTCCATAGAGAAAAATCTAAATAACAGCCCCCTATTAAAAGAGGAGTATAACAAGTTTCTGAAATAGTTCTCTCTTAATGATATTATTATACAAAACCCTTTTTTAGGTCAGATGTCACCAATATGGCTTGACGGCCGATATTGTCACTCTGAGGATAGACATGTACAACTAATCTTGTGGCGAGACGAGCACTCGAAGCCCATAAAATCGTACGTTCTCAGCACTCTCAAATATGGTACAGCATCTCCCCATATCTTCCCATACGCAGTTTACATTTTTTAGCAAAGCGGTATCCAAAGGTACACGAAGTCAGCAAGGCAGTCATTATATAGATGATACGATTACTGGGGCTGATGGTCTTCATACACTGCAGCTCATCGAAAAGGAGGTAACTAGTATTTCAGACGCAATGGCAAACGGTGCCTCCCTAATATCGCACTCCATCCACTTTGCGATGTCATCAGGGGTTTAGCCAGACGTTTCTATAACTTCTGATTGTATTTCAACATGATAAGTTAGATCACATTTAGAATTTTGATCTAGTATATTACTCCAAACGTTACTCAAAACTTTTTTGGTACATCATCCTTTGAAACCGCAGCTGTCCATATTACTATTCTTCCATTCCATTAGATTGCAATTTCCGGCAATTGCATTTGAAGCATCGAATCATTCCTTGATCCATAGGTTGATATAGTTAGGTGGAAGATAATATACTGTAACATTTTCAGATATGCATAACAAGTTTTCTAATACCAAAATAATTTTACAATTCTTCTCTTACTTCTGGTGCAAAAGTCTTATTGAACCAGCCTTTTTCGTAATATAATTCATTTACACTTACGGGTCCCAACTGCATTTGCACATAGTAAAGCTGTAAGTCTTTTCTAAAACTCCTTGTATGGTTCTCACTTCCACTGGCCAAAAAATATTTAGGCATACAGTTTTTCGTTTTGAATGTGTTCTTTTAAGTCATCCACAAACATCATAGCAGATACTCCTTTTCTCTTGTTGATTTCAACTTACGAGATCCGTGTCTTTTTGACTCTCCGAATTAATGTTTAATTTAACATGATTTTTTTTTTAATTCGCAAAAACCATATTGTTGACCTATTGAATCACTTTTGAAACCATATTCCAAAAGTGTTTTATTGTTTCTTGTTAAATCTCAAACAGTTGGCTTTCCAACACCATATTTCTCAGACAATATTTAAATGGATAAGTTTTTACGATAGTCATAAATTAAAGAATTTTGTCTTTAATAGAAAGAACTTTCTGGCTCGTTTTGATGACTAACAATTTGCACGAGCCATAACAAAAATGAAGAGTTATAAGATGTTATAAGATAAGACATGAGTACGTTAATAAAAAACCGAGTAAAACACTACTTAATGTGTGATTATCGTGAAGATTATCTGCAAGCAACGAACATTTGTGTTGAAGAGCTAAATCGAAACTTAGTAATTTCATCATTATACTCCCCACCTAGATTTCCAATATCAGAAAGTCAATATTATAAGTATTTCAAATCATTAGGACCCTGCTTCCTGGCTGCTGGCGATTAAAACGCTAAACACACTTTCTGGGGGTCACGACTTATAACACCTAAGGGTCGTGTTTTGTTTAACACAATTTGTAAATATATGGATATAATGGACATATTGGCCTACTGATCAGCAAAAAGTTCCAGATGTTATAGATTTTGGAGTGGTTAAAAACCTCCCCGCAGACACGATTTATGTTGAAGCTTGCTTAGAACTATCTTCTGATCACACACCTACAATTCTTACTATATTAAATCCTAATAGAATTGTAGCTCCGTCTGGTTACTTAGTGACGTCGGCAACACAAATAAATTGGTTAAAATATAAAAAATATCTCAGTACCCATTGCACTGAAAATATTCCGCTTATTACAGCGGAGAATGTGAATCTCTCTATTGTTAATTTTCACAGTTATCTTAAACTAGCTGTTCAACTTTCTAGCATTACCCCCAAAAAAATCAAAAATAGTAAAATATATTCTACAGATGTTGAGCGTCTCTTGACTGAAAAAAAAGAGAGCTCGAATAGAGTGGCAATTGCATTGATCCCCTCAACTTAAGAATTTACTAAACGAGTGCACACAAAGGGTAAGAAAGTTACTGCAGTCCCAAAGAATATCATCCTTTGAAAAATATCTTCAGGAACTCGATGCAACTTCAAAATCAGACTACTCATTATGGCGTGCAGCTAGAAATCTTAAAAGACCAGTTACCACTAAACCACCATTAAGAAACTCAAATAGAAGTTGCGCACGAAATGATATAGAAAAAGGAAATCTTTTTGTTAATCATTTGACCGTATTTACCCCTCATACATCTCTCGATATTGCGCAGGAGTTACCACCTGTTGCTGTTAGGGCAGCTGTTCCACTAAGATTTGAGATAAGAGAAATCTAAAAGGCTATTCATGATTTAAACCCCAAGAAAGCCCCTGGTTTTTATAAGATCAGTAACAAAATGAGCTTCCCAGCATAGCAAAGAAAATTATTCTCCTGATTTTTAATGCTATTATACGCCTTGAATACTACCCTCGAGAATGGAAAGTATCCTTAGTTACCATGATACCTAAACCAGGAAAGGATCCTACAAAAGTTGAGTCATATAGACCTATAAGCTTATTGTCTAATATATCAAAGATGTTTGAGAAGCTGTTAGTGTCAAAATTAGCCCCAATTTTAAATGTAAATAGATGTATTCCTAACCATCAATTCAGCTGTAGAAGAGAACATAGCACAATTGAACAAACCCATCGTATAGTAAACGCCATAAGAAAAGCCTTTGAAGAAAAAAAATATGTTCCGCCCTCTTCATCGATGTTTCTCAAGCTTTTGATAAAGTCTGGCATGAAGGGTTATTACATAAATTGAAGCTAAACTTATCAGTAAACACACACAAGCTGTTAGAAAGCTACTTAGTCGGTCGTAAGTTTATTATTAAGGAAGGGGCTTTTTTAAGTTCTACTCAGCCAACTGACGCTTGGGTCCCTCAGGGAAGCATCATGGGCCCACTGTTATACTTAATATATACCTCAGACATGCCAACAAATAACCACACCCTAACTTCAACATTTGCTGATGATACAGCTTTTTTAAGCGTACACGAAAACTGTCATGAAGCATCTCGCTACTTGCAGAATCATATATTTGAATTGGAAAAGTGGTTAAAACAATGGAGGGATAAAGGTCAATGAGCAAAAATGCATACATATAACATTCACCTTGCGTCGGGAGTCATGTCCCCCTATTAATCAATAATCAATTAGTGCCCCAACAATCGCATGTAAAATATCTTGGTATTCATCTAGATCGGCGTTTAAAATGGAATTGCCATATAGAAGCAAAACTAACACAAATGAAACTAAAAGCAATTCAAATTTATTGGCTTATTGGAAGAAATTCTGTTCTTAGCCTCGATTGCAAACTTCTACTCTTCAACTCTATATTAAAGCCAATCTGGTGATACGGTATTCAGCTATGGGGCACTGTTTCGGCCTCAAATATCGAAAAAATTCAAAGGCGCCAAAATAAACTTCTTCGAATAATCACAGTCGCTCCCTGGTATTTTAAAAACTCAAATATTCACAAGGATCTCAATGTGCCGTTAGTAAAAACTATTATTACGAAGTATGCAGTAAAATATTTAAAAAGGCTTGAGTCGCACCCAAATCCACTAGCTCGAAATATTTTAAATGACAGCGGCCACTCTAGATTAAGGAGAATAGATACTGCAGGACTCATCCGACGAGAAGACCGCTAAAAATCTACATATGTGTATAGAAACCGTTAAGAGAAAAATTTTCGTCTAGCATTGGCAGGATAAAAATAAAGTATTAGTATAAGATTTGATTGATTATTGTTAGTTCATTCTTAATAAATGAAGATTGGATAAAAAAATAATGACAAAAAAAAATGAGTACGTAACAAAAAAATGTGTCTAAACAATTAACTGGAAAATATTGTTTCACGGACGGTAGAGGTAAAGCACAGATAACAGAGGTATTAAAAAAGCACAGATAAAAAAGGTAAAACAACGGTAATAAAGGTTGTTAAAGGAGCATGCCGGTTACTACAAGTAGCTGGTTAATTTTTTGTTATTTTCTAAAGTGTAATTAGTATTATGGTTTCTTTAGCGGATGATGCAAGGAAAAGGTGGAAAAGTGTCCGGGACTCTTACAAAAGATGCAAGCAAAAAAAAAGACCAACCATCCGGAAGTGAGACGGTGTTCTCCAAACCATATTAATATGCTGAATCTCTACGTTTTATAGACGATATCCAAAGTAAAAGAAGGTACACAAACAAAAAAAATGTACAATTATGAAGATTTATTCACTATTTTGTTTTTATTTAATTCAGCACTGTATGTAATGTAGCTAATTCACCATAAGATACCACAATTGATGATTCAAGTAATGTTGACACCAAATTTACGCCATTAAAAAGGAAAAGAAACATGTTCATATATAAAACCAAATGGAAAAATTTTTAAATACTGCAACAGAATCTATTCATAACATAGCCGCTCAAAAAAAAAGTTAATTCAACAGAACAGTTGTTTGAATCCTAAGCAAAAATAAATAAATGAAGCTGATTTAACAAAACAGCAAATTAATATGATAGAAAGTGGTGTTTGTCCCTTCGTTTATTCAAAATAAACGCATTTAACAAATAAATTCGTTTTTCTATTCACTAAAGAGAACAAAGTACAAGAAGCTGATTTAAAATACAATGTGACTGAAAGTGCCAAATGAATTTAACCAATTAGTTATTTTATAAGTTGTTTATTACAGTAACAAAAGAGTACAAATATTTTGTGTATATATGTTTATATATGTTAGAATTAATTACTATTAATATATATAATTATTACATATGAAATGAATAAATATGATTTATTTCTTTGATATTAAAAGAGCTGGGTAAAAGCATCATGAGATGAATGATTCGATGGCAGCAATTGTATGCGATTTAGCGTTTCAATGTTTTCATCAATACTTTTTGGATTGAAGTATTTATTGTATGTCCTTATGGAAAATTAAAAATTAACACAGTACAACATTTTTCAGGTGATTGATTCGGGACTCCATTCTGATAATTGTTTATGAAAGTAGACCCAAAAATAAGAACTTCTGCATCATTAGTTTGGTCAAGGTACATCAAATAATAATTTAAAAATTAATTTGAAGGTAGTTAGTATCGTGTAGGGGAATTTGTCACGTTTTAGGTTCTTTTCTTTGTCATAACTTTAATCTGTTCATACAACGCTTCGCTACATAAGCAACAGTTTCGCAGTTATAAATAAATGTATGAAGAAAAAAAAATATTTTTTGCCCAAAAAATTTAAATTTTTTATTTTTAATTCATAAAAAATCCAAAACGGTAAAAAAGTGTCAAGTCCTATTACTTTCACGTAAAGTCGCATAACCTATGAACAAAATGAGACATAAATCATGAAAATCGATGAACGCGTTTCGCTTTTATTCACAATTAAGTAAAGGTATAAATTTCAAAAATTTGCTCGAGATATCCACAAAATTCTTTGGAAAAAACATTGATGACTTTTTTTATGATTCTCAGAATTAAAAAAAAGAAATAAACAAAATGTTATTTGATTTTTATGATTGCGGTAGCAAAGTAATAAGCGTTAATAAATGTGAGTGGACAATTAAAAGGAAAAAAGGATGGTTTTGATTATTTGGGGGTTTCCGTTAGTTACCTGCATGATTTTTTTTTACAGAAATTGCACCCACATTTATGAGTGCTCATGTTTTGGAACGTTTCGAAAACATTTTTCATAAGTACTAGCCAGTAAAATATTGAAATAGTTGTAGTATTTATAGGTGCTCTTTGATCGATTTTTGTCATTTAATAAGAGTCGACGAACGCGAGAAGTACAAGTGAATTTTTCTCCGGTTTTTAAAAGTGAATAACAACAAAACATATAATATATGGAAATTAACTAGTGTCCACAATTGGATAATTTGTGTTACGTTTGTGGTAATATCGCCCCAAAAAGAGGCCAACTGGATCGAAAAAAATTGATTACTGAGGAATTCAAAACAGCGTATTGTCATTATTTTGATGAAGCAGATTTAAGTGGTGCAAATTTTCGGCCGAACACAGTGTGTAAAAATTGTTATAATACCCTTATAATGTGGATACATGGAAAAGGTGGACCGTTTTCTTTTATGAAGCCAGTAATTTGGGTGGAAGACCTAACTGGACATGATGAATACAGGTGCTACGCATGCATAAATTCTCGTCATGGATTAAACAGAAAACAATTGATAACAAAAGTATACATCGCTGCTTTTAGTGACATACTTCCAGTTAAACGCGCTGCTGGTACCGATACACCTAAACCTCCGAGTCTGGATACTGTGTCCCTGCAAGCCGAAACCGTTTTCACCAATCCGACCAATTTGAATGATGCTGATTGGACCCGATATTGAAAATAATGGAACGTTGTATGAACAAATTAAAGGAAAGTTTATTCGGACTAGTGGTTCTCGAGTTATGACAAAGAAACAGCCTTAAACGCGACAATTCTCCTATACGATACTTACTAACTTCAAATTAATTTTTAAATTATTATTTGATGTGCCTTGACCAAACTTATGATGCAGAAGTTCTTCTTTTTGGGTCTACTTTCATAAGCAATTATCAGAATTGAGTCCCGAAATCCTGTGTTGCACTGTGTTATGCAAGACGACTGTTGCTAGAACTAGTTTGTCAACATTTTTTTGGTGCGGCATTTATTGTAGTATGGAGAATTCTCCTCCGGTTTGCAATTATTCCAAAAGAAATTTCAATTCAGCTTCTGGCTTTCGACAAGATTTTGCTAAAATTTCGTTTATCTTTTGGAAGGTGTTTCCCAGGGTAAGGTCGCATCAAATTCTTAAAAAGCGGGAAGGCATTATCTGCTACAAAATAGTATGGGAATACAATGTTAGAATTTGGTAATGAAGTAAAAGGTGGAACATTAAGTTCGGTTTTAAGAATTTTTCGCCCAAAATCTCTTTCGCGGAACACACCGCCATCGCTTGACTCCCCAAAGCTCCGACGTCCACATACGTAAAGGCATAATCAGCACCACATGCAGCCAACAAAACAATACTAAGGTATTTTTTTATTGTTATAAAATAATGATCTACTTTGTTTTAGGCATTTCATGCGAATATGCTTCCCGTCTATGGCGATGAAGAAATTGTTACCCAATATACCATGTTAGGATTTTCCAAATATACTTCCCGTAGATTGTCCCAGATGATTTCGCATGTTTCGTAAACAATTTCCCTTGCTTTTTATATATTTATATGTAAATATAAGTTTATAAAAAGTTTTGCTTAAGCAATATACATACATACATGCATATAATGTGATGGCTAGACGTTGTTCCGGATCAATCGGTTTTCTTCTCGACACATTTTCTAAGTTTGGATTCAGTAAGGTCAGCAACATATTATATTTGGAGACATTCATTCGTGTGACCTTGAAAAAGTGTTCCTCGTCCTTGTTTTTATTTGTTCTACACAACTTTTAAAAAATCCAAGGGAATATCTGGACAAGTTAACCAGCCTTACTCGCCATCTCCGGCAGCTCACCGCTTCAGATTATTCACAGTCCACACTCGACAATATTAATAATAATTTTTAACCGCGGCTAATGCATTTGTTAAGTTCATTTTTATTTTTTTCACAAACAAAATATGTAGGTAACAATGCCAAATACAGATTTATTTTTAGCAAAAAATTAAGTTTTTAATAGCTTTTAACACAAAAGAAATATAAAAACATTAAATGACAGTTTGTTAAGTTGCAGCCGTCGTTTCAATTATTGGCCTGTTTTCTCTGAGAGTCGTTTTTGCTTGAAGTTGCGGACGTGTTCTGTTTCATAATTTACTAGTAAGTGTTCGCGTACCAGAAAAACTTGCAACGAGAGAGTGAAAAAGGCATGTGAGACAAATTTTTTTTGAAAATTTCTGATGGTAAAATTTTTACTAACAAGAATTATTCAACCACCTGTTTCATGTTTTTGTTTACAAAACAAAAATAATTTTCACAATTTTCAAATTAAAAGTTTTTCAATAACATAAAATATTTAATTTTCCAAAATTTAAGAAAAATAATCTTGAGCAAATATTTCAACAAATTGAATTTATTAAGAAATAATATCGTATCTTACAGCCAAATCGTGTCAATTTGCCTAAATTGCTAGTTTTTGCTGGTAAAGTGTTCACTTACTTTTCTATTTATTAGGGAGATCGGACGGTTATTATTCGACTGGTTTTAACCGGTTATTTTAGCTTTGCCCAAGTCGGATATTTTAAAATGCCCATTTTTCGAATATCAAATAAACCGGTTATTTTGGTATAATAAACCGGTTATTTTAGTAATGTGTAATTTATATACATTTTTCTTGCTCTTGTTGTAGATTTACTGGTAATTTAAATATTTTTCTAATTGAATATTGGCCAAACTTAAACTTTTTATGAAGAATGTCAAAACAAAATGTAACAAAGGTCAAAAAACATTATGAGCACTGTAAATACAAATCGCTTATAAAAACGTGTGTTCTTGTAGAAAAAAAAACAAAAAACTATTCAAAATACTACAAAAACGTGTGCAGTTAAAAAGTAAATAGTAATTTGTGCAAGAGTATTCTAAAATTAAATATATTTTTATATAAATGTTATCTCCAGATATTTTTCGAACGCGATTGAAAAGACAAAGTTAGGTGCTTGAGGTGCCCTAAAATGATAAGTTACAAAGGTTCATCCATGTCACGATTTATTAATCACATTTAATTAGTCCACATGCTTGACATTAATGTGATCCAAATGAAACTTAACTCCGTTCGAAGTAGTTCTAAGGAGACGACAATTAATACTTTACTAAAATACGATGCAAAAAATGAATCATTTGGTGAAATATTAGCCCGTTGTGTTGCCGAGGACGAAATGCCCGTTAATGCACTAAAAACTCTTAAGTAGTTCTATCATCTCTTCATGCTGAAAACTACAACATTTCGGCGGAATCAACGATTTGGGAAAAACTTCTACCAGTTTTATTTATTAAAACACCAAGAACTAAAAAACAAAATTGAAGAAATCAAACAATGTCATGCAATGTTTTAAATTGTAGTCGACCAATTGACAAATATTTTACACAAAAAGAATGTTCAGTTCACTATTCGTTTCTATAATGCTCAAACAAAATAATTTGAAATAGATAATCCTGGATAAGAGGTTTTGTTTGCAACTTTTGAAAAATATGGTTGATTAATATAGACATGCTTAACCACCAACAAATTAACACTGATTCAAAATAAATTTGAGAGAATATTTCAAAAAATAACTTCATAAAATTCCTATCATTTGTTTGCTTTTGCAAAACGTTTGTCTAGATCAAATGTCATTCAACAGTTTCTAAATTACATAATACAAATATCTTCGTACAAATAAAGTTTAGTTTGATCAATTTACTGGTCCCACTTTTCTTGGATTTTATCGTCAAATATTTGTAAGGTCTGATCTAAGTGATATCTATGTATTTTGTTAGTTCCTTACCTTTGCAAATTGTTTTGTTTTTATTCAAATTAACTTTTTATTACAAAAACTTATTTCATATTTGTGTTTTTATGTATTCGAATTAAAACCGGTTAACCGGTTATTTAAAAAATGCTTAACCGAAAACCGGGTTTTTTAAAATAGCAACTATTCGTAATATTCGAAAACCGGTTATTGAAAAATGTCGAATAATCGATCTCCCTACTATTTATTTAATAATTGGGACTTTTAAATTTACTCTCTCATTGCAATTTTCTGCAAGTTAAGTAAATGAACACATCTATTGATATGATTTTTGATATATCAATGGGGGGAAATATATCAAAAGGTAAAAATACGGGAAATTAATTTATTTTTACGTTTTCGTTCTACATGTGGTTGTTCTTAAGTTATCTATTATATTGTTTTTATACACATAAAATTATAGGTGCAGGGCTCTGAGTGAATGAGAACATATTAGATCGAAAATGTTTTCTTGGTTAAACCTAGCAACATAAACTTCGGCAAATAAATATGTATGTCAACCGAAGAAAGGGAGCCATTAACGAAGTAATGGGTTTAATGCTAGCATTATATAAAATTTAAAACAAGAAAAAGAAAATTTGCTTAGTCCAAATTAAAAGTACAAAATATTTAACAGAAGAGGTGTTTTGTCACGAAAACCTTTGTAAGACAATGATTAAAAATTTTGAGTTGTCCATGTCTTGCATGTCAAAAAGGTGCCGATAATATAACTAAAGTGCAGTTACAAATTTAATTAATTTTCAAAATTAAGATTTTGCAAGTTCCTGAGCTAATATATGTATGCTATTATGTATATCATTCGATTTAAATTTGACTCAATACACAATAAGTGTGAAACGCAAATTTATTTATTGTCTTTTAGGGACCATCGAATATTAGAATTGCTATTTGAAGAAGCCAAACACAATGTATTAACTGGACGGTATATAATGGAATCTGTACATTCACTTATGTTGGGAGGTATACAAGCTCGCATTGAACTGGGCCCATTCAACTCACACACACATACCACTAGTTTTTTCCGGTAAATTAATAAAGTTGTAGCCTACTAAGATTTTTAATTTGCCTTATTTAATTTTTAGAGAAAATCAATCGAGATTTTTGCCTCAACATGTTGCCAAAAATTCAAGTTGGTCATGGCTTCCAGTAAGTCGGAAGAACTCAGCAGAAGTTCGCCTTTTAGAACAATTTAAACGTGTGCCACAAACAGCAACAACGCGAAAACTAATGCGCAAATATTTAGAATTTTGTTGGGCTCTTCCTTTCTATGGGTTTGTAATCAATTCTTTTAATAAATACACAGCCATATGTACTTTAGTTTCTGGCTTCTACATTTTTTACCTTTTCATTGCAGAGCTGCCTTTTTTCATGGTCAGGTGGAGCAACCAGTACGAGGACTAATGAGCTTAGTAAATCACAAGGACATCGAAGTGTTAATTGCTGTAAATGAACGTGGGGTTTTCATTATAGATCCTGTGGAATGTGTATGTATTCTTAGTATATGTATGTGTTTTGTTTGAAGTATAATTATCTAGTACAATAGTGGAAATCACAAATCGCACAAATTTGCCTTGACGGTAATTCAAAGTTTGGCCATCGAAATAAAATGGTCTATAATAACGCCACTTGGTTGTCAGTTCTCCTTAGGTGGCTGGAATCTTACTTAAATCGACTTGAAAAATGGTGAATTTTCTTTTTATCGCTAAATGATCTGCGAGGTTGGATTCTTGTATTATTCTAAAAACACTAAAGTTAAAGACCCACTGGTAATTAAACTTACCAACTTATATCTCAGAAACAAACCGTTCCATTTTCTTGAAATTTAAAATATATTTAAGTTAGACCCAAAAAATAATATGTGCAACATTTCAACGAAATTGGTTCACGTTTTCAGGGATCGGGTAATAATTGGTTAAGGTTTCTTAATATTATTTTAAATAAATTGTTATTTTAACAAAAGGTACGATGAGTATAAAACTGCACTCGTTTTGTCCCTCCCTGTCAAAATTTTAGAAAAATGAATCGACCTTATAACTTTCATTGTTTTTTTCAAGAAAACGAAAGTTCCGTTTTTGTACTACATTTATCCCTTTTCCTTGTACACATATTTTTAAATTAATTACTTCTTCTTTTCGCTTTAAATTAAAAAAATATGTTTTAAGTGATTTTTTAAGTCATAAAAAATATATTTAAGAAATTTTAAATTTTCATTTTGTCGCATGATTCGCTTACTACTCTCAAATAAATTTTTTTTTGTTAAATACAGATCTCGTGCATTGCTTACTCGGCTATTTGCACCAAGTTTATATGCTCTTACTGTTAAAACTCTCCTTGTTATACAGAAATATATAAAGTCTTTGTATTGAAGGTGTCCCGCCTACGTCTACAATAAGGTCCACTTTTTGACACATATTGTGCATTTTTTACGCAGCTTTTGGAACAAATTTTTAAATTGTAGCTGCTTTCGTTCTCTAGATGTATAGAACTCTAGCTTGTGGCTCGCCAACTTCTCACAACAGATGTTGTTCATTTATAACCAAGTTATTTGTAAATTGTAACTGTTGCCGTTCTGTAGATATTAGGGTATTTATCACGGTTAACCGATTAACTACTACCCGATTAACAGATCGGTTAATATAAAAGTGGCTTTTTCGATTAACGATTAAAGCGGTTAATTTCAGTCGATTAACCGATGTAACAAAATTTTTAATTTTTTGTAGTATGTATTATAACATATTTTTTTGTGTTTTTAATTATTTGTTTCGTCTTATATACAAAATTGGTAGCTGCTACCGTTTAAAATAAGAACATTACGGTACATTTTTATCTGTTTATTAAGACAAATTAGAAAACAAATACATTCATAAAATATCAACAACGAAAATATTTCATCAAGATAAACATATGAATAAGAAATCTTCTACATCTGCCTGCGAAAACATGTCGGTTGGCCATTGTAGAATGTGTTCCTAAAAATTTTGGAACTCTGAAATCTGGATATCATTATCTTCCGAGCAGCTGGATTCACTCATTATCAAATTGAAGTAAAAAAATGTGTATTAATTTATATTTTGCTCATCAAACGGTGTTCACTATTCATATTTTTTACAATGGCAAAATCAAAAATAATTTTTCATAACAAATTAACCACATATTCCTCTCACTATAAAAATGTTGAGTGCAAAGTGTTTTTCCATTGCTTAAAACACACATAAATAAATATTCTTATTAAATATGGAGATGAACCGTTTTTGAAACTTATATTAAAAAGCTATCTGCTTTTCACCGCTATGGAAGGAGTATATAACCTTTCATTCTCACAGTATATCGGTGTATATGTATTAAAGACGTGCACGGATATATCTGTTTGTACAAGTTTCTGTGTGTTTACTAGTGTGTATGGATGAGTTGTCGATTGTTTCTGATATAAGTTGATATGGATATTTTTTGTATCATAGTGGATATGAATTGATAAAAAGAGAATGAGAGTAACATATCTGTTTATATCTGTTTTACAAAAGCAGATACTAGTTGATACTGATCGAATACAATGAGTTACTTATTGTACGATGCCGTTTTTTTCAATTGTCTTTCAACGAAAATATTTTGTTTTTGTTTTCGTTCAAGAGACATGTAGACAAAAATTATTGAAAAAAATTACCAAAAAAAAACCACATGTAGGTATTTTGATTTTGTAACAAATTCTTTGATGCCCTTAAAAGGATGGGGTCTTTTCGTTCAAGAGACATGTAGACAAAAATTATTGAAAAAAAATTAACAAAAAAAAACTACATGTATTTTGTTTTTGTAACAAATTCTTCGATGCCCTTAAAAGGATGGCGTTTATTCGTTCAAAAGACATGTAGACAAAAATTATTGGAAAATATAATAAAAAAAAATTACCAAAAAAACAACACATGTATTTTGTTTTTGTAACAAATTAATTGATGCCCTTAAAAGGATGGGTTTTTTTCGTGCTGTGGTAGTGAAAATTGCCGAGCAACAACAACAAAACAGGCAAGAAGCGTTGCGATCAGGCCTGCCATATTTACCGATTTATCGGTTTTTTGCCGATTTTTTTCTCTAAATTATCAAAGTGCCTATTTACCGATTTTTTGATAAAAACTTAAAACACGGTAGCTTTTGGTTTGTGTTATATACATTTTTAATTTTGGGTAACTTTTAACGTTACAAAGAGACAACTGTTATTAATTCAGCGCTTATACTTAAGGAAAATGGGTTAGATTTATTCCATATATGTACATATGTAGTGTTTGTCTAACCCATCACACACACACATTTTGAAAAATATTCAACTAGTTATAAAGAATAAAAGAATTAACTCCAAATGAAAGAAAAAAACTATACGATTTTTTGACCAAAGCTAAAAGAAGAGATAATTTATTTTTCTAAAGGAAAAAGGGGTTATTACTTACAAAAGAGTAAAGTTAAGCTTAATTTATATTCACTGTCAATGTAAATATTTAATTTTATAGGATTGTATGCTATTGAGGATAAGGCTTATACCTACGGTAGCCAATTTAATTTAAGAAAGTAAAGTAAATATTCAAGTTTTTTTGCAAAAAGAAAATCAGATTTAAAATGCGAGAATTCTTCAACCTTAAAATCAAATTTCGATATCCACTAAAAAATTAATCTTTACAAGGAACTATTTTTTTTAAAGATTATTTCAAATTTAATAATTCGATTTTCATGCTTATATTTAAAGTTATTTAATAAAAGTGTCAAACTCATATATGTATAATAGACCTGGCGTTAAAAACTTTTTTTTAAACTTGAATGTGGGTAGCGATGAAAATATGCGATTTGATGCCAAAATTGATATGGCAAATTTTCACGCTGATCGGATGGTGCCAACCCGTGCCACAATGAGGTCAAAGGTCAAAATTTTGAAAAACTACAAAAAAAAAACTCCATATTAGCTGCGCCAGGTCTAATGTATAATAATAAAAAAATTAAAACAAAACCTTTTTATATCCATAAAAACAATTAACCAGGAACGGTGGCAGTTATAACTGGTATCAAAAAAAAGTTTCTTTAATAACAGTTATTTCAAGGATCGTAACAGTTATAAAATAAGCGACAAAAAAATCATAGAAAAAATGTCTGTCTATGTAAAAATTGTACGTAAAGTTCAGGTCGCAGTTTTGAAGATAAATTGCTGAAATTTGGTACAAAGGTTCTAATTGTCCTAAGGAACAAGCATATTGTCAATGGTGAGAACTTTGACATGAATCTTAACTTCATAAAATAATGGCGTGGTCCATGATTGCCCATGGGTCCCTAAGCTACACTCTTGAAAAGTTATTTCTAAATATTGTGGTGTGGAGCATCGTAGGGTCGGGCAGGCAGACTACTTTCTTATTTGTTTGTAATGGATAATTGCAACCAAAAAAATAAATTATTTGTTTATAATTGAAAAATAAATGCTTTTTTACAATACATATTTTTAACCGAAAATTTTTGTGGTTGAAATAATGATTATCAATAACAAAAAAAAAATTGTTACTTCAATTGGCTACGATAAATCAAATAAAATATATGTAGCGACAAAATAATAATTATTATTATTTTCTGTCCCGGAGTTATTTTGTGAATTAAAAACAAAAAAGTCCTTTTTAAACAGTTACCTCTTTAACGTAAATATAAAAGGTCAAATTAAACTCTTAAAAAGGGAGTTCGATTTAGCCGTCATAAATTAAAACTCAGTTGAGGAATAAAAGATCGACACTCAAAGCTTGCCGCTGGTCAGATCTTTACAATTTGTATAGCAGTATTATCTAATCAGCTTGTACTGCAATTAAATTGTCATTAAAAAAAGAAGAAAAACAAAATGAGTGTTATTATCAGTGTTGCCAGTGAAATTTCGAGAAGGATACATTTTAGTTTCCAAAGAGATACGCTTTTTTCCAAAATGATACATTTTGGAAAACATTTGAAAATCCATTTTAATGTTATCAAAACAAATTCATGTTTGTAAAAATTAATATACGAGTTAAGGCGTTTATACTAAGGCGATTCTATCAAAAAGTTAATATAAATTTTTCTTCTAAAATTTCATCTTAACAGACATACACAAGAATAAGCAAGCGACAGAAGAACTTAGAAAACCTAACAACAAAATACATTTTATTTTCGTATTTAGTTGTGATTGTTTTTTTTAGTATTCATAACGAAATGATAACTTTTATAAACTTTGTTAGAGTAGGAAAGTTTAAAATTGGATTTCTGTACATTTTGCGCACAGATTCAAAAGATACGAAAAATATCAGGATTATACATGGTACCTGAAGTCATCAAAAGATACGAAAAATGTATATTTCGTATCCTAATGGCATCACTTATTATTAAAGACGTAAAAATATAAATCCTTAAAAGAGTTTTATTTGTTGACAGCCAAGTGAGTTTTATTTTAGGCTGAAAACTCCTCAAGTTTTATTTAATTTTTTTAGAGAGAAATCTCTACTTTTATTGTTTAATCCGAACTTTTATATATTCGTTGAAAAATTTGTCTTAACTGTGGAGTTGAGATCGTTTTTTCTAGATCACCATAGATTCTGAAAGAGCACTTTAATACGAATCTATTGTTATATGACAGTATGTCTCCGTTGGCTCTAATATGGAAAATTCATATAAATTTTTAATTCACTAATATTTATTTATAAAACGTTTATTTGTATTGATTTTTATGTTAAAAGCATTAGGTAATGGTAAATTGTTGCTTTGTTATTTTTTGTCATTAAAATATGTTTTATTGTGTTTAAAAAAGGTATTTTTAAACACAATATTTTTTTAAATTAAATTGCCGATTTGTTTTTGATGATATGCAGATTTCTTACCAAAACCATCTGGCACCCCTGGTTGAGATCGTATATAAATTTTTATAAGCTCTGTTATTTGCATCAACTCTCCAACAATATTTGAAAATACAACAGATAACAACAAGTATTGTTAAAATACCATGGTGACAACAGATATTTGTGAGCAAAAAAAAAAAAGTTATGATATACTCAATCCAATACCATAAGCAACTGTTTTGGTTTTTTGGACATGGTATCAGTTAAGGCCGTGTCAGATACAACTTTGTCGCTTTGCGTGACGTTTCTACCTTTGGCAGAAAAACGCAAAGCAAAAGGTGTATGACACAATGAAACCTTTGACAACACTCACGCATTGCTTTTTTTCTTATAAAAGCGGTTGGCAATTTGTACATTTAATTATTTGTTATGAAAATAAAAGTTAAAAATTTAATTGGACGGTTTTTTGGAATTTAATTTGGCAAAAAAATTAAAAAACCGAAGAAAATTATACCAGCCAATTGTCAAAGCGCGCAAAAAGATGAGAGTTGGCTAACTTTTTTCTTCGCACCGCTTTGAAAGTACTTTATGTGACATGTTTCGTATAAGTATGTATATTTTATCTTAGATGTCAAAGCGGTAACGCAACGCGAAGCAAAAGTTTTATCTGACATGGCCTTTACACTCATTCTCTCATTGATATCATTAGTAACAGATACATATCTGGTGTATGTGTTTTGACAATACTTTATGATACACTCGTGCAGGTCTTTAATATGTATACTTCCAACCAGTGATGGAAAATTTAAAAATTAAGATGGTACTGACCACCATGCAAAAGAGTACTTTATACAACATTTTGGTACTTTTTATAAAACATATTTCTTATTAAAAAATATACTCAAAAAACACTACAATTTCAAAAAGTAAAAATATAGGTATTAATTTTAATATAAAAAATTAAATTTTGGTCAGCAAACACACAAAACAATATCAATGTAAAATCGTCGAAAACGAGGTTGATTTGACATTTTTCGGTTACAATAACTTGCTAGCAATATTTTTTTTTAAATAACATTAATTCATATTAATTTAACATTCCAGTAAAGTTAGAGCAAAATTACATTGATATTGAAATAACACTACGACTCACGTTGAATTAAAGTTGTTTCAAGTTTAACCAACTTGAATTTAAAGTAGAATCAGTTTAATTTGAGTGTGAAATAATAGTAAGAAGAAGCTTCAGAATCTACATATGTTTTTTTTTAGAATGATTGTAAACACTTACCCCCTGAACTTAAGAGAGAGAAAGAATATTATTATTTATGTTCCTGTTGCACATTGTTGTTTTCCCCGATTTTTACAAAAGCACTCACAATTAAAAGACGCCAGCAGAAAAGGCCCGATATGTTTTCGTCATCATTCTTCTTCGAAAAATTGATGTATTCAACTAAATAATACGAGAATTCGTCTATGTTTTTTATATTATTTTATATATAAAAATAAAAAATTCATGTATTTCTTCTTTGAGTGTTGTTGTTGTTTTCACACATAGCACGTAAAACACGATTTTATGGATTCAATATTGGACAATGTTATTTTGACATTATTCATTTAAAATTAATATGAAACAATGGTAAAGTTAAATAAAATCTGTACTTTAGCCGAAATTGACTATGATTTTCAATCAACATTGCGCCTTGTTGATTTGACATTGGTATTTTTTCTGTGTGCATGTATGAACATATACTTTCTAGAATTGTATAAATCTTAGCCCATTGGAAGCAGCCTCCATTTTTTGCAAAGTTTCAAAACATCTTTTTATTTTCGTTCTTTATTTCCGAACAAAAAGTTTATTACATATTTTCTAGTGGTGTTCAAAATATGTTTGTTAGCTATTGGTGAGTAAAAATAGTAAATACATACTAAATTATACTGTTATCGAAACCATGAAGTTGAAACGCATTTAAAATGACATTGGTGCTTGAAGAATATCAATATTTTTGCAACAAAAAACATGAACGAAAAATAACTTTAAATTGTATGTTATTGGCCCGTACAATATTTTGTCAGTGTTTAAAAAAGTCACCCTGGATTTCTTTACAAGGAAGCATAAAAAGAAAAGAGTACTAAACCTGACGTGGGGGTACTGTGGTATTTCTGAAAAGAAAAAGTACTGAAAAAAGTACCATAGTACTGAATTTTCCATCACTGCTTCCAACAAAAATAAAAAACTCAATTTCCAAAAATTTTTACCTGAGCCCTTTTCGAAATAAATGATTCAAATATATGTATGTGTTTAGTTATTTGATTCTTTTAATATCAATCTTATAACAGAATTAACCGAAACATTTAGAAGTGTTAAAAATTAAAAAAAAAATAAAACAGGACTCTAATGTCATAATGGAAGAGTTTATATGTTAAGAGGAATCCAGGAAAAGGACTAAGAAATGAGATATTCTGTATTATGGGCGATTTCTCCAACATCTACGATAAGTGAAAGAATTTTGTCCTCATCAAGTTTTATCAAAACTAAAGAAAAGAATCGCTTAAGTCCTAAGCATTTAAACCAAATTATTTTACTTAAAGAATATTTAATAAGATCTCCTTAAACTATTGAAATATCTAACAAAATGATCTAACAGTTTATTTTATATTAATACATAATATGTGTATTATATATTTATTAATTATTTTTTTATTTGCTCGTTTAAGTTGTTATGCTTTTGCTTATTTTTACTAAAAAACTCCAAGTAATAAATAAGTTTGCATATTAATTTATTGATATTACTTAATTTAAAAGCAAAAACTTTATTAATCGGTTAACCGATCAATAACAAAATTAACCGATTATTGACCGATTAAACCAAAACCTCGGTTAATTAATCGAGCGATTAACCGATTAAAGCAAAAGCCCGATTAAATGAATACCCTAGTAGATATACAATATTCTAATATCAGCCTCGCTTACTTCTTCAATTCCGCACATTTTTTACAGATACTGTATATTGATAGCCACTTTATTTGTGTCAAATTTCGAAGATTTTTCACTTACCGCTCTTCAGATATACGGAACTCTATTTTGTACCATGCCCACTTATCTAATCCCGCCCACTTTTTAACTGATCTTGCGTATTGAATACAAAGTTATTTGTACCAAATTTGGAAAGTTAAGCTCTTCCCGTTGTCTAGAGGCACAGAAATCTGTTTTGGCTTTATATGTGAGGTGCCACACCCACTTATCCACTGCCACCCACTTTTTTCTATTTTTACCACGCCCACTTCTCTGACCCCGCCCAAATTTTGTCGGATAACCAATATAGTCGTACCTAATTAGGAAACTTTGGCTCTTGCCGGTATCCAGTTATACGGAAATGTATGTCTTTGTATGGGAGGAACAACGCCCTTTTTTCTCTAGATATAAGAAATCTTTTTGATCCCACGCCCCTTCTCCAATCCCGCTCAATTGGCTCATGCCGTTCTCCAGATATAAAGAATTCTATAATGACTTTGTTTGGCAGGTGCGACGTAAAGTGGGAGTGCTTTGTATTTCTGTACGATTCTAACGTTCAAACTGCCTTTATTTGCCAACGCACGGTAAGATTTTGCAGTACATCAGGGAATTTCTGCCTTCAACATAGCTCGAGTTTGGTTGCATTGTATCAAATATTTTTACCGATTCGTCTTTTCCTATTAAACGGGTTTTCGTTTAATAGAAATGGATGTCATAAAAGTGACGAAAAATTTCATATTTTGTTCTATGAGGATAATATTCACAAAATTTACAAGCCAACACTTAAAATATTATGTAGATACATCCCACAGAAAATTTATTTAAAACAACTAAAATTTATTTAAAAAAAGGATCATTTACATTTCATTTACAATAAATGAATTTTACATAAATTTTTTATTTTTTTTTATTTAAGAGCATAAAATTTAACAGTTATTTCTTTAAAAACTATAATTTCACCAGCAAAAAATCGAACTACATAAAAATATAAGTACGGAAAAACATTATTTTTTGGTAGTTTCTTTTTGAACAAAATATGTTAAAAAATAAATTGATTCATAGAATAACGTTATTTTCATTAAATTTTAACAGTACGGAAAACGAATTAAGTAACCTACAATCAGTTTCTGTAATAATTTTATGAGTGAACTTGCGACGTTCTTATTCTACATTTTTACTACTAAATATAAATTTATTGAGTTGATCTCTAGCCAAATAATTATAGGGATAGAACGCTTACTTTTTTTCAAATTTTGTTTTTATATTATGTTTTGTTTTATTTTTGCACTGATAAAACTCAGTCCACAATTTACTCCGCATACAATAATAACAAAATTTCAAACATTGGATTCTTAAAAATTTTTTATAGAATACATTTTCATAGAAATTCGGTTCCATGTTTATGTTTTAAGCCATGATTTTTTTTATTAGGTCTCTAATATTTAAAGTCCAAGTTATATTTTCCTAGCCGTGCGCACGAGTTAATTTTTGACAAACTATAAAAGTAAAATTAAAATCGGTTGGATATAGTCGGAAAGGCAGGCATGCTTTTTCTGTCTCCTATTAGCCAGAGGTTTAACAAAATATAAAGCCTGTATCTTTAATTTTATGTACATAGATTGATCTACATAAGTTTTAAGTTTCATCAAAATCGGTAAAATAGTTTTGGATATGCAGAAATTGCCCATCTGTCCCTTCATATTCCTAGGTTTCAAAATAATATGAACCCTGTTTCATTTATGCTGATCTATCTATTATTCAAATTTCAACAAAATTGGTTAGATATTTTCGTAGAGGCAGAAATTCTTCCTAATTCCCCGTCTTGGTCCTAGTTTAAAAAAGCCTATCTTTTTGCATTCGGTCGAGCGGACAGATAGACTGGATGCGGAATGGAGGGTAAGCAGCGTCCCCACGTTAAAATTACTTTGTTTTTCTTTTAAGTACGGAGACTATTGCTTTAGTACATCTATTTTAAAATGATAAAAAAATGAGTATAGGAGGCATAGCGCCCCTGAACACTATCCTAAGCACTTTAGTGAAACCTTATATCGCCTATGTCCTTAAGGAGGTTCCATTTTCATTTTGTTGAAAAAAAATTTTTTTTTTTGATAAATCGGTCCAAGGACACGTCTACTTCCCATGTGTCCTGAAAATGAAACATGAAATTTTAGCTTCAATAATTCCAATTAAATTGTCATGATGATATACATGCAACTAGTAATGTGTGTGTAAATTTTAATTTTAATCGGACTAAGGTTTCAAGGTCCTGTCATATATCGTTTTTCTTAAAATCGCTATAACACCTGTCCGATCGTAATAAAATTTGTAAGATATTAATTTTTTGCCAAATTTAGGTAGAATCGGATTATTAATGTGAAAAATACAAAAACATCATTTATTGAAAAATGTTTTTTAAATGATTTACGATTACAGTACACATTTTCAACTTTTTTTTTCAAAATAGCTTAAGATGTCTGGAATATACATAAACAATCGAAATAACTGAAGAAATAATTTTGTCCCGCTAACTTGTACTAGTCGAGACAATGTGCGGCAGTTCCGGATCTAACCCCTTACAAGCATAAAAACAAAGAAACATACATAAAAGATTTCGCAAGTTTGTTTGAACCAGTCCTTCAGTGGAAAGTGTCTCAGAGGCGACAGAACTCATTTGAAAACCTAAGAATTCCTGTGCCATTTTCTTCAAGTTTGGGCATGGCATGGCGTCCGATAACAAAAGGATATGCGTTTCTAGAAATATTCAGCAGAATCACATCGTAAGATGGTTAGAGGTTCATTATCCTTGGATGCTCTTAAAAAATTTTCACACACGCTCCAAAGGGCAGTTCTTGTAGACTTATCAAAACTTGAACCACCGGTACTGCGCTCTTAAGAAAGAAAGTCACATCTCCATTTGAGTAGTGTTGAGCAGGGTAGGAGAAAATTCTACTCGCGAGCACAATTCGAGTCAATTCTCTCATTTAAATTTGTGTGACCGTGTTTTCCACACTTTCGGAGTACAGAGACAGGTTAAGTAGCTCAATAAAGCGTTTTTTCAATTGTCTTTAAAATATTTGAGCATTAAATCGATGGTCAAATATTGAAGATAAACAATAGGTTTCATTATATTCTTAAACGTGTTAGTTAGGGCTAATGCTTTTTCAGCCGCTTAATTTTAAACCGTCGAACTATTTACCATCTTTGTTGATTAATTTATTGTATGAAACAATTTGATTATTTACATTTTATGCCCTGCTTTTTAATGTGCTATTTTTCTAAGTTGCTATGCAAAAAGAAAGCACAGAAAATTAAATTATTTGTTCAAAAATATTCCAAAAATAATATAAAAAGTATAGTCGATCGACAGCAAAATATCTCCGATACCGATATATCGGAAAATCTGAAGTATCGCCGATATTTCGGTATCGGTATTCGTTACATCTCTACTTCTCACTAATAATGCTTTGTTCATACGACGATATAGCCCAATTGTTTCGCTCTCTGAAGCTAGATTGCCAAACATGTTGTTTAATTTTTTATTCTAGTTTCCTTTTCACATATTTTGTGTTGTTGGTGTGATTTTATTTAAAACAGATTAAAATATAGATAAGTAAAAATTAAATCATGTTAAATAAAACCACTTTATTTTATTTAGCATGCATTTTTATTTTGTTTTTTTTTTTTTTCTTTGTTTTGATTTGTTTTTAAAGCTAGTTCAGCCTCTGAATATTGCAAAGTAATAAAAAGAACACGGTTGGTCTTTATTTTTAAATTTCAAAAAAACAATTTTTATTATGCTTCTTGCTTTGTTTGTGGTGGAATGACTACTTCAAAAATTAAACAATTGAAGGTTCGTAGTTACCAAAAAAGACTCAAATGAAAAACAAACTCAATAGACAATTATTGCAAAAAAGGTAAAAGAAAACTTGAAGATTACTGTACACTTAGAGAAAATTAAATTCAAAATTAAAGAATATTACAAACTTAAAGATTTAAGAAATAAAATTAAGAGAAAAAAAATATATAAAAAATTAAAGCAAAATAAAGAAAATTAGAAATTAGAAAAATAAAATAAAATAAAGGCGTTTCAACATGCTCCCCCGACGCATGGCAAGAGCACCCCCTCCACTAATACGGCTGCAGGAACTCTAGCTGCTGAGGGGTAAGGGAGAACATTCTTTTCAACTTCTGGGTGCAACAGAGTGTGGTGAATAGCGTTGCAGGGCTGCCCGTCGATTTAGGCAGAAGTCTTTTCCCCGTGCCATCTTCCAGCGTAGCTCAACACTGAGCTCTTTAAACCCCAGAAAGTGGTTGAGGTAGCAAATGTGGCAGAGTGGTCGCTTTCCCATCTGTATTGGAAGTAAAAGGAAAGAAAGAAGTATATACAGTTGGGTGGTCAAAAAAAATTGTTTTCTCGTAACGACTTCTAATAGCGTAAATATGCTAAAAGGATGCTAAAAGGAATAAAAGGATTGAAGTTAAGCAATCTGCTTTTGCGGTTTAACGGTCTCTTTTCCTTAAGACAATCGTATTCACGGTAAAACTTTTTTGAGCGATTGAGATGAGTCGAGTCTTCATTGAACTAACTTCTTGAGCTGTCATAAAATTTTCGGTTGAAAATGGTTTCTTGAGAACACGTTTGGCAAATCTAAGTCGATAACACAGAACTCGCCCTTAGGAAAGATGAAAATTCTTCTAGTACATCTATGCAATGTACGTCAAGATGAAAGTTGATAATATACTTTTCCGTCTCCAGATCGACTGGGTCAAACGTCCGGGGAATTGGCCACAATGGTATGGGAAAGTGTAGCCAGGTGGGCTTATGCCACCAGAGTTGATTGCCGCAAGTCCCTGCGGGGAGCAGCCTCGCGTGCCCATATCAGCAGGATTTTCTTCAGTTTTTACCTGTTTCCAGTGTAGAGTACTGGCGACGCAGATGATTTGAGTCACATGATTGGCGACAAACGTGTTTAACGCATAAGGAGGTTTTTGCAACCAACCCAGTACTATGGACGAGTCTGTCCACATAAAAAATTCGTAGGAAAACTGACAATTCGTGATTATACTACGGATGACCTAAGCCAGCAATAAAACTCCGCATAATTCGAGTTTCGGAACGGTAGTCAGCTTAATCGGAGCCACTTTCGTTTTTGCAACCAGCAAATGGCTATTTATTTGACCTTCGGAGTTTTCTGTTCGAATGTATACCTAACCACAATATGCCTTCTCCGAGGCGTCACAGAATCCGTGTATCTGAATTTTGTAATCTGGAGAAAAATCTACCCATCTAGGTAATTTAATTGTTAAAAGGATTGGCAAGTTTTTTTTTTTTTTAAATAAATGCCATTTCACAAGTATGTGTGGAGGTACCCCTTCGTCCCAATCAGAATTTGTTTCCCATAATTTTTGCATCAAAGTGTTAGCAATAATGACGACTGGGCCTAACTAACCTAGAGGGTTAAATAATCTCGATATTACCGACAAGAATTTTCGTTTCAAATCGGCTCTTCAACATAGTAGAATATATCCGCTAACGCATTCCAGCGAATTCTCAAAGTCTTTATTGAGCTGGAGTCATCGAACTTCAAGAAATTTTCGTCTAAAAGATTCTCCCGTGGCAAACTTTCTACTAGTAGCTGGACGTTTGATGCCATCTTTTTAAGGGGAAAGCCAGCAGATTTCAAAGCTTTAATAAGCTCCCCTTGCTTCAGCTGGGCTTCTTCCAGCGTGTCCCCCGGACAGTATGTCATCAAAGTAGACCTCGTTTTTTCAAAATAATCGATGCTTTGGGATTCAAGTATCTGCAATCATGACCTAGCTCAAGTAGAGTCTTAATCACAAAAAGAGGGCACAATTTATGCCAAACGTAACAGTTTTAGCTGGAATGAATTCACATATCCCTCAGCTTGGTTACGAGATAAGATCTTTTGATAATAGCGATCTGTTTCATGCATCAAAATCTGCCTTTATATCTTCTGTATGTATCCGGTGATAACAATTTGTAATTTCGCCATCTTAAAACGAGCTGCATCAGATCCGTTTGAGGAGTGAGACCCTGGTAGAGCACGTCGTTTAATGAAAATCCACTTCCTGTCTTCTTTGAGGAATTAAATACAACTCTAACTTTTGTGGTTTTGCTTTCGGGCTTGATGACCGCGTGGTGGGGTAGATAGAACGAAGCAAATTTTTCTGCTTTGGGCTCAAAATGTACAACTGGGTCCATGTGATCCAAGTCTAGGTATTCTTGGAGAACTTCAGTGTACAGCTCTTTCAAATCTGGGGTTTTATCGAGCATTTCACCGAATCCTGATATTTCGCTATGATGGTGTGCTAGCGGTATGGCTAAATTCTATGGAACACGCCTTAGGATACGCCATGGATATGTAGCATGGTGTGATGCCATTTATTGCATATGGTGCAGCTGCTTGTACTCTGACATTTCGTCACAGATTACACACAGATATGTCACGAGACGGAAGATTTATTGTCTCTTTCTTAGAAAGCTGCCTTTTTTCATTTCTCTTTGAACCATCTTTTATGTCGAAATACAACGAACACTAATTTATTAAGTTAAGATATGGCAAAAGTTTAATGAAAAAATTTACTTTTAAGTTTACAGCAACACTAGTAGATAATATAAGAGTAAGTAAATAACATTATAAAACAAGACAATATTACTAAATGCATTTTTTGCACAAAATAAAACGTTTGTTGAACAATGCTTTTGTTAAGCGTGGTTTGTGTTTTGTTATTTTTGTTTTGATCACTTAATTTGTGTTGATTGTTCCGGCCTGTATTTGCACAATGGCACTTCACAACCAAAAAATCGTTTTTTGTCTCTTTCTTCGAAAGTTGCCCTCGCAACTGATTTGGGCCTTTTTCACACGTCACTTTTTTCATATCTGTGTGTAATCTGTGATTTCTTCTTGAAAAGAGTGGGTGAAAAACAATTCGCACAAAATTTGTTCCCATATACAAAAACCATTTCTAAAATTTGTTTTTGTTTTAAATGTTATTTTCTATGCGAACGTTAACGTGTGACATCGTGGGATTGGCTATAAGTAACCTTTCGTTGCACTATCAACTTTAAAGTAACATCTTTTCTAACACATTTCTTGTTCTTTTTCTAAAGCCGCTCTAACGGTATTTTTTGTGTCTTAGCCTTTATGTGCATAAACACACTAACTCGTCACTAACATTCTAATCGGAGTTTTAATTAGTAGATATATAACTCATAAATTTTTTAAAATAAGCACACTAACTAACACTCCGCTTATATTGTAATCGAAGTTATAATTAGTAGGTGATATTTATTAGCTTACACATACATATGTATATAACATTATAAGTACTTAAATCGCTCGCTTAGAATCCCGCTTGTCCGCGGATACATTCCATAAGTCATTATACCATTATGCACAAAGCAATGACCTATACTTGCTCGGCAATACCTACGCAGTGCGTTTGAGTGACGAATTTAACATGGGGATGACATTGGAAGTATACAATCGCCACCTTCTCGCTTACATTCCGTTGACGAAAACAGTGGCGTATATTCATCATAGTTTTCATTCACAAAAATACTATGATGAAAAGAACACTGAAGCCGGAGTTAAATAATGAACGGTTTCGTTAATGTTGGATAATGAACTACTTCGTAAATGCTCAGTAATGATAAATTAAAAATGTCTTTAATGGTTTATGGTTTTATATAATATTGTATTTTTTTAATTCACAGCGTTTACAGTCTTTTAAATCTTATAAAACTAACATTAAAAATAGAACAAAAACTTTAATTCACATAAAAACAACAAAAAACAATATCATAAAGCTTACTATAAAAAACAAAAGAAAAGTTAAATTTATAGGAAAGTTAGCGTTTAGCGACAAGCACAAATAATTGGTAGTGTTTCACTTAGGAAATACATATGTTGCCAGCCAGACGCTGACGCCTCGGTTGTGCTTTTTTTTTGGAGAGAGAGCGGGGAGATTTCTCCCAACGGAGACGGTACCGCGACCAAACCAGGTCTATTGTACCCACCCCCCTTTAGTTGGCCAAAAGACCCTCTGCTTCCCAGAGAAACCCAAGAAGGTCTTTTGCCGGTATTACACCGACTCGGGACGCGCCCATCGTACCGTGCCCCAAGTGTCTCCTTCTGGCCCATGCCAGCGCGGGGCAGTCACACAGTAGGTGCTTTGTAGTTTCGTCCTCTTCACGGCATAGTCTACATTCCTGGTCCTCTGCCAGACCCATCCGAAAGAGGTGGTGCTTGACCGTATGGTGGCCCGTCAAATAAGCCACCAACAGCCGTAATTCTCGTCTGTTGAGACCCTTTGTCTCCAGTGTACTTCCGGGAAATATAAATTCCTTCGCCTGACGCACTCCCGGTAGCGATACCCAGTATTTTCTGTGCTCGCTGAGAGCCCATTCCCCCAATAGGGATTGGGTAGTGGCCCAGCTTAACCCACAAAAGGGCTCGGGGCCCACCATTTGGGCATTTGCTCCAGCCCTAGCCAGTTCATCAGCCCTATCGTTACCCGGAACCCCTGAGTGTCCCGGCACCCAACAGAGTGTCACTCTGTTTCTTGAGCCCAGCTCCTGTATCCTTCCCCGGCATTCCGCCACCAACTTCGAGGACAATTTCCAGGAAGAGAGTGCCTTAATGGCCGCTTGGCTATCAGTGAATATCGCAATGCTGTTTCCTATCATTCCCTTGTTAAGAATGTTGCTACAGCACACATCGATGGCGTGGATCTCGGCCTGGAATACACTTGGTGTTCTTCCCATGGCTATCGAGATTCGCGTGTTTGGTCCAAATACCCCAGCACCCACCCCGTGCTCCGATTTGGATCCATCAGTATACCAGCGTAGTCCCTGGTTACCATCACAGGGATTTCCACTGTCCCAAGCTCCCCTATTTGGGAGGATCGTGCTAAACCTTCTGTTAAAGCTCAGTTCCGTGGTCTTAATGTCCGCCCTTGTGCAGACCGATAGACTAGGAGCTAATTTCATCAGACCAGCGTGTCCGTTGACCCCATCTGCCAGTCCTGATGTTTGTTGGATCCTAAGGAGACTCGATATTGCGACCTTCCTTATATGGATGTGTAATGGCAAGATGCCCAAAATAGTTTCAAGTGCCGCTGTTGGACATGTGCGCATCACCCCCGTCAGAGCTACACAGACCATTCTCTGTAGCCTTCCGCACTTTTGAATCGCCGACACCTGCTGGATCTTTGGCCACCATACCAGGGATCCATAGGTGATTATCGGTCTAATCATCATGAAATAAAGCCACTTAATCATGCTAGGGCCAAAGCCCCAGGTCTTCCCAAAGAAGCTCTTACAGGCCCAGAAGGCCCTAAGTGCTTAGGCTAGAAAACTATTGTACACATTTTTCTTTTCAACTTAATAGAATATGACAGAAAAAAAATTTTTCTCGCTTGCTTATATGCGATCAACGAATTCATATAAGATATTGGTACTGGCAACTGTGAGTGACGAATTTATTACAGAAAATACGTCAATAGCAGTTTTGCCGAACAAGCGGGATATTATACTAATGTCATCGATTATAATCTAGGAACTTAGTTCCATTTACTTAATTTCAACTCACCCTTACCCAGCTTCTTATCCACAATGTTGTTGTTGATCTCCTGTATTTTTCTGTTTTCTAACACTTTAATTTTTTCCGCAGAAATTCAGTGTTTCTTTTTATTGTTTTATGTATTGTTTTTTAATTACACTGCCTTCTTTTTATTTTATTTTTTATTTTTTTATCCAAATTTTTACTATTTTAATTAGGCTTAAGTTCATTAAATTTAATTTTCATTAAATTATTTTTTTATGAAGAAAGGAATTTTACAACATGGGAAATTAATTAAAATTGTTATTGATAATTTTCATTCTTGACTGACCTGGGATTCGAAGCCAGGCTGGCTGGCGTGTGATTCGAACCCAGGCGGCTGGTTACCCTGACATGTTTCGACCTCAACCACTAGGTCTCCTCAGAGGGATTTGCCGTCTTACACTCGCAGCCATCGATGACTGCTGACGTCAGTAGTCAAACATCAATCCTTAAACCAAATTGTATTTTAACCTTTGGTAGATCGAAATTTGCTTTTTTTTTGAATGATTATCCATTTTTAATTGATCTCACATGTTTTCCTTACTTCTGTTTTTTCGTACTTTTGTCAAGAATTCTTCTTGAAGTCCAAAGTACATTTTTTTGTTTATCATGTTTTTGTCTTTCTTTTTTCTTGTTGACATTTTTCAGCACAACTTGAAGGACAAATGAACACATAGAGCTTGTGCCTTAGCTTTTAACAATAATTAGTATTGTGGTTATTTTGTTGAACTATTCATGGTTTTTAATCCAAATTTTTACAATTTTAATTAGGCTTAAGTTCATTAAATTATTTTTTTTATGAAGAAAGGAATTTTACAACATGGGAAATTAATTAAAATTGTTATTGATAATTTTCATTCTTGACTGACCTGGGATTCGAAGCCAGGCTGGCTGGCGTGTGATTCGAACCCAGGCGGCTGGTTACCCTGACATGTTTCGACCTCAACCACTAGGTCTCCTCAGAGGGATTTGCCGTCTTACACACGCAGCCATCGATGACGGCTGACGTCAGTAGTCAAACATTAATCCTTAAACCAAATTGTATTTTAACCTTTGGTAGATCGAAATTTGCTTTTTTTTGAATGATTATCCATTTTTAATTGATCTCACATGTTTTCCTTACTTCTGTTTTTTCGTACTTTTGTCAAGAATTCTTCTTGAAGTCCAAAGTACATTTTTTTGTTTATCATGTTTTTGTCTTTCTTTTTTCTTGTTGACATTTTTCAGCACAACTTGAAGGACAAATGAACACATAGAGCTTGTGCCTTAGCTTTTAACAATAATTAGTATTGTGGTTATTTTGTTGAACTATTCATGGTTTTTAATCCAAATTTTTACTATTTTAATTAGGCTTAAGTTCATTAAATTTAATTTTCATTAAATTATTTTTTTTATGAAGAAAGGAATTTTACAACATGGGAAATTAATTAAAATTGTTATTGATAATTTTCATTCTTGACTGACCTGGGATTCGAAGCCAGGCTGGCTGGCGTGTGATTCGAACCCAGGCGGCTGGTTACCCTGACATGTTTCGACCTCAACCACTAGGTCTCCTCAGAGGGATTTGCCGTCTTACACTCGCAGCCATCGATGACTGCTGACGTCAGTAGTCAAACATCAATCCTTAAACCAAATTGTATTTTAACCTTTGGTAGATCGAAATTTGCTTTTTTTTTTTTTGAATGATTATCCATTTTTTATTTTATTTATTTAAGAATTTCTTGCTTATCCTACACAACAAGATATAAATCTTATAGTTAAAGTGCAGGAATTATATTTGTTTAAAACATAAATAGGTTATCACAATTCAACGATAAAGTTTAAAAAGAAGAAAAAAAAACATAAAAAAGGGTACATTATATCAAAATGGAAAGGAATTAAACACTTAATTTAAAGAATGATTACTTTTAAATTGATTGAGTGTAATATATAAGTTATTAATTAAAAATAAACTAAACTAAATAAATAAATAGCTTTGATGGCAAAAATTAATTGGATTAGTTTTATAGGTTTTAGCTTATGAAATGATTGACTAATTGATTTCTAAAATTATTCTCATTGTTGTTTGTTTGGACATGATTGGGCAGTAGGTTCCAAAGACGGACAGAATGAATAAAAAATTGATATTCAGATATCAGGCTGCGGTGAGTAAAGGGAATTATTTTATTACCCCTGTTAGACCTCGCAAAGGTTAATCTGTTGTACAGATATGGAGGATTCTTCGTATAAATTATTTTATGTAGCATTTGCAATACCCTCATATCTAAAAGGTTTTTAAGTGTCATGCCATAAAGTTTATTTGTGAACTGTGATATACTATCGTATTTTCCTAAACCAAAAATATATCTGATTATACTGTTATATTTTTTCTGTAACACGTTTTTGCTACGAAAGTCGCAACTTGAGAACAACTCGCAACCATATAAAAGTCGTGGCATTAAGTATGTTTTGGCGATAAGTATTTTAATTTTTAAAGGCGTAAAGTATTGGGTAGGCCAAAGTTCACGTAATCTTAGGTAAATGTTCGATGCAGTTTTATTAATATGGTCAGACCAATCTAAATTATTATTGAATATAACACCAAGATTTTTTGCCGAGCGTACACATTCAATTTTTTCATTTTTAAGCATAATGTCAATGTTGATATTAAAACGGGTCGTTTTACGGTGAATGATAATGCATTTGGATTTGTGGGGATTTATTAGAAGTCTATTAGCTGTTGCCCATCTATAAACACTATCTAAGTCCTTATTTAATTTACGTACGTTATCTGCAATATCTTCGACAGAACTGCCAATGTAAATTTGTACATCATCGGCATATAAGTGTAACTTAGAATATGATAAAATTTGAGAAAGATCGTTAACATACAATGAAAACAAAAGTGGTCCCAAAATAGATCCCTGTGGAACACCTTTGGTGACAGGGAGTGCAGACAAGTAGCTACCGTTAAAAAATACTGATTGGTAACGATTACTAAGATATTATTGAAGTAGATTATTCGAGGTCCCTGATAGACCAAATAGCTTTTTGAGTTTGAGGCAAAGCAGAGAATGGTCAATTGCATCGAAAGCTTTGGAGTGATCCAAAAGCACTAGTATATTAACTTTCCCGATATCTATATTGTTTCGAATATCCTCACTCTGATTTATTAATGCTGTAACACAGCTATGCTTAGCTCGAAAGCCAGATTGGTGGGGCGTGAGCAAATTATGCCGATCAATAAATTCATTTATTTGTGTATACATAAGTTTTTCCATTATTTTGGAAAGATAAGGCAGAATTGCAATAGGCCTAAACTCCGAGTTATTTTTAGGGACCGGAATAATCTTAGCATGTTTCCAGCTACTTGGAAAGATGTTAGTGGTAAATATTGTGTTAAAAATGTGGGTTAAATAAGGTAGTAATCTTGGCAACAATATTCTTACAAATCGAGGGTCTAAATTGTCATATCCGATTGCATTTGATTTTACAGATTTTAAGCAAGTCAAGACTTCATCATTATAGACACATCGAAAATTAAATTGGATATTAATTATACTATCATCCAATGAGTTTAAATACTCATTTGAGTATGAGTCATCGTTTGATGAGGGTATTGACGAAAATATAACGTTGTGGTCGTCCGCTGATAAATTGCTGTCAATATCCTTGGTATGATTACCGATTCCAATATCGCGTATAGTTCGCCACGTTGTTTTACTGTCAATAGCACTTTTAAATAGTTCAGCATAGAAAGACGTTTTAGTTTTTTTTATTTCCCGATTGACTTCCATTCTAATTCTACGAAATTCATCGTATAAAATTGGGATTTTGAAACGCTTCCAGCGAGAATGCGCAACATCTCTTTTCTTAATTAAATTTTTTATGATTGGATTGAACCAGGGCCTAGTATTATCCTTGATAGTTTTTGTTTTGATTGGAACAAAGCGTTCATATAAATCAGAAATGTTATTCTCAAGAAAAGTGGTTTGCTGATTAGAAGATATCATATAAAATATATTATCCCAATTGATGGCTGAGACATGCTCATCTAGCATTTCAAAGTTAATGTTTTTGAAGTCACGATATGAAAAGGTTTGGTCACAATGTTTTAAATCAAAATCATACGAAGTGAAAATTAGGTCATGTTTGGAAAAACTAGGAGCAGAAAGTTGCTCATAGACTTGAACTTTTGAGATGTTACAAACTAGAAATAGATCTAGGAGAGTGTTGCATGTAGTAGTATAATGAGTTGGTGTATAACGGTTGATAGATTCAATGCCAATCGATAAAAGGTTATCTGAGAGTGTGGTTTCACTTAATAAATTTGAGTTAAAATCTCCAGCAATGACACAGTCCGCGTATAATAACGAAAGTTGTTCGAGATAATTAAAAAAGGTGTCAGTGGAAATATTTCGATTAGGCCGATACACACAGCCAATAAGCAATTTTCTGTTTGAGGATACAATTTCAACGAACAAGTATTCAATTTTTGCTTTACACTGGAGTTTGCAAGGTTTGAGGATATAAAATTACATTTTATATTATTTTTTATAAAAATTGCTACACCGCCACCACGAGTCTTACGATCAGCTCTAAAAATTTTATAACCTTTAAGATTTATTAAAGTTCCAGCAGTTGATTGATTTAGCCAGGTTTCAGAATAAAATATAAAAATAATTTATTATTTTTATATTTTTGTGTATTTTTTTTAAGTCACTTTATTTTTTTTTTTTTTTATTTTATTCTATAAATTTTACTTATTTAATATTTTCCACACTATATTTTTTACTTTAATTTCTTCAGCGCGCGTTTAACTTATGACTTTTTCTTATGTGTGAAGTTGTCGGCAAAAAACCAATTGCACATAATAAAGTTAGGGAAACTGGTGGAATTGAAACACTTGCTAATGAGTGTGACGAGTATGGCAATTATATTTAACGGCAGTGCGCATGCCTTAAAAAAACTCCGTTGATTTTCTTATTTACCAGTTTGGTACTTTTTATCAGTGTTGGCACGTTAGGGATTGTTTATATCAGTGATGGCTTTTTATTAAATTTGAAGGTTATGTTCGATACCAGAGTACCGAAACGCTCGCGAGCGTGAAAATTTAAAAAATTTTCTGCAAATTCATCCTCATGAGGGTGAGGAAAAAAATATTTTGAATTTCCTCACTCATGAGGAGTGAGCAAAAACAAAAAATTCATATGTGATTTTTCAGATATGAAAAATTTGAAAAAAATTCACGTTAAAATTCTTCACAAGGAAAAAAATGCGATTTGCCCAACCATTTCTAGCGGGAAAATCAATTAGTAAAGAGGCCTTATAGAAGGCCTTTTTGCAGACATAAGATCTCCCAACCGCATTCCAACTTTATTACCAATTAACAAGGTGTGTCATTGGAGACTAACACCTTGCACTTTTGCATATATTTTAAACACTTCTGGAAGGGCTTCTAAAAAGATTTAAGAATAAAGCTTTATCCAAGTTTAAATGTTGTGGCTAATAATACGAAGTGAGTAAATTAATAACAAAACTTGCAATACGTTCCAACATAACTACTAATAAAACGATTGCGACAGGCCTTATCTTAGAATAGAAAATTTGAATTTGTAAAATATTAAATAAAAACCTTTCTAAAAGACCTTTTCAAACAAGGCAGAGTGGAATAAGTAAAAGTTTACTAAAAATTCAATTGTAAATATTCTTAAAGTCCAAAAAAGTGATTCGCTTGCAATTTTCCCCGCCGGGCAGCACGTTTAGTCTGTGCGCATTTTTTTTGCAAAATTATTTCTTGACTGGTGAACCAAAATGTGTGTGCTGTTTTTTGTTTGTAGGCAAATATTATTGAAATAAAAAAAACTAAGAGAACTGCACATATCGTCGTCTTAAATGCAGAATATTGTAACATCAAATTTCATAAGTTTACACGAGAAGCAAAAAAAGTTGTAAAATGGAAATTATATGAGATATTAGAGTAACATTAAATATTTAGAATACCAATGCGATAACCGATTTTTTTTTTTGATAAAAAAATATTATTTTTACTGTTATTTATTTAGTTATGTGTTGTACGTTACTTTAATTTTTAATTCTCTGAAGCAAAACGACGAATCATCCACGAAAGTATGATAGTATTAAGTTAAACAATCATTTAAAACATTAACTGCCGTATTCATAAAAAACTAAATTGGATATGAAATCTATTTTAAGGAAAATTTGTATGGAAATTTGTTTTTAAAATATGATTGAAATCTATTTTATTTTTTATGAATACGGCAGTAAATAATTATATATTTCTGTTAAGTTACAGGTATAATAGAATATAAAGATAATGTACATGGTTATAAATGTAATACTGCGTTTAAACAATAAATTTAAATATGGTTAAATGCACATGTAAAAATGATAATCACAGAATTAATATGCAGCATCATTTGGATTGTGTTGACATGGTGAAATAAGTTTGATTTTCTGATGCAGTGCAGGCAGTACTGCATTTGAGAACGTAGAGATGTTATATTATTAGAGATATTATTTAAATATAAATTGATTTTAAAATTCCAACTTTTCCATTATAACTAACCCGTATTTTGATCTCCTTATAACGAATTTTCTCAATTGAATTTTTCTTTACAATAAGCAAGTTTTGTAAAAAATTTGACTCATATACATACATATATGCATATTTGTCTCCATATAAGGAGTTATTTCAAAAAAACTTCTGCAAGAAGTAAATTTTAATTAGTTAATTTTTGAAAAATTTAAATAAGAAGAATGAAAGAGTTTTTCAATTAAAAGTAGTATTGATAGCAGCCCGCGAATTCAGTGATCGAAAATGTTGTACAAAGAAGCACTTATCGTAATAAAAAAATACTATTAGTATTTAATAAAGCCGTAAAAGGATTACCACAAAATTTAGCTAAACAATTTATATTCCAGCACTTGATAAGAATTGCTATTATTCTAAAGATGTAGAAGACAAGTAATTTATTATTTAACACAAAAGGCTTTATAACAGTCTTTTTGAGAATATTGATGAAGGACGACTTGGTAGAATGCAAGCCTAACAAAAATACCATATAATTTTAAATAAACGTGAAAAAAAAATTTTCTATTGTATTATAAACATTCTATATTAATAATGAAGAAAAATTAACAAAATCAAAAATGGCTTATCATTAAGTATATAATTTCTTTAAACAACATAATGAATAATCTTACACTGCATTTACACGTGAAAGTACTTTCATGAAATTTCTGTATACGTATTACAAATAAAAATTTGAATAAAATGGATGACTTTCTTGAAAATTTCTTGTGCGATTACACAGGAAAGTGAAAGTTCATTTTTAAAATGTCGTCAAAGCGAAAAGTTGCAAAAATTATTTAACTTCTAGAATAAAAAAAAAAACTAGAAATGGAAGGTATAAGTATGATTTATTATTCATATCCCATAAAATTGGGTATGAACATTATAAATTTAATTGTACTTTGGTGGTTTAATTTTTTCTTCATATGTGTTGTTTTGTTTACTGCCTAATAAGAGTTGCCAAAGTTATCACATACACAAATGTATAGGGCAATAGTTGGAAATAATTATTATGTTAACTTTTTAATAACATTATTGTTATAAAACATATAAATTGTCATTTTTTATGCATACTTGAAGAAAAATATTGTAAATACATTCATACATACACACACTAGAAAATACATAGTTGATATTACCTAAAAATCTATATACATATATAAAAATAAGTCCGTATATGTACGTCGCCGAACTAATCATAAACGCGTCGTGCGATTTCAACCAAACTTATACACTACGTAGGCAGTGGCCCATATATGGTTTATATGAAGTTTGGTTGAAATTTTCGGTCTGGGGGCGGAGGGGCGTGGCAAAATCCATAACATGAGAACGGCTTGACCGATTTGAACGATTTTTTCTTTAAAATGATCGCCATAGTCCAACTTAGGTTTTTACGGAAAGAAAATTTTGCCCCGCCCACTTTTACGCCCACTTTTTTCGATTTACCTAAAATCAGAAGACGGCTCCATCGAGTTGACTAATTTTTCTTTCAAATGTTCGTATTAATCAACTTTAAGTTTTCATCGAAAGAAAAATTTACCACGCCTACTTTTACGCCCACTTTTTCTATTAAGCGCATAACTGGAGAACGGCATGACCGATTCCAACGATTTACCATTTGAATTCAAGCGGCTCCAATTCCCTTTGCGTCTTGCCTTTGCTATTACCATCAACAAAGCACAAGGCCAATCATTGACTATTGCTGGCTTAAAAGCTCATGAACAATTTGATCGAAGCAACAATTTTAAAGGGGAAGTTTAAAGGTGAAGATGTATTGATTCCACGAATTCCAATGATTCCATCAGATTTACCTTTTGAATTCAAAAGACTACAGTTTCCAATACGTCTTGCATTTGCTATTACAATAAATAAAGCGCAAGGGCAATCGTTGGAATTGTGCGGAATTGATTTAGAATATCCTTGCTTTTCACACGGCCAGTTATATGTTTCGTGCTCACGTGTTGGCAAGCCTTCAGTTCTCTTTATCTACACAACAACTCATGGCAAAACCAAAAATGTTGTCTACGAAAGAGCTCTAAGATAGTTTAAGTGATACATAGTCTAAGATTGTAAGAAACTAGAATTAAAAGTTGAATAATAGGGAACAAAACCAACTTTATTAAAAACAAGTGTGTTTCTTTTCTTATTTTGCTTTGCCGTGCGAAGCAGGCAACGGGCCCGCTAGTATGGTATAAAATTAAATAAGCGCAAGGAAAGCATGGAATTATCTAAGTTTCTTAGGTAATATAACTACATATTATATTCGGTAATTTCTATGTTCGAAAAAGTATCTTTTATTATGTTAAAATTGATTAAAAGCTTGGGAAATTAAGCAATATTTGAAAAGTTATTTTATTTTTTATTTTTGGCAAATTATCTAATGACGATTTATTTTCTAAGGAATATGTTGCATAAATGTTACATGTTCTACATTTTTGTGTTCGTTTGTAGAAAAAATAAAACTGTGGGAAACATTTTTGAGTTCTTTTGTGGATATGTTGATGAAAAACATGCGAAACATGTTGCACATTTAACCCACAATTTACTAGGTGTTTAAACTGCCCTGTTTTATAACTTTGGCACTTCTACTTTGTTCGCACAACCAAGGTTTTATTTTGTTTGTCATAACACAAACTGCTTAGAATTTTGTGAAAATATTGCTTAAAAACAATATATCAAAATGTTGACACATTAAAATAAAAAATTGTATGTATATTATTATCGTTTTAAGTGCTGGTTCACACTGTTCAAGTCTTAGCCGTCAAGTCTTGAGTTTTAAGGATAGAAAGGAAAAGAAATGGAATTCTCTTTGCCCTTATATCCTAAAAGCTCAAGACCTGACGGCTGAAACTTTAACTGTTTGAACCAGCACTAACTTTTTCCAAGCCATTAGTAATGTCAATATTGGTTACAAAACCGCAATAGCTTGCATAAACCGCTCAAATAGCTAATGACGTACATTAATAATAAAAGTTTAATAGTTTTAAATAAAAGCAACTAATTTTGTTCTATTGAAGTTGCACAACATGTAAAATTTTGTTGTAAAGTAAGCATATTTGAAAAGACTATATAATTCTTTCAGTTACTCACTTTAAATAAAATTAACTTCCTTATTCATTTCATTGTAATATGCTATTTACCAATGCATAATGTATAACAATTAACTAAATTATCTACTGAAACATTTTACTTGATTGTCTTTCTCAATCTATATATCGCTCATTTGCTGCAACGTCGTAATTATTCAAAAAATACATTTCGAAATAAACGTGCTTAAAATTTTTGATTTGCTTGATCCACTTGGAAAAAAACGACACATTTTTTTTTAAACGGAGAAAGTATAAAATATTTAAGAAGCGGCCATTATTATCAATTATGTATTTTTGCCTTGGTAAAATTACCTAGATTATTTTTTTGTGTGTACAAAATAAATTAAATTTAAAATTATTATTGTTTTGTGTGTACAAAATAAATTAAATTTACAATTATTATTTTACCACAATCCTGTAAATTTGTATAAGTCTGTTTAGTGGGCAACTTTGTTTACCGCTCTGTCATTTTACTTTCAGAAAGTGTCAAAAAATTACTTTCTTGAAAAAATCGTTGAAAGCTGAGTGGAAAGTAAAAAAATGGGAGTGTATTAGTGAAAAAGTGTGAGTGTATTGCTACTTTCATGAAATTACTTTCACGTGTAAACGCTAGGTTAATTAAAAAAACAATAGCAGAGTATTTGATATATTTTTACGAACACATTCATTTTTTTTACGTCAAAATGGGTATTCTGTTTCAAACTCTGAACGTGTTAGTGGAATAAGTGATCAAAGTGCAAATTATTGCATAAGCAAAAAGAAAAACAGTGCTGCAAAATTAATATAAGCCGAATCCATATATATATATATGTGTATATGTATTGCAAAACCTATATTAAGTATGACTATAACCTTCTTCTACATTGGACTGTTAACTCATTGCACTCCCATACGCTATGAATTTCCAAGAATAAATAGTACCATCTGCAGGTCCTTAGTTTTTATCTGCCAGCAGACTGCCATTATTTTTATATGATTTTTTTTATCATTTATTTCTTTTCCAACCTTATGAGTTAATATATGTACATACATATATACTTTTTAATAAATTTTAATGCAGTCGAATTTCCCTATAATGAATCTTTTACTATTGAACCAGAATATAGAATATTTATAATACAATAGAAATATTTTTTCCACGTTTATTTAAAATAATATGGTATTTTTGTTAGGCTTGCATTCTACCAAGTCGTCCTTCATCAATATCCTCAAAAAGCCTTATAAAGCCTTTTGTGTTAAATAATAAATTACTTGTCTTCTACATCTTTAGAACAATAGCAATTCTTATCAAGTGCTGGAATATAAATTGTTTTGCTAAATTTTGTGGTAATCCTTTTACGGCTTTATTAAATACTAATAGTATTTTTTTATTACGATAAGTGCTTCTTTGTACAACATTTTCGTTCACTGAATTCGCGAGCTGCTATCAATACTACTTTTAATTGAAAAACTCTTTCATTCTTCTTATTTAAATTTTTCAAAAATTAACTAATTAAAATTTACTTCTTGCAGAAGTTTTTTTGAAATAATTCCTTATATGGAGACAAATATGCATATATGTATATGAGTCAAATTTTTTACAAAACTTGTTTATTGTAAAGAAAAATTCAATTCAGAAAATTCGTTATAAGGAGATCAAAATACGGGTTAGTTATAATGGAAAAGTTGGATTTTTAAAATCAATTTATATTTAAATTTAGTGAAGTACATTTTTTAGTTAAATTCACTTCTAACTAGAAATAAAAACTATAAATAATATGTCATAATAATATCTCTAATAATATAACATCTCTACGTTCTCAAATGCAGTACTGCCTGCACTGCATCAGAAAAGCAAACTTATTTCACCATGTCAACGCAATCCAAATGATGCTGCATATTATTTCTGTGATTATCATATTTATATATGTGCATTTAACCATATTAAAATTTATTGTTTAAACGCAGTATTGCATTTATAACTATGTACATTATCTTTATATTCTATTATACCTGCAACTTAACAGACATATTTAATTATTTAATGTTTTAAATGATTGTTTAACTTAATACTATCATACTTTCGTTGATGATTCGTCGTTTTGCTTCAGAGAATTACAAATTAAAATAACGTAACACACATAACTAATTAAATAAATAACAAAAAAAAATAATATTTTTTTTATCAAAAAAAACTGGTTATCGCATTTTTATTCTAAATATTTAAAATTGCTTTTATATCTCAATTAATTTCCATTTTACAACGTTTTTTGCTTCTCATGAAAACTGTGATGTTATATTATTCTGCATTTAAGATTACGATATGTGCAGTTCTTTTAGTTTTTTTTTTTTTTTTTTTAATAATATTTGCCTACACAAAATTCAACACACACTTTGGCTCGTTGCCTTTAACAAAAACAAAATACACACAAAGACATTTCGTGCTGTGGTTATGCATACTGTCGAGCAACAACAACATTACTGGTGAGGAGCGTTAAGAAAATTTTTTGTTTCCTCATTCTTCATGACTAAAGAAAGGCAAACATTAATTTTTCCTCACGCTCATGAATGAATTGGCAAAAAAATTCACCATTCATTCATGGTTGTGAAAAAAATTACACGTTTTAAATTCCTCATTCATGAAAAAATTCATGAATGGTTAAATATGAGCGATCATATATGAATTTCTCGGAACTCTGTTCGATACCTTGTTTGAATATGAGAATTCACTAATTTTGATTAATTTTTTAAGCACTTTAATTTAATTAAACATAATCGAACTTAATATTATTCAAACACTGTACTTACCCAATCTATTCCTTTTGATGATAATTAATGTTTACCCTTCCCTCTTGGAATGGCTTATAAAAATTGGGAGTTTTCTTCTTCGTCGGAACGAGATACACCAAAATTTTTCTGAAAGCATCCCTCTTGACTGTTGTTGATGTCGTCGATGTTGCGGTAGAACAATTATTGACGACAGTTCAATTTGGCCTTAGTTGTTACGATAAAACAACTGTTGAAGACACTTAGTGGACAGGTTTTCCACTGGTTCATTTAATCCTAGCTCTTCTAGGATTTTTGCGAAGGACCAAAATCTGCGCTAGACTTCCTCCTAGCCTCTGAATATTTCAAAATAATAAAAAAACACGGTTGGTCTTTATTTTCAAATTTCAAAAAAACGATTTTTAAACGACAAAAATACATATAGTAATCTCTTTCTGAAAAATTGCCATCATTAGATATTCTCTTAAAATATTCGCATACATATAAGTGAATGCAAATTAAGCGAATAGTTCGCAAATGCGAATCCGAATATTCGTCGCACTCCAATATGCATATAAATTTAGAAATAATTATATAAGTCCTTTATTTTTATTAAAAATCTTGCGAAGTATGTAATTTTAAAATAAATGTTCATAATGAACATAGGACGTCTACTATTTTCTTCCACTTCCTTCGATCCATGGTATGAGATTTAATATAGTTCCATGATTTATTTATTATATTGCATTCTTGTCTGTCTATCCTTATCACCAGGAAAACCATAAATATGAAATTGCATGTTTTTCCTTGTGTGACCAATAAAGTCAGAAACAATATATTTATCCATTTAAGAACTCTTAATGAATTTTGGCATCGATTTGTTAGTGCATATTTCACCCTTTGCAGCATTTTTGGCATACTTTAGTTAAAAGAGCATCTTTGCGCAAATTTTGCCTTTTTGGGGCATATTTTGATACATGTAAAATATCTTAGTTGCTTCCAAATCTACATATCTGTATACCCAATTTGGTGCTTCAATTTCGTCATCTACATTAAGTTTTTACTCTAAAATTATAAGCCAAAGCAGGTTGTCAGTAAAGATAATAAAAAGCAATTATATACGTTTTTGGCAATGAAATACATAGAAATCAGAATCACTTTTTAATGTGATTTCGTTAGATCATTCGTGAGTCTGGCTGGTTGTCTGTCCATGTTAACTTTGTGCGCAAAGTACATGTTTCAATTTTGTAGATAATTTTATCAAATTTGTTATAAGGACGAAGTCGATGTAAATGTTGAGAATCGGTCTATAATTTCACATAGGCTGACTTCCAAAACGTACCAATACAAAGTTTGTATACAGTTTTACTACTGTATTTTAATTAATAATATTGTTACGAAATTAGATTTGTCTAATAATTATTTATGGTTTTAGTTATAAGTTATCTTGTAAATTATAGTTTTATGTCATATTAGTTACTATTTTTAATTAATTATATTGTTACGAAATTAGATTTGTCTAATAATTATTTATGGTTTTAGTTATAAGTTATCTTGTAAATTACAGTTTTATGTCATATTAGTTATTATTTTTGTGAACGCCACTGTACTAAATTTTCTAGCAATTGTAATTGTAGACTTAAGACTTAAAATAATTCGAACATCATTTTCTAGAAACTACTAGACGGTTCTTGAATCAACTAGGAATAGTTTTGAACTATAAATGCAGGCTGACTCATGAAAGTTTAGTTTAGTTTGATTGGAGACATTAAACGGTTCAGATCGTTACTTACAATTGTGGTTAAAATTTGTGAACATTATAATTACTTTCAATAAAGTTTGTTAAGTTGAATTCGCGTGTGTATTTATTTTTATTTGCAATTAAAAGAACTCAATGGTTTATTATAAAGGGAATAAACCTTAACGCGTTTTATAAAGTGAAAACGTAACAATTGGTGTCAGAAGTGAAATTGCAATAAAAAAAAAAAAAAAAATTCAAAACTTGATAAACAATGAAATTCGATGAGCTTAAAGTTGAGCAGCTTAAGAAGGAGTTGGGCAAGTTGGATTTGCCGACTGCAGGAAATAAAGCTGAGCTGCAGAGAAGATTAATCGATGAATTTAAGCGACGCAATATTGACATCGCAGCTTTGACGAAAAAGAAGAAATAGAAGTTGCTACCCGTGCAGTAACAAGCAACGTGGATCTTAGCACAATGTTTGCTGCTATGATGGAGAAGATGGAAAAAATGTCTGCAGAAACTTCTAGAAAAATGGAAGAAAATTCTAAAAACATGGAGAGAATGGTAAAAGAAAATTCGGCAGAAACTTCTAGAAAAATGGAAGAAAATTCTAGAAAAATGGAAGAAAATTCTAGAAAAATGGAGGAAAACATGGAGAGAATGGTAAAAGAAAGCTCGGCAGAAAATTCGAGCACAATTCTTGCCGAAATTCAAGAAAATTCGAGGGTGACGAACGAGAAACTCCAGGCTACTAATGAAAAACTTGAGAAGCTTCAAGAAATTTCTACTGCTATAAATTAAAGAGTAGACGATATTGAGATAGAATTCAACCAAAAGATGTTTGATGTAAAAACACAAGTCACTGATGTAAAAACACAAGTCACTGATGTAAAAACTCAAGTCACGGATGTAAAAACACAAGTCACGGTTTTTGACGGAAAACTACATCAGCTGGAAGAAAAAGTAAATAGTCTTCAATACCAAGAAGGAGCGGTGCGAGTTTTTCCAGAAGTCTCAAATAGAATAAGAGCTCCAAGTTTTGACGGCAGCTCACCATTGAATGTGTTCAAGTTTCAGTTTGACACAGTTGCCAACAAAAATGCATGGAACAATGAAGAAAAAGCCATAGAGTTGATTCTGGCTTTAAAAGGAACTGCAGCTGAAATTCTAGAAAGTGTACCAGTAAGTTGCAGAAACAATTATGACGACATTATGGTGGCACTGCAACGTAAGTATGGTGGTGAGCACAGAAAAGAAATATTCAGAATGGAATTACGGGGCAGAGTACAAAAGGCAAACGAGACGCTACAGGATTTTGCACAAGAGATCGAGCGTTTGGTGCAGCTTACTTATTCAGGTGAAAGTCATCCATTGTTTGATCAATTTAAGACCGAAGCATTTGTAAATGGTATACGAGATGCTGATGTAAAACTCGCGGTATGTGCATCACAGAAATCATCGTTTGCAGAAACGGTATCATTTGCCTTAGCCCAAGAAACCGCCAGGATAATTTCAAGGCCACAAGCGTATAAGGTACGAAAGCTTGATTTCTCTGCTGAGAACGAAGGAGATATTTTAAAGGAAATAAGAAGCATGAAGGAGGCAGTTTTGCAAGCGTTGGGCGACAAGCAAAATAAAACCAAAAGCAAAGTAAAATGCTATAACTGTGGTAAGACTGGTCATATTCAACGAAACTGCAAGTCACCAAGAAAACGATCCCGATCTGCTTCGCCACAAAGAGACAACCAAAGAGCTTATCGGCAGTCATCACAAGAGTCGCCGCTGAGGTTAAGAAGAGCTAGCATAACGGAGGAAGCATCTGAAGGTTCCATGATTAATTTAGTAGTGAAAACGAGCAACAAGAATGTTACGACCTGTGGGTATATCAATGGTGAAATCCGCATTTTGACTATCGACACTGGTGCAGGGCATTCCATTATAAGGGCTAATTTGATAAAGGGATATGTCGAACCACTTAGCGGGGTAAGCTTGAGAACAGCTACGGGAGAGCCTGTCATTGTATATGGCAAAGCAAGAGTGGAAATAAAAATGGGCGATATGATCGTTTTTGATGAATTTATTGTTGCTGAAATTCTGGACGAGGTCATAATTGGGGCAGATTTTATGATTCGTCAAAACATAAGTCTAGATATGGCACGACAAATCATGAATTGGTATGGTCTAGAAGTACCCCTTAACATTGGGAACGGAAGTGGTGCCCTTGTAAGACAGCTTGTCACTTGTAATCGTAAGAAATCGTCATTTCTGAGAGACTATGGAAAACGTGGTGAGCCGAGCGCACACTCAAGACAGCCTAGTAACTATATGAGAAAGCACTGTATGGGGGCGGAAAACAAGAACTGCACCAATGCGATTCGCCTATTACATGTGGAACCCAGCGAAGACTGGTCAACGGCGCAGAAAAATGATCCCATATTCGTGCGAATTATGAAAGCTAAGAAAGAAGGTAAAATACCGACTCATAAAGAAATCACTTTGGAGGGTCCACTGATGGAAGCGTATACCGCACATGGGAAAGTACTGATGGCAAATCGGCTAAAAACCTTATTGTAGTACCGTCTTCAAAAGTATGTGAAGTCGTAAAGAGATTCCACAACGGTACTAATGGTGGACATCTAAGCGTAACAAAAACCATGAAGAAGTTAAAAGAAAGCTACTATTGGGTCGGTTGCAAGCAAGCCGTGATTGATTGCATAATAAAATGCCCACAGTGTGTTGCGGTCAGGGGTCCAATTAGAGAGAGTATAACATCGCCACAGCAGTACAACTTTGGTGAGCAATCCGTACCAGCGGATAGTAAGAGCTCTTCCCAAGAGCAGAAAAACGAGTTAAGACGGAGCCGTGTCAATTCATCAAATGATAAGATACGATCGAGCGGCAAATTCGGAAGGCTTTACAGAAAGCCAGTTAGTTTTACTTTTTAATCCACAACGCAAGAAAGGATTATCTCCCCAGCTGCAGACTCATTGGGATGGACCATATAAGGGGATAAAGAAACTGAACGACGTGGTGTATCGAATTCAGAAATATAAGAGTCCAAGATCAAAAATGAAGGTGGTACATTTAGAACGACTAGCCTATTATGGAAACGGAGAATCTGAGCCTATTCGGGACGAACAATCTTAAGTGGAGGGCAGTGTTACGAAATTAGATTTGTCTAAGAATTATTTATGGTTTTAGTTATAAGTTATCTTGTTAATTATAGTTTTATGTCATATAAGTTACTATTTTTGTGAACGCCACTGTACTAAATTTTCTAGCAATTGTAATTGTAGACTTTAGACTTAAAATAATTCGAACATAATTTTCTAGAAACTAATAGACGGTTCTTGAACCAACTAGGAATAGTTTTGAACTATAAATACAGGCTAACTCATAAAAGTTTAGTTTAGTTTGATTGGAGACATTAAACGCTTCAGACCGTTACTTACAATAGTGGTTAAAATTTGTGAACATTATAATTAATTTCAATAAAGTTTGTTAAGTTGAATTCGCGTGTGTATTTATTTTTATTTGCAATTAAAAGAACTCAAAGGCTTATTATAAAGCGAATAAACCTTAACGCGTTTTATAAAGTAAAAACGTAACAATATTAACCATAAAAATTTCCTTCCAAATTAGACTTTTGTGTCTGTAAACCATTTAATTTTGTTGTTATTTAGATTAAATTCGCCGCAAAAATATTTTACTGCAAATTTAACTATTTTCGAATTGGTTCACACTAGAGATGAGCGATCCCGTGATTTTTAAAGAACATCGTGATTAGTGAACGTGATTTAAAAATCACTGCTCCTTAAAACTGTGATTGTGTTCACGGTTTGTCAGTTTTTAGTTCTTTTATAGCAAGTGCGTCCAAGTTATATGTACAATGCGCGAGCTTTTGCAAGAGCGTTTGTAAGAAGCAACAAAAATTGTAAGAGCTTTCAAAGCTGTTTACTTGCATATACATCAGTGTGGCCATTTTAGCATTTTTACAGCTATATTTAGCATTAACATATTTTATTTAGCTGCAAAACTTTCATTTAGCACTTGGCATTTTTGGCTTTTTTAGCATTATTTATTTTACAAATTTGGACGAATAGTCCTATAAATTTTACTTAATTTTTTTATAAAATACAGGGTAGTGCAAATAAGACCTAGTGATGTTAAACACGTATAACTCTTATAATAACGGTTTGTTTTAAATAATTTCTTTTTATATGTTAAATACATTTTATGGAAATTTAACGTGACAATGTGTGAAATATGACATCAGACAAATGACCACCATTTTGCTCGATACAGGCATTGGTTTTTTTTAGCGCATTTTGCATTACACGGCGTAATGTTTCTGGTTGCAGGCGCCGTATTTCGTCTCGAATGTCTGCTTGAGTTGTCCAAGTGTCTGTGGTTTGTTAACATACACTTTGTCTTTTAAATAACCCCATAAAAAAATCGGGCGCAGTTAAATCTGGTGAACGAGGAGGCCAAGGGAAATCTGAATTTTTTGAAATTATGCGTTCACCAAAAATTTCACGCAGCATGCCCATAGTTGGCCTAGCAGTATGCGCAGTGGCTCCATCTTTGTGACACCAAAAATTAGGATGTTGCTCCACCATTGGCCGCAAAAAGTTGTCGATCATTGTTCTGTTAGAAGCCCCGGAGACCGTTTCTGGCGTTTCATCCTCATTCTCAAAGAAATATGGGCCGATGATTTTTGTGGCCGCACCAAACAGTGCAACTGATTGGGTGTGACTGATGCTGATGTATTGCCCTTGGATTTTCGGTGCCCCACAACCTACAGTTTTGTTTATTCCCATAACCACTCAAATGGAAATGCGCTTCATCCATCATCAAAAGATTACAGAACAATTGATCGTTGAGAAGAATAATAAAAATAGATAATTTTAATGCGTTGTTGTTGATTTTAAATTTCCAAGAGTTCAGTTATAATCTGCAAAAAGAAAAAATGAATTATGTTAAAAAATAAAAAAGTTATTTGTGTTTCACTTCAGCTGGTCTTATTTGGGCCACCCTGCTGAATACATTTTGACTTAAAATAGTGCCCAAAAATAATATATTTATTTAGTTTTTTATTTCAACCAGTAATATAACAAGCCTAATTACGCCAATAAATTTACATTACAATGCAAAAAAAAAACTGAATAATATAAAAATAAAAATTAGACAAAACACTCAATTTTCAATAAGATAAGTTTAATAATTGGCTCACCAGACCAAGGAATGAAAAGGGATAACTCTTATGTTAAGAAACGTCTTACCTGTCTTTTTAAAAAAAAAGTTAGAATATTCAGGGCATATTAGAAATGCTCTTGTCATGTTGATTGAAAATATTGCTTGCCCTTTGATATTACTATATAAAAGTACAAGGAAATTTTTCTTTGTATTAAAATAAAAATTCAATAGTGTAAATGTGTGAAAAATTGTTTGCTCTAAACTGCTGAAAAAATAATAATTTTAAAGCCTCAACTTTTCTGACACCAAAAAAAAATAAAATGATCTAAAAAATTTGTATATCATAGAAATAAATCGTTTTAATTAAGCATGTATGAGGGGTTTTCGGGCCATTAATTTTAAAATTTAATCTCAACTATCTTTGCTTGTTTGAATATAACCATTTAATTCAATTTCGTTAAAAAAATAAATCACTAAAATGTATTTAGTTTCGAATAAAACTTCATATTGTTAAAAAAAAATTAACAATAATCTTTAAAAAGTTTTTGCATTATTTTTAGCATTTTCTAAAATTATTTTTAGCATTTTTTGGTCATGTCTAATGTTAGATTTAACTGTACAATTTTTTTATTTCTGGTCACGCAGATATACATATACATATGTTCAAGTATGTACAAATAAACGTTAGCTTAAAAAAATATTAATACGATAGAAGAGAGAATGGAAGAAACAGCAATATTATTCGCCATTGCATTAAAAAATTCTATTACCCACACAAACAGTGAAATATCATAAATATGCGTATGTACCTGTTACTTGACAAATTTGGTAACAACTGTGATTTTTCAGTAACAGTGATTAAATCATAGGTACAAAAATATCGATCATCCTTAGTTCACACTTTTTTTTGTGAGCCCATAACTGCCCGTCGTTTCCAAATAAGTCTCGAAAATTCCACTTTTACCGCTAAAAATTTTTTCCAAAGTCAAAGCTAGGATGTAAGTAAATAATTAAATATGGATTTAATCTACCGTTAATACCGTTGATATTTAATATCTCGGGATAAAACTTCCATACGGTTGTTAGACCTAACGTCAACAACGTACTGTAATATGAAAATGTTAAGAAATACTGGTTGATTAAACAACAGGATAACGTAATTTAACGCCTTTGTCTGGGGTATATAAATTTGTTTGTTAGTATAAACAAGCCCGCAACGATTGCCTAGATATAGCTAAATTCCTATAAGTTTATCTTTTAGTAAGCTTTAAATCCAAACAAATATCATTTGTTAGGATTGTAAATAGTTTTCATGAATGATATTCGTTTAAAAATAATAAACATTATAAAGCAGTGGCCATCATCACCATTGCAACCTCAAGAACTGCTGGACCCATTTTGATGATTGGTTGGGTGTGTCATCGCTCCTAATTGGAGAAAAGATATTAAATAAACTTAGACATTTTGCAAAAATTACATATCTCCAGAGAAAATAGTCCAAAGGTGTGATATCGCACGATCTAGGTATCCAATTTACCGTAGCAAAACGTGAAATTAAGTGCTCACCAAAATAATTCCTCAACAAGGTCATTGTATCACGCGCAAATTTAAGTCATTAATTCTTGCACAAGTTGAGTTTTGTACGCGTTAAGGCCGCGATCACGTAAAATACGCCAAGTTATCTAATACGACAAGTCAAGCTGCTGAGAACAACGAAGAATCGATTCGTCACGGTCTTCGCGTACACTCTCAGCTACAGCTGCTATATTCACTTCACTACCTTTTGGTCTAACCGGTCAAGTATCATCCACTAATGTAAGCTGGATCTCTGGGAATGGTGTTGGCAATAGTGGTTTCAGTAGATCGATTATGCGCACCGTAAGTTACTCAAATCGAAAAACCTTTATCACAGAACGCTTATTTTCGTAATACAGCTGAACAATTTGGAGAAGCTGTTGAAGTGTGAGTCTTTCCATGATGACTTGCCAAATGATGGTGGGCGTGGCACAAAACAGATTTCTTTATAGATGGAGGAAGGCAAGAGTAAAATTTTCCATATTTCGTACATATAGATAAGTTATTAATGCACATTTGGGAAAAAGGAGGTGGGGTTGGAGAAGTGGGTATTTTTTAGTAAAAGTAAAATTGGCCGTATTTGGTACAAATAGCTTAGTTATTGTACACAACATATAATACACACTAGAGAATTGGTCATGAGTCTACGGCACACCTCCTTTTCACAAAAGAATAACCAATTTGATTAGTCTGTGTCTTTATTGAAGAATAATTATGGTTATATATTTACTTGCTCATTCATTATGTGTGATTCTAAGTTTTTTTCAGTATTTATTTATTGAATCGTCATATATATATTAAATACGTACTAACAATAATTAATCAAATCTTATCCTTATATTTACTTTATGTCCTGCCAGTGCCAGATAAAAAATGTTGTCATCACGGCTTCTGTTCACATATGTAGGTGTTTATCGCTCATCTGATTGGGTGACCGCTGCAATGTCTCTTCTCCTTAAGCGAGTGTGGCCGCCATAATTAAAAATATTTCGAGCTAGTGGATTTGGGTACAATCCAAGCCTTTTTAAACATTTTACTGCATATTTAGTAATCATAGTTTTTACAAATGCCACATTTAGATCATTGTGGATATATGAGTTTTTCATATACCAGGGAGTGCTGTGACTATTCGAATAAGTTTATTTTGGCGCCTTTGAATTTTTTCGATATTAGAAACCGAGCCAGTGCCCCATAACTGAATACCGTAGCTTTAAGATAGAGTTGTAAAATAAAAGTTTGCAATCCAGACTAAAAACAGAATTTCTTCCAATAAGCCAATTAATTTGAATTGCTTTTAGTTTCATTTGAGTTAATTTAGCTTCTGTATGCCATTTCCACATTAAACGCCGATCTAGATGTATACCGAGGTACTTTGCATGCGAGTGTAGGGGGGCATGTTTGCCGACGCAATGTGAATGTTATATGTGCGCATTTTTGCTCGTTGATCTTTATCCTCCATTGTTGTAACCACTTTTCCAGTTTAAATATATGATCCTGTAAGTAACGAGATGCTTCATGACAGTTTTCGTGTACGCTTAGAAAAGCTGTATCATCCGAAAATTTTGAAGTTTGGGTGTAGTTGTTTGTTAGCATGTCCAAAGTATAGATTAAGTATAATAGAGGGCTTAGGATGTACCCTTGTGGGACTCAAGCGTCAATTGGCTGAGGACAACTTAAAAAGTCTCCTTCTTTATTAATAAATTGATGACCAACTAAGTAGCTTTCCAACAGCTTGTGTGTTTGTTTGCTGGTAAGATTTGCTAAATTTATTCATTTGCGCTGTGCTTTCTTCTAAAACCGAATTGATGGGTTGGAATACATCTATTTTCATTTAAAATCGGTGCTAATTTTGATACTAGTAGTTTCTAAAAAAGCTTTGAATTATTAGATAATAAGCTTAAATGGGCCTGTTTGACTCAAGTTTTGCATGATCCTTTCCTTGCTTTGGTATCATGGTAACTAGGGATACTTTCCATTCCTGAGGGTAGTATTCAAGGCAAAAAATAGCATTAAAATAATATGAATAATTTTCTTTGCTATGCGAGGTAGCTCCAAAAGCATATTATTACTGATTTTATCGATACCCCTTGCCATATTGGTGTTTCAATCACAAATAGCCTTTTCGATTTCTGTTAACTCAATTTTAAGGGGAATAGCTGCTCTAACACTCACATGCGCTATATCGTGAGATATATTAAGGGTAAATACATTTTTCAGATGATTAACAAACAGATTCCCTCTTTCAATATCCTTTCATGCCCAACTTCCATTCAAGATTCTTAATAGTGGCTTAGAGATAACATAATGATTAGTCTGATTTTGGAGTTGCATCAAGTTCCAGCGAAGTCGTTTTCTGACACTACAATATCTTTCTTAGCCTTTTTGTGCACTATTTTAATAAAGTCTTAAGTTGGGAGGATCTGAGCAATTGCCACTCTCTTCGAACTCTCCATTTTTCAGTAAAGAGGCGCTCGACATCTGTAGAATATATTTTATTGTTTAAGGTTTTTTTGAGGGTTATGCTGGAATGTTGAACAGCCAGTTTAAGGAAGCTGTCAAAACTAACAATAGACATATTTCTAAAGGTCAAATAGGTTTCAGAAACCATCATTACATCAATTTGTTTACTTTTAAGAAATTATTCTTGTTCATTTTTATGTTGGCGAATGCCGTTTCCGTTCGAAAAACAAAATTTTAAACAGTTCATGGCTTGTTAAGTCAGCTTGCAATAACACCGATTGCATTCTTAAAATTTCCTGCATGATATTACCTATTGAATTTGCAAAGTTATTTACTTTTTGCACTTATGTTTTTATGGTTTTTTCTAGCCGACTTAAATTAGAAACCTAGCATTTGCATATGGTTTGATTTTAGAAAGTTAGCGTGAAACGTCATTAGTGTTAGTTTAATTTGTTGCCTGCATTTGAGGGGGATTAAGTATACAGGGCATCCTCTATAGTTGGTAGTGTGATTACCCCCACAGTTGCTACATCTTTTTACGTTGGGGTCGTTTTTAGCCTTAATTCTTCGTAATTCTCCACATACAACGCAAACAGGGGTTAAGTGACAGTATGGTTAGTGTGACCAAATTCTTGGCAGTTTAAACATTGCACGGGACCATTTTTTTTTTGTGCGACTCCTCTATCTTAATTTTCCTATACAGGATATATTTCAGACTCTAAATGGGATGCGTTTTGTGTTTTTTGCTTAACGTCGCACATTGCGTTAAAATTGCTAAAAAAAAGGCTCTTAATTCAGGCGTTTCGTAGTATTTAATGGGTCATTAGTAGTTAAAAAAATCATTTTTGAAAAAAAATTTTTTTTTTTTAAACTCCAGGGATATCTGTTTGTCTGCCTGTATGAATATTTAAATTGCTTTGCAAACTCCATTTTTAAAGATAAATGAATGAAATTCGACGCATATGATTTTGTTAGGTTAGTTACTCAACATACAAAAATTCAACGGAATCGGCAAATGATTTCGTATAGCCCCCATACAAAATTTTCCCGGAAATAGGCCATAATAATCTTTATTTATTAAAAAAGTTTTTATTAATATTAATATATATGTATATAATAAATTTACATTTTATTTTGAATATTATTAATCTTCATATTCGCTGTCACTTAAAAAAATATAATCGAAATTATTTTCTTCAGAAATTTTAGGTAATATTAGACGGTCCAATACCTGCTGTGGTGACACGCTACTTTTCTTTTTGTAATGTTTGCTCATATTACTAATAATAGGATCAGAACTTATTAAAAATCTGTTGAAAATATCTTCATTGGACTTTTCGCGACTGCATTTCCGTGAAAATTTTTCCTGCGCTTCCTCCGATAACTGACAAATAGGTAACAGTGCATGAGTAATAATATCCGAACCATGTATTAAAAATGTATGTAAAGTGGAGACATGTTATACCATGGGTATTTTCCAACAAAGTATTTTGCGGTCCATAAAGTAATATTTCTAAATTTTTCAGCATTAATCTGATGACCACACGATACAGCAACTAAAATTGTAAAATTGTTTTGATCAGTTCAACGTCGATTTTTGTAATTTCCGCTGAAAATTCGTGATCTTGGAAAAAAAATGTCTGGCTGTATTCCCGTCATTTGAGTTTCCAAACCCTGGTTTTGGCTGGTCAATTATAAGTCCGGTTTTTTGTCTGAACTCGACCTGTATTTTTGATCTGGTTTCATTCACTATTTTTTTCTGTTTCGGACCTTTGCTTGCCATTTTTTGATTGGAATTTTATATGACAAGTAAAGAAGGCACTCAAAAAATCTTATCCAACCATGCAGAATGGATAATCCAAGCTGCAGAGTATTATTCTGAACTTTTATTTGGATCATGCTATCGATTGAATTGAACTCTTTACTCGTGGCACCACATATATAACATTTTTGAGTTTATTTTCTTTCTCTTATAGAATTACATACCTTTCCATCGATCATTACTAACATAAGTTCATATTTTACTTGAACGTTCCTCTCTCCTAAAAAAGCAGGTGAATTAACAAGTGAATTAATTTGTCTATCTACTCTTTCTTTTTCAAGTTTCGCAACATTTGCAGTCTCTTTCTTAAACTCTATTTTTAGCGGCCTGCAAAATCTTGTTGAAGATGAACGTGGATTTTCCCAAATAATTTTATCATTGGCTTCTAACTTTAAAGGGACGACAGATGTAATAATACTGCAGAATCATCGGCATTAGAACCATGAAATGCCTGTTTGTAAGAACTGTGTCCTGAACTGCCATCTAACCTAGCATTTACACATGCCACTGTCAGTTCGAAAAACTCAATACACTCACGATTTTTTACTAATACACTCACATTTTTCGCAATGGCAACTCCAGTGGCAGCAAAAATTGCATGCGAGTGGAAATTTGGAACTTGCATGCCACTAAATGTCAAAACGATTAGCAATGTTACCCTGTTCAATATTTAATGCAAATCGACTGGATTGTTGTCGAACTGTAATTTAAGTTTTAACTGTTAAATGCATTTTTATGATTAATTTGTAGTAACGGGCCTTAAAATAAGTAAGTTTCCTAATTATAGAGCATTAATTTTGCTAAAATAATGCATATATAAATAAATGTAAACTATTTCCCCAAAACTAAAACTATGTGATTAAGTCGGCAACTCTTTTTTGTTTTCTGGTACTTTTTTTTTTAATTTGAGATGTAAACAAATTATCTCAAGTTGACGCTTCGACGACATTTTGAAAATGAACTGGCAGTGGGATGTGTAAACAGAAACGCAAATGGCATGAGATTCGACTATTTCGAACACTTTTTCGTTTATAATATGTATAGAACAGTGGCATGCCACTACTTGCATGTGTAAAGGCAACGTAAGCCCCACTTTGTATACAATTTAATGTTACGTAATTCTTCATCAGTCAGATTGCCAACTTCTTTTTCCTTTAAAATTGCCAACCGCTCAACAGTATGGTTTAAAAGTCCTTGAAGACTTACTTAAGATGAAGTTTCACAAATTTTTATGCATTCACGTTTAGGATAGCACTTTTTTACATTTTGTATATCTGTATATGGCGGAAATTTTTCTGGAGCAACTCTTCGAATGACATTGTATTGATATCTTGACAATTTTGCATCTATTAATACAGCTACTTCTTCAGCAGTTAATTTTTTTGATTCTTCTTTCCCAAAACTTTCTCTATATTTCTTGTATGCTCAAATTACTAATAATAGGAACAGAACTTATTAAAAATCTATTGAAAAAATCTTAATTGGACTTTTCGCGACTGCATTCTCTGTATGATTTAAAATCTTTATTGTGAGTAATAATCTCCGAATCATTTATTAAACATTTATGTAAAATGGGAGACATGTTATACCATGGGTATTTTCCAACAAAGTATTTTGCGGTTTTTGTTGGGGAATTCGTTATATCTTGAACATTTTTTGATGCATCAATTTGTCGAGAAGCGCTCAAGCCCATTTGGGTTGCATGAGCCAAAATAGGCAAAGAATTTTATTCTCTTAAAATTTTTGTTTATTTTTTGCCATATTTTTTTTGCTGCAATCTTCAAATGAAATGTGTTTTCTTCCTCTATTTGTTTCTCATATGAACGAAATTTCGGTATTAAGCCAACTTTCGTTATTTTTTAAAAATTGTTCTCTTTTCTGCAACTGTTAAACCATCGACTTTTTAAATCATTGCAAAAAATATAAAATCTGTTTCTAAAATGTTTCATATCTTGAGGATTGTACCTTTTAATTAATTCATTCTGCAATAACTTTATTTTATTATAAATTCTTATAGAGTTTGCGTTTTTCATTATATTATAAAGCTCTCTTCGAGAAATGTAAATACCAGAATTTGTTCCTAAAATAAGAAGTTCAAAGCAACGATCATCACGCTATGCCCCCAGGGCCCGAGCACTTTTCGGGATTTTCACACACACAAGCCGAATGTTACCGAAACTCACTTCAAAGATTGTAAAAAACTATAATTTCATTCAGTTGTATGCTAGCTTTCAAACAAGCATGTCGCCGTCGCTTTTGTTATTTATCTCTCTTTTGCAGAATTTCAAATATTTTCAGTTCACTTTGAATATTTTTCTACTATTGCATGTGTTTATTAAAACGTGGAAAATAGGGTGGGGAAAAAGTATTAATTTTCATCTAATATTTTGAATAAAGCTGCATTCAAATTAAAAAAAATAAAATAAGTGCATATATAACAAAAAATATGTTTAATACACAAAACATTTGTTTTCGACATGCTTATCTAGAAATTTCTTTCAGTGCACCCAAAATACACTCACCACTACAAACACATTTTCAACTGCCTCTCTTTGTGATTACCTCTGGTTTAAAGTGACGGTATTTGTTTATGTACCAAGTAACGAGTAGTGTTTGTTCACATCACTTTTAGACAATACCACCACAGTTTAAAAAAACAGTCACAATTGAAACAAACAAAAACAAAGTTAAAAAACAATTATTTACGTTTCCAACTATGTTAAAAGTACTAAAAATTATACATACCCAACAGTTCAAAATGGAAGGACCATCTCCAATACATATTAAAAGGCTAGATATTTCAACATGTACTTTTGCAAAGTCAAGCACCTGATCGCTGTTGCTCCAAAAGAACATATAAGCGTATCCAATGACAAGTACATATTAAAGTCCTATGTTATTTTACCAGTATTGGAGACGAACTTCAGTTTGGAACTGCTGGGTAATAGTATTAAAAATAGGAATATTGATAATGAGAAAATAAACAAAAATAAACAATAACAAAACTACATACCAAACATATGTATGTACACTAGGGGTATAACCAAACTAAGAACCTATCATTACGGTATGGGCAATGTTATACTGATATTAAAATCGATATCAGGGGTCATTTCGATCCAAAAACCTTCGGCACCGAATGCAATTTCTAAAACACAAAACATTTTTTTTTTTTTTTTTTTTTTAAAACAAGCTTAAATTAATAACTTATACATTATTGTTGTACATTATAAACTTCAAATTGAGAGTTCGTGTTGATTTACAGAACGGAAAAATGTCTTGAACAACTTTCACCGCCCGCTCAGCGCATATATTGCTGCGCTGCTGTGTCGAAGAAAACAGTTGTGAGCGTTATTAAATGTTTCCAATGACTGACTTAAAATTTCAAAGTTTTTTTCGTCATAAAAATGGTCCGAAAACCAAACGTCATACCATAAGCTAAAACTTCATCGCGATCGGTGCCGAACCTAACCGAGGACCTATCTCACTATGATAGGTCCTTTTTGATATTTGCAAAAAAATGCAAATGGTTATATCCCTAATGTACACACTTAAATGATTAATACAGTGAGTGCATTGCTAAGCATACACGAATTTTTCTTTGATGTTGAATTGAAAAACTATTTTTTTTCGTTCTTATCACAAAAAATCTGCAAAATGTTTATATGATTTGTAATTAGACATATCATAGAAAACTATAAAAAAAAAGTTTTTACCCAAGCTTGCCCAACCGATTTGAATTTCTACTTAAAAGTGAAAAATGATCGTTTTTTAGACCAATTTTCAAAAAAATATTAAAAATATTTCTACAACAAAAATATTTAACTGGGATACATATTTGAGTTTCCAAATACATGAGGTTGAAGGTTCCATTAAAAAAGTTTTACTTTTATGCTATTAAAATACAAAAATTTTATTAAAAAAAATTTTTTTTTTAATTTTTACCACTTACTTAAACTTATAAAAAGTTCAACTTTAACAACGCACAACTCGAAATGTAAAAAACATAGGAAAATGAAAAAAAGTTAGTGATTCACAATTTTATTTACTTTAACCTGTAATTGATTACTTTTAAAAAATATTAATTTTCAATTAAGAGAAATTATTGGGAATTTTAACCCAACGTGCGTCGCCGGGTTCTAACTATTCGAAGAAGTTCATGGGGATTCTCTATTTTTACTGCCGTATTCATAAAAAATAAAATAAGTTTAAAATTTATTTTAAGACAAAATTTTCATATAATTTTTTCTTAAAATACAACTCAAATCCATTTTAATTTTTTATGAATACGGCAGTTAATATTTATTACATTTTAACATTTTTTATTTTGAAGCCTTTCTCTTCTAAAAACGTTTTTATCTCACCTGTGTCCACGGATGAGTCAATGCCCTTAATCACTAACTGAAGACCTTAACTGCTCTTCAGTTGATATGTTAAAAGCTTTTATTAAGTGCTTCAAATTTATTAATTACTTTACGAAAATCATCATCTGATTAACCAGTATTTTTGTCTCATTTATACTACATACCACGATTTATTGCAGCTACATAAAAATAATTTTCACCTATTACCGAGATCAAATTCTTTAATACTTGATCTGAGTTTTGCTCTCTAAGCTATATCGGGGTTGGCTTAGAGGATTTGATAACGTTTTGTGCTTCAGAGGATTCCTCACCCAGAATTGCAAAACAATTTGGGAAATTATTCTTTCTGTTGTACCATCTCTTAAGACTTAAGACTTTGGGACCAAAGCAAATTCGACCCCGTTTAAGCACTTTTATGTAGCTATCAATACCAACTTGTACTTTAGGTTTTTGACCCCTTTTTACTTGTGATACTGAGTTTTCCATTATGCCTGATTTGGGGTTAATATTTTCATTAAAATTGTTTTTGCCGCTGAGGCAACACTTGCAGGTTTTATATTTGTTAGTGTTTTGAAATCAACCGTATTATAAATACTGTTTACAGTTGTGCACTTCTTATTATTTATTGTTTACCAACACCGAGAATAAAAAACAAAAAATATTTTTGCTCAAATTGTGTAGATATACATACACATAGGGCATTTTTAAATTTAAGGCACTGGATGCACTTTTTTCGGGTAGGTATGTTTTGTGACTCCACAGCCCTGTTTATATCTAAAGAACGGTAAGAGACACATATCTAAAACACATAGCTGGGCTATCAATAAGCAACATCTCTAAAATAATGGGCGGGATAGGAAAAGTAGGCATGGCGTGGCACCTCCGGTACAAAGACATTATAGATTTCTGTATATCTAAAGAAAGGAAAGAGCCAAAGTGTCCAAATTATGTACAAGCCCTCTTATTTATCAAAACAAAATATTCGAAAAAATGTGGGCGGGATTGAAGTGCACGTCGATGTATAAATAAGTCAAATCGTTAAAAAGAAAATAGCCGAGTTATGACCAAAATATCCAAATTTTTTTTTTTTTTTTTTTTTTTGAAAAACACCTATTTTCGGGAACCATAGATCTTCCCGAGTTACCGAAGTATATGGTAGACTTCTTCCTTAACACGTCGGTATTTTAATCTGTACAATCAGGGAAAAATACCCGAGTAACGACCAGAATAGTGGAATCCTAAAAAGTACTATTTTATACCCTTCGCCGAAGGTAAAAGAGTACTTACTTATTTATACCCTTTGTCATTTCGTTTTTAATTGCGCCATTCCGCCTGTAAATTCTACAATATTAACCTTAGACCCTAAGTATATTTTTATGTATCCACTAGTATTCAATTCATTTGTGTCTCCTTTTCTTTCGTGAACATATTATTACGCCAAAGTTTATGTTGCATTCACTGAGGAACTTGCATGCCGTATTTTATGTATATAAGTCCAATATTAACGGAATGTTAAAAAGTACCGGGTGAAAAAACAAAAAATACCAAAAAGCCCTTCATACAGATTCTCATTCGCTCAGGGCATTGCATGCTTAATTTAAGGTTTGTAGATCCAATTTTAAAGAAAATTAAAACAGGTACCAGTTAAGGAACGAAAAATTACCAAAAAGATCCCTCTAACAGATTCCCATTTACTCAGGACCTTAGATGTTCAATTCTCTCTTTTAGATTCTTATCCACTCAGGACATTGAATGTTGAATTTTATGTTTCTAGGTCCAATACCAACGGAAATTCGAATAGTACCAGTTAAAGAAGGGAAAAGTACTAAAAACCCCTTTTGCAGATTCTCATTCACAATATTTACGAAAATGAAAAAAGTACCAGGTAGAGACCGAAAAAGTACCAAAAGTCCTCTTAGAGATTATCTTTCACTCAGGACCTTGCGAGTTAAATTTTATGTTCATAGGTCTTATGTTAACGAAAATTAAAAAAGGACCAGTTTAAGATCAAAAAACAGCTCTATATGAGTAGTATCAATGATAAAACAACAAAAATAAATGATATTTATACTAGCGAAAGCAATGTGGAAATAAACAAAACAAGCGTTACCACTGATACCATACCAGCAAGCGTTACCACTGATACCATAATCCCAAACATAGACGCAATGGTAAGCAAACAAGAAAAAAGTTGTCAAAAACCACAAGTGCAACTTGGTATGGATAGGTATATAACAGTGCTTAAACGTGGTCGCAGCCCAGCCTCTTCAGCTGTAGCCTCTGCCTCGAAAGTTCCATCTTTTGATAGAATAAATTCGCAAAATCGTTTTGCAATTCTGGAGGATGAATCTTCTGAAGCACCTAACGTCATAAAAACGTCAAAGCCACCCCCGATATATCTTAAGCTTAGTTTAGACGATATGTTGAATCAGCATATTAATGATGAAAAATGTGTTACAAGTGCCAGCATATCGTGTAAACGCAAAAATTTTTCAACATACGTATGTTTAATAACATTTGCTAGCTCTTTGTTAACAATGCAAACAAACGTATGTTGGAAATTTTAGCATATCGTGTGAACAGCGTATTATTAGTGCTTGACAAATTTCCTGCGTATGATGGCAGATATGTTATTTGTTGAAAATCGTATTTAAGCTTTTCAGCATATGACAAATTTGTATGCATATGTACCGAACTTAACTTAAAAATGAATTGAATTGTTTCACTTTTATTTAATTAAAAATGTAAATATGGCATTTATACATATGCGGAAAATAAAATATATTGATATATGTTTTTGTATAAATATTTCTTTTGTTTATTTATTTAGTTACAATCTTTGTGTAGAGTAATACAAAATTAGAAATAAAAGAACTTGATGACATTGGTTTTTACTATTAACATTTTCAAACTAAGTAAATACGAGCACATAAATTTAGCGACAAGCTTCTACATCATATTAATTGTGTAATGACGTTATAAGTTGATAGTAAAAGTTTATTTTTTTCTTTTTGGTCCATTCAAATTAAAGCTCGTTTTTAAAAAAGGTTTTTACTTTGTATTTATTTAGAATTATATTTGCTGATACTGCCAACCTAATTCACCTTCTTCTACAAAATACATTGTCAATTCTTTTTGTATTTCTTTAGCACCGGTGATTAATTGAACGTCAACGTTTGTTGGAGTTTCTAGCGGTAAAAATGTTGAAGTTGAACTGTACTCCTGTCGCCAAGTACCTTCAGTTAAACCTCCATTTTGATCATATTGATCGATGAATCCAAATGGTGTGTACAATTTTTTATTTGTGTCGATCATATAATTGTGAAGTACACAGCTTGCTAGAACCACATTTTTAGTTTTTTCTGGGTTTAAATGGATAGGTGACCGCAAAACTCGAAAACGTGCTGACATTATACCAAACGCATTTTCAATAATGCGACGTGCACGACTCAATCGGTAATTATACACTCGTTGAACCATTGTTAAGCTAAGTTGACCATACGTTTTCATTAGATTTGGTCGCATAGCAAGCGCATCATCTGCAACAAGTAAATACGGAACACGTAAGTCTCGTCCAGGCAATGCAGTTGGTTCTGGTAAATTTAATTTGTTGCTGTCCATCGCCTTTGCAAAGGTACAGCGATTGAAAACACCACCATCAGAAAAACGTCCGTTACGACCGACATCAATGTAAATGAACTTGTATTCAGCATCTGCAACTCCCATTAGTACGATGCTGTGTGTACCTTTATAGTTGTAATAAATACTACCAGAATTCGGCGGCGATATCATTACCACATGCTTGCCATCAATAGCGCCAATACAATTTAGAAATTGCCACCGTTCTTTAAATGCTTTCGCTATAGTTTTCCACTCTTCTGCAGTTGTTGGCATCTACATTATCGAGAAAAAGATGTAGCGTATAAACACAAAAATAATACTTGGGAGGTCTTACCTTCATATATTTCCCTACAAGCACTGTATAAATCGCATCCAACACATGTGGAATAATTGTACTAATAGTCGATTTTGGGATACGAAAAAGAAACTGCAATGAAGAAAATGAATCACCACTGCTTAGGAAACGTAGGGTCAAAATAAGTCGATCCTTTGCTGTAATGCTTTTGCGCATCACTGTGTTTTGTTTAGTTATTATTGGTGATACCAAAGAAAGCAAATGATTGAACTGTTGGATATCCATACGTAGAAAATTTTTGTATAGAGATTCTTCTTCATCTTCCAATGCACAAATAATAGCTAGTGATATTTCCTCTGATGACATAATTTTTTTCTTTTAATTGATTTAAATAAATTTTATTGCAAAAATGGTAGTTGCATTAAAAAATAGAACAAGAGCATTGTCAAATTTATTTGTTATTTTTAACCAAATGACTACAATACTCAACATACATATCAACATACAAAATTCAACATATCGTTGTATGCTAACTTATATGTTGAAATATCATTTGCTGGCATATGATGAATTTGAAAAATTTGGTATTTTCAGCATATCGTCTAGACACCTAACATATTGAATATGCTAATAGAGGCATTTGTTATTATTTTTAAGCATATGAGTGTAAGCATACATTTGCTGATTCAACATATCGTCTAGACTAAGCTTTAGAGAGCAAAACTCAAGTGAGCTAATAAAAAGTTTAATATCGGTCATAGGTGAAAATTCGTTTTACGTTGCTGCGTGGTAATATTAACGAAACAAAAATACAGATTAATAATGAGAATGATTTTCGTAAATTAATTAATAAGTTTGAAGCACTTAAAAAAAGCTTCTATACTTACCAGCTGAAAAGCAGCAAAGGTCTGCAGGTTGTGATAAAGGGCATTGACTCATGCGTGGACCCAGACGAAATAAAAACATTTTTAGAAGAAAAGGGTTTCAAAATTAAAAATGTTACAAATATTAAAAATAGGGAAAAAAATCCCCAACCACTATTTCGAGTGAAGTTAGAGCCCGGCGACGTTAAGCTAAAAAAAATTAAACGCATCCCATTTACAGTTTAAAATACATCCTGTACAGAAAAATAACGATAGAAGAGCCGCACAAAAGAAATGGGCCCGTTCAGTGTTTAAACTGCCAAGAATTTGGTCATACTAGGGCATACTGCTACTTACCCCCTGTTTGTGTCGTATGTGGAGAACTACATGGTACCGTCCAGTGTGATAAGTCACAAAATGTCCCTAATGTAAAAAAATGTAGCAACTGTGGTGGTAATCACACTGCCAACTATAGAGGATGTCCGGTATATTCGATTGTCAAGCGTTCTGTTGGACAGAAACTTAATCCCCCTCAAACGCAGGCAACTTATCAAGAAAACACTAACGGCGTTCAGATACCGCAGCCAAATAAAACCAGAACCTCGTACGCTAATGTCTTAAAATCTAATCATATGCCATTGCAAGGTGATTTACCAAATAATGACGAAATTCCCATTTCTAATTTAACTCGGCTAGAAAAAACCATGGAAACATTAGTGCAAGCCGTTAACAATTTTACCAACACAATGGGTAACATGATGCAAGAAATGTTAAGAATGCAATCGATGTTATTGCAAGCTGTACTAAATAAGCCATGAACTGTTTAAAAATTTGCTTTTGGAACGCAAATGGCATCCGCCAACATAAAAGTGAACTAGAATACTTCCTTAAAAATAAACAAATCGATGTTATGATGGTTTCTGAAACTCATCTGACCTCGAGAAATACGTTTAAAATCAATGGTTATATATTATATGATACCAAGGACCCTCGAGGTAGAGCTTGTGGAGGTTCTGCCATTTTGATAAAAAACCGAGTAAAACACTACTTAATGTGCGATCATGGTGAAGATTATCTCCAAGCAAATGAGCATTTGCGTTGAGGAATTAAATCGAAACCTAGTTATTTCATCAATATATTCACCACCTAGCTTTTCAATATCAGAAAGCCAATATAATAAATATTTCAAATTATTAGGACCCTGCTTCCTGGCTGCTGGCGATTATAACGCTAAACATACTTTGTGGGGGTCACGACTTATTACGCCTAAGGGTCGTGTTTTGTTTAACACAATTCGTAAAATTGATCTAAATGTGGTCGCGAGCGGTAAACCAACATATTGGCCTACTGATCAGCAAAAAGTTCCAGATGTCATAGATTTTGGAGTGGTTAAAAACATCCCCGCAGAAACGATTTATGTTGAAGCTTCCTTAGAATTATCTTCCGATCACACACCTACAATTGTTACTATAATGATTCCAAATAGAATCGTATCTCCGACTGGGTACTTATCGAAATCAGCCTCACAAATAAATTGGTTAAAATATAAAAAATATCTTAGTGCCCATTGCACAGAAAATATTCCGCTAAGCACACCGGAGAGCGTGGATCTCGCTATTGTTAATTTTGATAGTTATCTCAAACTAGCTGTTCAAAATTCCAGCACAACCCTCAAAAAAACCAAAAACAATATCATATATTCTATAGATGTCGAGCGTCTATTGACTGAAAAAAGGAGAGTTCGAAGAGAGTGGCAATTGCACAGATCCCCCAACTAAAGACTTTATTAAAAGAGTGCACAAAAAGGCTAAGAAAGTTACTGCAGTCCCAAAAAACTGCATCCTTTGAAAAATATCGTAAGCAACTCCACAATCAGACTACTTATTATGGCGTGCAGCTAGAAATCTTAAAAGACGACCAGTTATCACTAAACCACCATTAAGAAACTTAAACGGAAGTTGGGCAAGAAATGATATAGAAAAAGGAAATATTTTTGTTAGTCATTTGAAAACCGTATTTACCGCTCACACATCTCTCGATATGGCGGTCGAGTTACCCCCTGTTGCTGTTAGAGCAGCTGTTACACTAAGATTTGAGATAAGAGAAATCGAAAAGGCTATTCGTGATTTAAACCCGAAGAAAGCCCCTGGTTTTGATAAGATCAGTAACAAAATGAGCTTCCCAGCATAGCAAAGAAAATTATTCTCTTTATTGTTAATGCTATTTTACGCCTTAAATACTACCCTCAGGAATGGAAAGTATCCCTAGTTACCATGATACCTAAATCAGGAAAGGATCCTACAAAAGTTGAGTCATATAGAACTATAAGCTTATTGTCTAATATATCAAAGCTGTTAGTTTCAAAATTAACCCCAATTTTAAATGTAAATAGATGTATTCCAAACCATCAATTCGGCTTTCGAAGAGAACATAGCACAATTAAACAAACCCATCGTATAGTAAACGCCATAAGAAAAACCTTTGAAGAAAAAAAATATTGTTCCGCCCTCTTCATCGATGTTTCTCAAGCTTTTGATAAAGGGTGGCATGAAGGCTTATTACATAAATTGAAGCTAAATTTACCAGTAAACACACACAAGCTGTTAGAAAGCTACTTAGTCGGTCGAAAGTTTATTATTAAAGAAGGTGCTCTTATAAGTTCTCCTCAGCCACTTGACGCTGGAGTCCCTCAGGGAAGCATCATTGGCCCACTGTTATACTTAATATATACCTCTGACATGCTAACAAACAACCACACCCTAATTTCAACATTTGCTGATGATACAGCTTTTTTTAGCGTACACGAAAACTGTCATGAAGCTTCTCGCTACTTGCAGGATCATATATTTGAACTGGAAAAGTGGTTAAAACAATGGAAGATAAAGGTTAATGTGCAAAAATGCGCACATATAACATTCACCTTGCGTCGGGAGTCATGTCCCCCTATTAAAATCAATAATCAATTAGTGCCCCAACAATCGCATGTAAAACATCTCGGAATTCATCTAGATCGGCGTTTAACATGGAAATGCCATATAGAAGCAAAACTAACACAAATGAAACTAAAAGCAATTCAACTTAATTGGCTTATTGGAAGAAACTCTGTTCTTAGTCTCGATTGTAAACTTCTACTTTACATCTCTATCTTAAAACCAATTTGGTGATACAGTATTCAGTTATGGGGCACTGCCTCGGCTTCTAATATCGAAAAAATTCAAAGGCGCCAAAATAAACTTCTTCGAATAATCACAGCCGCTCCCTGGTATGTTAAAAACTCAAATATTCACAAGGATCTCAATGTGCCGTTAGTAAAAACTATTATTACGAAGAATGCAGTAAAATATTTAAAAAGACTTGAGTCGCACCCAAATCCACTAGCTCGAAATATTTTAAATTACAGCGGCCACTCTAGATTAAGGAGAAGAGATACAGCAGGACTCATCAGACAAGAAGAGTGCTAAACATCTACATATGTGAACAGAAACCGTGAAGAGAAAAATTTTCGTCTAGCATTGGCAGGACAAAAATAAAGTATTAGTATAAGATTTGATTAATTATTGTTAGTTCATATTTAATATATGAAGATTCAATAAATAAATAATGAGAGAAAAAAAAATATGTCAATGAATAAGAAAAATGTTTTGTAAAAAAAGTACCAAAAATAGTTACGAATTTAACCCTTTAAACGTCCAAATTCGTACTTGTTTTTTTTTTAGATAAGTTACGAATGCGATACAATTTTTATTTCTATGTTTATTGGGTTAAAAGATAAGTGGCGGGTAAAAAAATTTTTAAAATTTAAGTTTTTTCCCCGTTTACTCCAAACTTCAAAAAGTGCTTTTTAATAAACAATAATAGGTATACAACATTTTTTTGTATCTCTTATAGTTTGGGAGATATGAGGTTAGCAAATTTCCCGTTTTTTACCGAATTTTTCTATTGAACAACAATACGTACTAAATTTTTTGTATCTCTTTTAGCTTAGGAGACATGAGGTTAGTGGGATCAATTTGGCGAGAGGCCAGCCTCTGGCCCAAATGTCAATTTTCTAGTTTCAGGCGATGAAAGATAAGTAGATGGAGAAAAAAAATTGTTTGAAAAAAGTAGCAAAATTAGATACGATTTTCACCCCTTAAACGTTCGAATTTCAAAAAGGTACCAAATTAGCATTTGCATTTTTTAGATAAGTTACGAATGTTATATTATTTTTATTTCTATGTGTATTGACTTAAAAAGTAGATGGGGGACAAAAGGTTCCAAAATACAGGTTTTACCACTTAACTCACTGAAAGGGTCGAATTTCAAAATAGTTCCAGACACCTGTTCGTTTTTTTGGCTTTAATGAACAACAATAACTATTAAATTAAAAAGTACTACTTTAATTAAACAAGTACCAGTTAGAGAAAGAAAAAGTTCCAAAAATCCCCCTTACAGATTGTCATTCACTCAGAAACTTGCATGTTTAAATTTATGTTTCTTGGTCCAATATTAATGGCAAAGCAAAAAGTACCAGAGAATCTTACAGATTCTCATTCACTCAGGGCATTGCATGCTTAATTTTATGTTTGTAGATCCAATATTAACGAAATTTAAAAAAGGTAGCAGTTAAAGAATGAAAAAGTACCATAAATATCCCTCTAACAGATTATCATTTAATCAGGATCTTGGATGTTCAATCTTATGTTTCTAGGGCCAATACTAACGGAAATTCAAAAAGTACCAGTTAAAGAACAAAAAAGTATCACAAATTTCTCTCTTATCGATTCTTATCCACTCCTTATCCTTAGGACCTACGGCCAGTTGAATATCGTGATATTCTTGACCTAAAACGGCGCCTCAAGCGTGCTTACTTGCATCTGTACTAGTTACGAAATTGTAGTATTTTAGTTCTAAGGAAGTTTTTAGCATTCTGAATTGAGCACCGTACATCGGTTAACATACATAAGTTCCTGATGTGTAAATAAGAATTGTTCTTCAGTGGTTTGAACGATAATAAAGCTTATCACTTCCGATCGAGCAGGAATCGATATTTAATTTTCTTCTGGTGCATTCAGTGAGATAAAATCATCAGCCTTAAGAATAATCAAATATCGATCTCTCTGATGGTCAAGAATGCAATTGCAGTTTCGTTCAAAATCCATTCTAATAATTCCGTCTACTGGTATAGGAAAGCTATCATGAAATTCATGTTCTATAAGGATATCTTTAATCTTTAAATCAGCGTTTATCTTTCCCACGGTTGTCGTAAGCCGCGAACTACTCCACTAAGTAGCAGTCAGAGCTGCCGTTTTTGGTTATTTCTAACCAAAATTGGTAATTTTTTTCTCAATGTGGATATGTGAATATTTTTTTCATTTTGGTTTTTTTTTTTGTGAAATAATAATACGTATGAATATGTTTTTCTTGATACACTTGCAATTTCGATTCGAACGAAGTTATTTACGACTTCAAATAATGTGTACTTTGCTACGATGTTCTCATTATTTGTTTCAAATGAACGGAAGTTGTTTATACTTTATCGAAAACAAAAAATCCCTTTCAAAACAGTTGTTAACAAAAAATGTTCTAAAATTTAAATCAAACGAAGAACTTTTGTAATTTTACTTTTTATAACCTGTCGGTAAATATATTTATTTAATGATTTTTAGATAATGATTTGGCAATATTTTTTTTTTACCTTGAATCTCAGTCATATACTTTTTCCCCAGTGAATGTTCTGAAATATGAATTTGCTTATATTTGCAATAAGAGTTTTAAAACAGTAATAAATACAATTATTAATTTAAAATACAATTTAAAAATAAGAGAAACAAGTTATACCAGTTTTATAATATTTTAGATTTATGTGAATTAGGAAATATTCATAAAACATGCATTTCGCATATCGCCCACAGTTTCAAAACAATCGCCATATCGCCAAACGTAAATTTCGGCATATTTTACAGTTAAAAAGCGGGAAAAAAACAATTTTTCCTTTTTTGTTATTTATAAATGTAAGGATTTCGTTTATTTTAGGGATATATTCAAAAAACTTAATATATTAACTTTCAATATACAGAATTTTATATGGAAATTTGAAGGGTTTAACTCTTATAAACTAAACATATTTTTTATGAAAAAAGGTCTCAAATAAATAAAAACTTTTAATTTAAGTTTATCGTTATTTTTTTAATATGTGCAAGAAATACATTTTTTTGTTTTGTTTTCTTAATTTGTCATTAATATTTTCCTATTAAGTGCAAATAACCTTTGTTTTTCCATGTATCTTTTAATAAATTTAAATGTTTCAATTAACAAAAGGCATTTATAATTGGTTACATTTTTTCGCATTTGGTAATTTTTTCAAAAAATTTGGTTGTAAAAATTTTATTAGTCGTGGCAGCACTGGTAGCAGTAATACTTTTATTTATATGTTCGTTAAGAATCTTTTGTTTTATTAATAAGTGTAAAGCACTGTTGCTAATTTAGCTATTTTCTCGTCAAATAGCGATTTTTTGTCAAACTTTGCGGAAAATATTGTGTTTTAGCTATTAGCGGGAAATCTAGCGATTTTTTATTATGGGTTTGTTCGTTTTTAATAAATTTTTTAACACTTTTGTTAAAAAGTTGCTTTGATATAAACAAAAGGACCAAATAAACCACACAAACTGTTGCACAAACATATAAAAAAGCATGAAACGTGCTTGTGTGAATATAACAAATTTATCATCTTGTTATCCAACTTATATTCAGTTCTTATTTCTAAAAAAAATATATTGACTTTAAAGCCTGATTCACAATGGAAGCAGCTATTTCGTTTTTCATATGTCTCATATCTTTCCACGGTGTTTCAAATAAATTACTTTAATTTCAAGTACAAAAATGTAACTGAAGTTGTGTTAAAGAACTGAAAAACTTGTTTACTACTTTCTTCTACTACAGCACAAATTTATATGAAGTTCTTCAGTCTCTCTTGGCTATTGTAAGACAACAGACAAGATCGCGCATAAATTTTATATTTATAAACATTCTATTATACAGTTAATTGTTACAATTAACAATAACAAATTAATGCAAACTGCATTTTTTGTTTTTTTTTTTTTTTTTTTTTTTCTTTTCTGAGTTTGTTTTGTCACCATTTGGAGAGATTGCTGCGAACTAGTGAGCGAATGTAATACACTCTCTTATTCGAACATGAGTTCGTATAAGAGAAAAAGAGCAGATGATGGCATTGCTTCCACATCTAAAAATTCTAAAACAGCTGTTAACAACTCAAATTATTTTTATCCATTACAAACTTTAATGGATGATAAAGCAGACACTGATAATGTGGATGAGTTACCTACTAATGAAAATAAAATTATTATACCACCTATTACTTTAGTTAAATATGATATGGAAAAAATACACCAAATGTGCAAAAAGCTATCGATTTCGAGTTACTCAATCAGAAAAATGACTATCGGCCACAAACTTTTCTGTGAGCTTCAATAAGATTATGATTGTGCAGTTAAATATCTCAATGAAAACAAAGTTGAGTATTTTTCATATACTCCAAAAAAGAATAGACCATACAAAGTCGTTCTATCTGGTTTGGACAAAACCGACCCAATTCATCTAAAATCCATTCTTTTGAACCTTGGGCTGCAGTGTACTGAGGTAAAGCTAGTTTATAGAAAAGCAGAAAACAATAAAGAAATTATCTTGTATATTGTTTACTTTAAAAAAGGTGCTATAACGCTTAAAGAATTGCGTGAAAAGTACAAAAGTATTAATTATGTTAGAGTCAAATGGAGCTATCAAGCTAGGAAACCACATAAGCTTACTCAATGTTACAATTGCCAAATGTTTGGCCATGGTTCGGATAATTGCAATGTAAATACTTTTTGCTCTAAATGTGCTGGCCCTCACAAAACAACGGAGTGTAAAACTGATATAGTCAAATGTGCTAACTGTCACGGGGATCATAAATCGACTGATAATACCTGTCCAAGCAGATCAGCTTATATTGGACTGAGACAACGTTTTGCCAATAGGCAAAGCAGAAATACTCAACAGATTTCCCATATTGGACGGCCAAATGGTATTGCTCAACAAAATGTAAATCTTTCACAACAAAATTATGGAAACAGAAGCTGGGCTAATGTTGTATCTTCTTCTAATTCTAATAATAATGATTTGTTTTCTATAGAACAACTAAAATCTTTAACCTTTGATCTGATAAATAATCTGAAAAATTGTAAAAATAAGTTAGAGCAGTTTGATGTTATAACTTCATTAGCATTTTAATTCTTGTCGTAAAAATTGATAACAATATAAAAATAATTACTTGGAACGCTAGAGGTATTCGTAATAAATTTAATGAGTTTTTTGATTATCTAATTAGAGAAAACATAGATGTTGCATGTGAAACATGGCTAAACGATAAAATAATTATGAAACATCCGAACTATTTTTGTTACCGAGAGGATAGATCCAACTCAAAAAGGGGTGGTGGTGTTGCGATTGCAATCCGAAAAAACTTAAAGCATGATCCAATTTACACATTGCAAACAAAACTAATAGAAAACATTGGAATCAAATTACATACTTCAAACAATCACTCTATTGACATTTATAGCTGTTACTTTCCTGGAGGGTCCGCAGGTCCCAGCGATCTGAAGAAAAACTTATTCAAAGCTGATTTAAAAATGTTTTCGAGAATAAATGGTAACTTTATAATCGGTGGGGATTTTAATAGCCGACATCATAGCTGGGGTTGTTTAAGACTTAACTGTTGGGGATCGATAGTTCACGATTTAATAACAACCAATACTTTTAGCATAGCTTTCCCCCCAGATCCAGCATTAGTTCCTACAAGTAGTACATCTCAGGCTTCAGTACTTGATTTTTTCTTAACAAATATTCCTGAAAAAGTATCTGCGGCACAAACTTTCCACAGATTAAATTCTGATCATATGCCAGTACACATTTCTATAGACTTTTCATGTAATCGACTAATCTCTGAAAAACATAATTTCAAAAACGCTAACTGGAATATATTTTCAAACTATATAAATAATAATGTCGACTCGTTCTTGGAAATGGATATTAGTTCTACAAATGATATTGATTTCTTAATTGAAGGATTTACGAATGTTATAAAAGAAGCTATAGATGCTGGCGTACCTAAAATTTCAATTCCAAATATTTATGTGAAAAGATTGCCAGAATCGATTTTGAAAATTATTAAACTAGGGAACTGTGCGCGCAGGAAGTGGATAAGACTAAAAAACCCACTTTTTAAATCACAAATTAATTTCTTAAACAATGTCATTAAAAGTCAAATTTTGGAATTTAAAAATCAACAGTGGAATAACGTTCTGTCTAATCTACCCAAAGGTTCTTCAAAGTTTTGGAGGATGTCTAAAGCTCTTAAGAAGAAAGCTAACTGTATACCTACACTAAAGCAAAATAATAGTTTATATGTAACTAATAACGATAAAACTGAAATACTGGCTCAAAATTTCTTTTTGAATCATAATATTTCTTCAAATTTAAGTGATTTGGATACAGAAAGAGTGGTTAGCTGTACTTTAAGTATGATTGATAATGATCAAAACTTAAACCATATAACTGTCAGTATCGATATTCTAAAAAATATTATTAAGAATTTAAAAAACAAAAAAGCGCCAGGAATTGATGGCATCTCAAATCTTTGTCTGAAGAAAGTTCCATCTAAAGGTTTTAAAGTTTTGCGTCGTATTTACAATTTATGCTTAAGTTTTTGCTATTTCCCATTAATTTGGAAGGAATCAAAAACCATCGCGATTCCCAAACCTGGAAAAGACAATAGCAATCCTAATTGCTATCGTCCAATAAGTTTATTAAACACAATGTCTAAAATTTTTGAAAAAATTATTAAGGAAAAACTAGTTTGTTTCATGGAAGATACTAACATATTACCGCCACAACAGTTTGGATTCCGTTCAGAACATAACACAATTCAGCCTCTTGTCAGAATAAGAAATATTGTCAAGAGCTCCTTATATGAAGGTAAATCTACAGGAATGGTCCTAATGGACATAAAAGCGGCCTTTGATTCTGTTTGGCATGATGCCCTCATCCATAAACTATATTCAATTAGACTGGATCCTGCGCTTGTTAAATTAATAAGAAGTTTTTTATCAAACAGAACATTCAAAGTTCATATTGGAAATATTTGTTCCCAGAATTATGATATTCCTGCCGGATGTCCACAAGGATCATGTCTATCGCCAATTTTATACAATATTTTTACGCATGACTTTCTTATTTTGCATGGATGTAATTCATCTATTTTTGCAGATGACACAGAAATACTTAGTTCAGAAATATTACCAGAAGATATCATACACAATTTGGAGGAATCAACTAAAATAGTTACTGACTATTTTAAGAAATGGAAAATAATGATCAACCCCGCAAAAACTCAGTCTATTTTCTTTACAAGAAGAAGAAAAAGTTTATTTCTACCACAAACCAATGTTATTGTCGATACCGAATCCGTTCCCTGGGATGACAAAGTTAAATATCTTGGTGTAATGCTGGATAAAAAGCTTTTATTTAACGAACATATAAAATATATAGTTCACAAAATAAATACAACAATTAAAATAATGTATCCGTTGATAAACAGAAAGTCTGAACTAAATATCCACAACAAACTTCTTATATTAAAAACAATTTTCCATTCAATAATGTTTTATGCGGCGCCTGCATGGTATGTCACGTCCGATTGTCATGTTAAAAAACTACAAATATGTCAGAATAAATTACTCAAAATGATATATAATTTGCCAATACATTTTTCAACACAACCACTGCACTCTATGTCTAACATAAAATTAGTTAAAAACAAACTTAATATATTGTCTCTAAACTTTAAAAATCGTTGTAGATACTCTAGCTATCCACACATCAATGCATTAGTTTGATAACATTCATTCTTCGTTTTTACCCTCTAACTTTATTGCTCTCCTTATGGGTTTTTTTGTTTCTTTTTCCCTAAATAAATACATGATACACTAAATAAAACTAATATTATAAAAAACCCCTGTAGATGATTAAGAAGAAAAATGTATTATTAATTGATCTCTTAAAATTAAAAATCAAATTATTGTGAAAATATAAATATTATTATAACAATAAAATTGGCAAAAAAAAAAAAAAAAAAAAATATGAAGTTCTAAATGACGATTATGATCATTTTCATAAGTTTTAAATAAAATTTAGCATAACTTCGTCAACGAAATCCTAGCAAATCTTTTTTTAAAATTAATTACGCTCGACTTAGAGGGTGTATTTGAAATTATTATTTAAATTTAATCTCAGCAAGCTTTTTTATTTAAGTTTTTTATTCACCTATGTATGTATGTATATATTATTGTATGTTCTACATGCTTCCTGAAAAATAACATTTGATGATGCATTAGCGAATTGTTTTATTCATAATATTATAAAACTCAACATAAGTTACTGATTTTATTTGCAAAAAGGCGATTTGTTGCTAAATTTTTAAATATTTCGAAAAAGTTATTTGCAAAAACGTATTTTTAGCGAAATATCGCTAAATTTTTTAATAAGTTTAAAATTTTGCTATTTTCTAACTATTTTTCATTCTGTTTTAGCGATATTCTTTGGAAATCCGTTGGCAGCAGTGGTGTAAAGGCCGGTATCACTATCCTATTTAGTCGCACGATATGTCAAAAAAAATCGTGTGTGCTCATAATGTATGACAGTGTGGCTTAAAAGTGAATTGAGTGACAGATTTTTTTTTGACAAGTCTGTCCGACTTGCAAATGTTTATAAAAATTTTGATAAAATCATAGATTGTATGCGATCAGAGTTGCATTTTCTTGTAAAGTAGATGAGTCATTTGAGGTTGCATCTTTTTTATGGGATAGTGTGGCATTGACAGCAGATTTTGCAGACATTTTTTTATGTCGGGTAGAATTCCGTCAGATTTTCGTGTGAATGAATCGTACGATTATGTAGGATAGTAAATACCGGCCTTAAGTCTGCTCCCAAGCCTATAAGAAAGGTAATAAGTGATTCTGAGTCGATCGGCATACTTAAAGGTCGGTCTAGGGTCAATGTTTAAAGGTGTTACAAGCATCAGCACAAATGCATAATACCCTCTCTACTACAGTGGTGTGGATATAATAAACAACACTGACAACGGTCATAAGTGGACTTGGACTTTTTGGATTCCCTGGAAAGCGGGAAATAAAAATCAAATTCCCGGGATCCTGGAATTCCCGCTCAAATTTTTTTATTTATTCATTTACCTTATTCTCAAATGAAACTGATAGTAATATGCTAGAAGTATGGTTGAAATAATTAAATCTAGTATCTAATATACAACAAAAACCAAAAAATTAAGATTAAAGCTATTTTAAGATATTTAAGAGGTTATTTCCGATGCCAATAGGATCCTAGAAATTAATATAAATACGTATAAACATTGTGAAATACAGAGCTCATGTGCATAATTAGAATGAAAATATTGAAGTCTTAGGCCAATGCCGATTTTCGAAGGGCGAAAAAGAAAAAACAAAAAGCTCAACATAACGATGTAGGAATTCTGAAATAATTTCACCGTTTAACAAATTGGGCATTAAGAAGAAATTAAATTTACCATGTTTATATAATTACCAATACAGAATGATAACGTGAATATTGGAAATCGTGATGAATAATAATTTATTGTTACATGGGTTGGTGGCATCTGGCAACCTCCTATGTAGCGTGGTGAACTTCTCACCTTAAGGTTTTTTCGCCCTTTTACTTACTTTTTCATGAAACTTCCAACCAGTCAGACGCCAGCAGAACTTAGTTTAAAAATAAAAATTAAATAAACCCAAACTAAATAAAAATAAAAAATATAGTGAAATTAAAACTAAAAATAAAGAAAACAAAAAAACGAGTGTCCTGTATTTTATTTTTAAAAGTGCCAGTGATTTACCCGTGACGCAGCAGGGTAATTTTTTCTGCGCAGCAGTGTATGTCTGTGTGTGCAGGCGTGCTGTCTCAACTTGACCTGCCTCAACCCGCCTCTACTGGGTTCACAGAGAACGTGCCTACCCCAACATCACCGAACCAGCCCACACCAGGTAACCCATTTTGCACCACAACATTTTGGTCCTTCTCCCGAAAAGACTGAAGACTTTTCAACATAACGAGGCTTTTGATTTTGAAAAAAGCGAGTTGGACAAAAGTTAGGAGAAGTTTAAAAAATTATGACTAGTCTTCCGGGGGCACCATAGAGAAAAAAAGAATTAGTGGCGGTGAAGACTAAATATCCTAAGGCGCGGAGAGTTTATGTGAAATGTATAAATATTTGGACCAATGCTAGACAGGTATTGGAAGAAGAGACGCAGAAAAATATAACAGTGGTTCTTTGTTCTATACCTGTCCCCCCTTGTGATACTGGCGTTTTTCATGGAGATGGCGTTTCGTGGCCCACCTTCAGGGACATGTTTACGTCAATCTACATAAATAATTATATACCCAGTAGAAAAATTGTTTTATTTATTTCAAAAGAAAATTTTGATATTGCGTGGAAAAATTTAAAATCCCAATATAAAAATATAATATATCCATGCCAACGAAAAACGGCTACAGAACTTAAAAGGCTCCAAAGGGAGATTTCGAATTGTATTTCGGTGCTATAATTATATAATGTAGATATTGCCTTATGGGACCCAATTTTGTGTTTCAATGAAGAAAATACTTTACATCTGTGTGAGCACCCGGTAAAAAATGGGAAGAATTAAATAATTTTTTGACCGATAGATTTCATGCCCTGGAAAGTGTTTCTGATATAATAGTAGCGAACAATGTAGCTACCACTGGTTCCTAAGCAGGCCCTTCACAAAGTAGCTCAATATCTACACAAGCAAAGCGGCTTAAGGTGCATCACACAAAAGTTAAAAAGGTTAAAGGTAAAAAAATCTGACAACCCTGATGGTAGCCTTGCTGTTCCTAAACATGCATATGTATATTTCTCGATATCTCAGCCAGTTGGCCGCTCGTTTTATGGCAGTGTGGACCCTGATGCTGGTTCCAGAGGCCGCGTATCATCGAACAGCCCATCACCATCGCCATGATGAAATGTGAATAAGGCACCGAAAAAAGGTTCCGGCGTGCAATAGTCTAGTCACGCCAGATCATCTGATGTGTGTAACGTGGTCGTTGCATGACTTTAGTTTCGCCCTCAGCCTAATCGCGGAACTCAGAGCCAACTGTTTGGCCATGATGTCAACTGACAACCAGTTCAGCATAGTGAACAGCGCCTAAGTCGGTGTGGACCGAAGTGATCCTGTGAGCATCAACGCATCCAACCTATATTCTTTCTCAAGCAATCTGCAGTCCCATCCACTAGCCATGGCAGGCTACCTTATTATGACCCCATAGAAAATAATCCATTTATCACATCCTTGAAGATCCATTCAACGCCCATGTGGCCTTGGCCCAGCTCCTGGCCCTAGATCTGCTACAGGTGGGTTGGCCCTATCTACTCTCAAACGAACGTTGAATTCCCAACATAGCTTGACGATAAACGCTTAAGAGTTTATCGTGAAGTTCCATAATGAAGGGGACAGCACTCCACCTTGTGGGGTGACCCTGTTTGACAATCTACAAACATTGGTAGCGCTCATCGTAGATTCAAAGTTCCGGTTACTGAATAGACTTACAAACAATCTACATATATATATCTACATAAGCGAGTATTCCCGAAATTCAAAGGATTTTTCAATATACATAGCTAACCAGTAAGTGAAGTGCCGTATCCACAGACCTGTCCTTGGTGTTGGCATGCTGCAAGGTAGACAGCAAGTGTCTAGGAATAGATATCCTCAGATGAATATCAATGTCACCCTTAAGTGTCTTGAAAAGAAAGGACAACAGTCTAATTGGTCTGTAGTCCTTAGGTTTAGTGTGAGATATAGTCCCTCCCTTTGGAATGATAACCACCCTGGAAGAATGAAGATAACCAACATGTTTTTATCCAAAATACAATATCTAATTCGATACCATGCAGCAAAAATATAGTCATATAGTAACATAAAAAATAATAAAAAAATAAAAAAACTAGGGTGGCATAGTTGTACCCGTTTATTATTGTGGAATACATACGTGTAGCAGATCATCAATAACTCCATAAATATAGTAAATAAAAAGCTTGGAAGCATCACACATTTTATTTGCAAATAGCTCCTCGTGACTTAATAAGTTACAACAAAGCAGTTGTCTTTAAACGGGGTATATATTAAATTTTATGATTTTACCATAGTAAAGCTTCGTACAGACGGTTGTCAAAACGGGAAAAATTGTCAGTAAAATTAGCGGTTTTTAAAAGAGACAGAAACGCGAAATTACTTTCTCGTTAATTTGATTTTATAAGTGTATAGATAACAAAAAAAATAGTAAATTTTGTTTTTGTTCTTACGTAAATGTTCACCCATCGATGCGTTTTAACGTATCAAAACAAGTACAATTGGATGGAAGCTACCCTGGTGTGAATGAGTGAAAAGAAAAAACAAAGAATAAGTTAAGTTTTGCAAAATTTTAATTTTAATGAAAACTATTTAAAACAACACAAAAATACAATTTACGAAAACAAACAAAATTTTCATTTTCTGATAACGTCTTTCTGGAAATTCTTACCATGCAATTATCTGACAACCGTGTGAGCTGACAATTTTTATTGGCAGTCCATTTCTTAAAATGGTCTTAACTGACAATTTACTTTTAATGGTTATTTTATGGTAGAGAATATGTAATTTAATTTATTTTAACAAAAAACAAATAACAATTCATGAGATCTATGAAATAAGTTTATCAATGTATTAAACTTTATTAAAAAATATTTCTTTAAAATAGGATTTTACTACAAAATAAGCATTCACAGTTTGATAAAAATTATAATTTAAATCCAAGAGAGCAATGTTAATTAGAAAATATGTTTCAGTATACGGATGTTTGCCTTTTTAGTTAAAAGAGCATTATATAATCTCTAGACACCACTTCCTTAAAAAATGTGTAATTCCTTTTTTAAGGAAAATTATTTTAACAAATAGAATATGACACTTATTGGCTTTTTATAAATTAGGTTATTATTTTACATACTATTGCAAGATAGCTTATCAATTTAAATTTGACTCATAGAAGCACTTTCGAAAAAATTTTTAAAATAATAAGAAAGTTATTTTCTCTGAATCAAATAAAAATTTTCTATACTAATTGCTGCACTCAAAACTTTCTTAAATGTTTATTTTTGACGTTTGGCATCATCTCTTGCAGAAATAGTATTAACTGCATTTTCAGAATGTAATCCAACAAATGTTTTATGCAGCTGCTCTGAATATCAGTAAAAAAAATTAAGCAAGTGGGAGCAACTCTTTTTCGTTTTTATGAAATAAATAGATCGAAAGCAATATTATTTATATTCTTTCAGTCGAATCTAAATTATTTTTTCAGTGTTGTAAAGCATTTATTTGACTTTTCACAACAATGAAAAAATTATTTCGATTCGTTCAGTATCGACTGAAGGAATTAGAAATAAAATTGCTTTCGAATCGAAAAAGTATTCGATCACGACTGCCAGATTCAGCCCCCTGGATCTTAAAAAAAATTTCAAATTGTGTACGTTTTAAGAGCATCGATATATATATTATATATCTTGACATAGCTTATTTACAATTATAGTTATCAGCAGTAAAGTTGTAATAAAATAATAAAAAAAATTTCAAATTGTGTACGTTTTAAGAGCATCGATATATATATTATATATCTTGACATAGCTTATTTACAATTATAGTTATCAGCAGTAAAGTTGTAATAAAATAATAAAAAAAATTGCCAAACAACTTTCCCTTGATTTTTTTCCTAAAAAATTACTCGGGTAACTACCCACTGCTACTAGGTATGCCAATCGGGATTCGGGATTTTGGAAATCCCGATCCAGAAATCCCGGGATTTTCGGGATTTTCCGGGATTCGGGATTAATGTGTTTCTTTAAGATGCTACTTTTTTTTAATAAACAACACTTTTTGAATACTCAAAAGGTTTTATATACGTAACATAAATTTTTAAAATGAAAACAACAAAACAATTTATTTTATACATATGTTTATAACACTGGCCTCACCCATGATCAAACTGATCAGATTCTGAAAAAAGCTTAAAAAAATATACGTATCTCTTAGTTTTTCTAGATCAATTCCATATGTTTTTTTGACAGCAATTAAATTTTTAATGTGAATTAAACTGTGACGACATTAATACACTGCAAAGTGTAGTCCCTCATCGATCTCGATAGCTGAGTTAAAAACTGCAAAACTATGTCGACTGCAGTGCAGTACACCTCCAGGGTGAGGGAGATTCATAATCAATAATTTAAGTACGTTTGAAATTTATTTTAAAACAAAATGTTTTTACAAATGTTTCTAAAAACAGATTTCGAGTTTAAATAATTTTTTTATGAATACGTCAGATAGTGATTATTTATAAAAAAAATTCTTTTATTTGCAAATTTTTTATTATTATTGGACCGGAAGGAATATGAGCTATTTCATCAATATTACGACTTAATTGCTATAATTATACCAACTGTTATTCTTTAGTTTATGAATAAAACTTTTATTGGATCGTGAATAATTTTTATTTTTTGCTTGATATACATATAACAATTATTTCATGATTTCTATATTTTGCATAAAAATAATCATTTTTATTTTGGTATTATGTCTTAAGCCAAAGCTGAACTTGGTAAACGTAATTGTAAAAAAGGCTTGAGATGTGAATCTTCAAATATCGTTTCTACTTAAAATACTGGTTTTTATTAAGCAAAATACAAAAATCCAGAAATAGTCGTCATATATCAAGCAAAAATTAAAAATTTTAAATACTCGCTGTGTGCCAAAAATAAAAATTAAACTCAAAAATAAGAATTATTTGCAATAAAAAATATAACTCAAATATAATTTTTAATAATTTTTTTGTATATAGTATAAAAATTCAATAAAAATGAACAGTTTTGTACATAAAAGTTGATATGTTAAAAATCCCGGGACTCGTAAAAATTTTATCACTCCCGGAACATCCCGGGATTTCGGGATTCAGTATTTCCCGTTTGGCATCCCTAACCGCTGCTACAGATTTTGGTCTGATAAATTGGATTTTGAACCATTGTGCATTAATTTTATTCTGTGTCAGTTTATGTTACGATTACGAAATTTTAATAATGTGAATATGTTTTAAAACGTTTTTTTTAAAAAGTTCTTGAAGATTCTATATTTTATATACTTCTCTGGTAAACGATTTGTATCACATACTAGCATTTAACCCGCTACTTCGTTAGCGTCTTCTTTTCTTTCGTGGACATATTTTTACGCCAAAGCTTATGTTTCATTCACTCAGGACCATGCATGTTTAATCTTATGTTCATAGGTCCAATATTAACGAAAATTAAGAAATTATCAGTTAAAGAACGAAAAAGTAGCAAAAATATCCCTCCAACAAATTCACATTCACAATACTAACAAAAGTTCAAAAAGTACCAGTTGAAGATAGTTTCGCGTAAATTGAGTTTGAACACATTTAATTTGAAAATTTCTTCAGCAAATACCACATACGACAAACTCAACAGTCCACATCTCGAAAACCGTATGAGGTATCGAAAAACTGCTTAAGCCAAATGAAAGATCAGGTCGGAAAACCTAAGGAATCGATCTTAACTCAAAACCGAAAAAAATCCACATACGACATTTAAATTATCAACCGACGATATATAGATATATGCATATATGCGATGCATTGGTACCCAGCGGGAAAAAGAAGGTCTTCTGAGTTTTCCCGCTGGGTAGTTCAGTAACTTACATACTTATGTACATATACATACACAGATAAAATTAATAAGTGATTTTGCACCTACCACCAAAATGGTAATTATTTTTCAACAATTGATATTTTCAATTTTGATTAAAAATATGATCAAAAGGCTTTCCCATATCAATCAATGTATTAATTGATTCAAGTAAAAAATATAATTACCGAAACATCTATATTTTATTCAATTACCTCAGTTGATTGAGAACAAATAACAAAATAATTATTATAGTAATCGAATTGAGGAAATTAGTAATCGAATTATTTGTTAGAACCACTTAAAATTTTGTATTGAATAAATTAATATAAATAATTGAAACTTGAATTACTAATTCCAAGTCGATCTAAGTCGTCTGTCTGTTTATATCACGCTAACATTTGAAAAGCTCAAACAATGTTTGATACACTCGTTAGGGCTTGAAACAACACCATTAAATTTTTTATAACCGGTGCAGGGTTTTCAACAGGTCCCATATAAAGCCGCCATACGACAACACTATTCTAACATAGAAATAAATCAGATATCTGAGTTGGGAAATTTGTCTAAGATATACGTCATAAAATGTATAATACATACACAAAGGGAAAATCCGGTATAAAAATAACACAATTAACACCATCCCTTCTCAAAAGTGAGCCAGTTATGTTTGTTTTCAAACTGCTAACTAATGGCGTCAATCTTGTTGTCATTTTGTCACCATTTGGTCTCATTTTTAGAACAACCTACTAACATATTTACACCACCATGGTCTCATTCTAACAACATGTTGTTTATATTTTAATATCACACCGTTAACTTATTGACAACATTTTGCCAAAAATTGGACTCGGTATGGTAAAAAATAGCCAAATTTAACGCCAACCACATGAAATATTTAGTTTTGTATTTATTTCTTTAATATTATTTGAAATAAAATTTAAATTTACAGATTTTATAAACAAAATGGCATCGTTGTATACGCTTATTAATAAAATAAAACATAGACCTAACCTTATCTAAAGCTTTTCAACTACTGGAACTAATTACTAACAGTCATCTGGCTATAACTTAGAAGGCACTTAAACAGTTTCATCATCGAAACCGAACTAAAATCTAAAATTACAAATAATGTTTATATAAAACCAATGTTGTAGGAAAATATTACTTACTTTTTCCATGACAATAATTTTTCCATAAATTCATCGAGGTTACCTTTTGCGGCACAGCTCTCTTATTTATTTATAGCTTCTTTGCTAGAAACTTCAGGATTTTAAAATTTACTACACATTCGAAATATGTAATTCTATATTTTTTACTTACCTTTTATTAAATCGTATCGTTGTTATGATAACTGCAATTGTTTTCACATCGAAATTTAAATTTTCTTAAAAAAGAAAATCTTTGTCGAATTCAAATTTAAATGTATTTTTTCGCCTTCCAAGTTTTTTTTATTCTCTAATTTAATTATGGACTTATTAACAATTTGCATGCAGCCTCTTTTATTTGTCAAGTGCTATCAATTTGATGTAAATGGTATTTTTCACTATTGCCAACATTTCGTTATTGTTTTTGTTTTAAATGAAGGTGAAACCCGTGACTTTTGCGCTCGCGTTCTACAAACATGCAGTTAGTGTTTGTTTCACGAATTTTTTATTATTTTGTTATTATATATTTGCACAATATCTGCTAATTTTGTTTTAATTTTTATATGAAATCTTTTTTCTTTATACCACAGAAGCATATCGTCATATAGTTTCAAAAAAGCTCTAAGGTCCTAATCATGTAAAACGCAACGCAACGCCAAAGAATTACATTGATAGCACAAACAATGTCATAAATAATTTGTAATTTGATACGGTGCATCATAATAGATCAAAAAGTCGATTTTTAATTTTTTTTCCTTAAAATAAATGCAAATTTTCTTTATATTTTGTTTCTATTCTTGTAGGGAAATTATTTTTAGAAATTAACTTGAAAAATTCCAACAGAAAAAACCAAGAATGAACTTATGAATACGCAAAACAAATATAAATAAGGACATAAATACGATAACGTAAGAAAATTTAATCGTGTTTGTTTGTTTTTACCAATTTTAAAAATTAAAATAACACAAGGCTTGAATGTTGAATGGTCTTCCCATAACAAGTTTCAACAAAATACGAAATTAAAATTTGTTCAAGTTGGGGTGAACTCAATTAAAACATTTTTTATAAATATAACTTAGAGGGCTAATTCCGGCAGTCGTGATCGAATACTTTTTCGATTCGAAAGCAATCTTATATCTAATTTTGTCAGTCGACACTGAACGAATCGAAATTATTTATCAGTGTTGTAAAGTATTTTTTTGAGTTTTCACAACACTGAGACTGGATAAGCGCCCAGGCTTATCCAAATAGCTCAGACAATACCAAAAAAGAAAACCAATTATAATTCTCTTTACTAAGTCTGGGTTCACACTATGAAAGTTTTCTTTCAGAAAGCCTGAGCTTACCAATAAACTCGACAGAAAACTTAATAGCGTGCACCCAGACTTAGCGTCTTTTTTCAGTTTTTCACGTTGGCATTATTTTAATTTGAACAATTAAGGTCTTGATTTATTTATTTTTTGTTTTTATTTATTTTAATTTTAAAAGAATTACCCCCATATTCATAAAAAATATTTTAGGTTTATAGCAGTTTTTTGAAACGAATTTTCTATGGAAATTTCTTTAATAAACCTTTTATTAATCAAAAATATTTTTAATGAATATGGGGGTTAAATATTAATTGAATGAAAATCATATTTTAAGTTTTTGTTCACCCACAAAATTAATTCATTTAATAACCATATTAATTAAATTTTTAAAACATTTTTAATCATTGATCTATTAAAAAAAAACCAATGAAAAGTTTTTTCTGTGCTTAAATAAAATATTTCTGATCGTTGTTGCATTTGTATAAAAAAAAAAACATTTTTTTTATTATTATAGACTCTCCTTCTCGGATTAAGATACGAAGATCTTTCGTGGGATTTTGCTAAACCTAGTGCCACCGATGATCCTGAATGTCAAACATGTATATTTCTTCAGGTACTTAAATTTTTAAAGTTATATTATAAAACATTTTAATAAAAATTATTACAACTTTCAGTTTGACGCTGTGGAGAATGGTATACAGATATCTAAATTAATGCAAATATTCTCTAAACAAGCGCCAATGGTTGATGCCTTAATATCTCACTTTGCTGAAAATATGAGAAAACGAAAAATAGAAGGGAATACATCCGATCAATTTCATGATGGTAGGTAAAACAGACATTAATACAGACGCTTTAGAAATAAAACCAAATCATATTTTCGGACTTAAGGTATCATTAAAAAGACGATAATAAATGGGGCGTTGGGACGATATGCATACGGGCTTTTTTTAATGGAGAAATAACAAAAGTGTGTTTTGATTATAGTTTATTTTATATATATAAAGATAGTGCATAGTTACAGTGATGCCAGTAGAAATATAAACCCTACATGTCTAAAAAAATTCTTTTTTTTCCCTACAACCAAAAAAATTTTCCCTACAATTTTACCTACGTTAAAAATTTATTGTTTTTAGAAACAAGCAAACAGATACATCTTTTGTTAAGATTTTGTAAATATTATTATTAAAGAAATTATTGACATTTATATTTAAAGCATTTATTAACAACAAGAAAAAACAAAATTATTATGTACATGCTTACACACAGTCATAAAAATTTAATTTCAAAAATAAGACTGTGTATCAAATTTCAATTTTTTCTTTTAGGCAGAAACGTAAAACTGTATGCTTGGTTTTTTATTTCCTCATCTCTTGTCATTTTTAAAGGACTTAACATTTTCCAAGAATATATAACAAGAATATATTAAATTATTTTTCTAATATTTTAAGCAAACTCGGTACCAAATAAAATAAAAGGTTTCTGAAGAATTTTAAAAAAATATTCACTTTAATTCTCCTGAACAAATTAAAAAAAATCTACTTTTGTTTAAGAGGTGTAATGGTTTTTCTCGGTACAAAATTCATTTCTTAGTAAAAGTTTCATTCATTAGATATTCCCATATATTTTAGCAAATGTGACTGCGAATGCAAATAGCATGAATATGCGAATAATACTCAAATGCGAACCGGAATATTTCCCGCGCCCCTAATATAATAGTTCAGGGGTTTTGCATTTTTTGAAGGTTGCGAGGTTGTGAGGACTTATAGTATACACTCATAAAATTATTATAGTAACTAATTGTCGGTTATTAAATTCGTTTTTCTTTCTGTTTAAATTGAATTAAAATATAATATATAGTTGTTTTACGAATAACTTTCTTTTTTAACATTAATGATCGTTAGTCAAATAACAAACTACCAAAAAATAATGTTTTTCCTCACCTATATTGTATATTTTTTTAAAATAACAACTATTAAATTTTACGGAATGTTCTGTTTAATAAATAAAATTTTTTAAATTAATGTAAAATTCATTTATTTTAAATGAAATATAACTTATCAGTTTTTTAAACAAATTTTTAATTGTTTAAAATTAATTCTCTTTTGAATTTAGCTACATAATATTTTCAGTGTATGGTTTCTGTTAAAAAATACTACAATTACATTTAAATTCGCTTACAATTCACTCTGTTTTTTTTTCAGTTTTTTAAACAAGCTGGCAATATGTTTTTATTTACCTTTCTGGCAACTTTTATAAATGTCGAATCATAAAAGTAGCAAAAATGAGTAAACACGTTATATTGAGTGGTTTTATTGAAGAAAATAATTTTTATATAGTCCAAAATGTGGATTATACTACGTTTCACTTATTATCCATAAAATGGCGTAGAAAAGAATCGGTTATAGTCCAAATTCGATAGTCCAGAAAAGTTGTGCAACTATAGTAGTGGACTCTAAGCGAAAAGTACTGTTCTGATATTTTATGTCTAACCTAAGAAAAATTTTAAGTTTTATAAAAATCGGTGCAAGGATTTGCCAGAAATAAAAAAATTTATTTTTAGTTACGGTTGTTATCGGCGGCAAATTACGTCATTTGCGATTCGAAAGCAATTTTTTTCGAATTCTTTCAGTCGAATCGAAATAATTTTTTCATTGCTGTGAAAACTCAAGTTTATGCTTTACAACACTGACAAATATTTTCGATTCATTCAGTATTAACTAAAAGAATAAGAAATAAAATTGCTTTCAAATCGAGAAAATAGTCGATCACGACTGCCATAATTTGGCACCAGAATGTAGCAAAATTTGGCGTCTGTCTGTAAAATTTTATATTTTAGCGCTGTTGTTTATTTTATTGCATTTGGTCCTAAAAGAAAGAAAACCCCTAGGGATAAATTAAGTGTTTTATACTTAAATAGTTGAGGTACGAGTCGTACTTAAAAATTTAAGAACGAATAACACTAAAACGCACTTAAAACAATCCTAAATGGGATAACTTTCAGAATTTCTTAAAATAAGTATAAAATTCTAAAACCAAGTAAAAAAAAGATTGAACTTTTCATTGTTAGAGCCACTCTGAGAGTAAACTTACAAAGGGAGCGTTTAAATCTCACGATTTGCTTATTTTTTGTAGAAACAACACAAACAACAGAACAAGAAGAAAACATACATTATTTTCATGTTTAAAAAGTAAAATATATGTAAGCAAAAGTTCCCATTTAGTGAAAATACAATTTTTAAGGTAGAAACCAGGTCGGGCATGATGCTGGTGTTTTCTGTAAGGTGTAAAATGGGTAGGAAAATCAATCATAATAATATTCTCCTTCTGTCTCTGTTTATCTGGGGTAGGTGTTTTATGTTAGAATCAATCTAATTTCACTTTCGGATTACTTTATAATACTTGAATCAAGAGCATTTTGAAATTGAGTCAATCTTAGATTTACTTAAATCAAAGTCATTTTCGGATTATTTCAAGTATGAATTCGGGATTAAATATGGGTACGTTAAGCATTTCGTACTTGAATAATCCGTACTTGAATCAATCTTTCTGTACTTGATCCAAAAAAATCCGTACTTACCGTACTATTGAAAGCGCTTCGGTTTGACTTAAGTACGGATGGATTGAATTTGGTTTTCAGTGTAGGACATACCTACCACCCATACATCCTTTTTTTTAAACTGTATTTTAGCTGCGCTTATATTCATAATGCACTAAAATTAACACGTGTTTCGAAAGTAAATATAGTTTTCAAAACATTTTCAGTTGTGGGATATTACTATCTAATTAGTTGTGAACTCTTTGAAAATTATTTTGTTCTTCTATTATTTAAAACATTTTCAATAAAAAATATAAAAAATTGGTATAGGGATTGCTTCTTATTTGATTATTTTCCGAACCTACTAGCCAGATAATGCGAAAACATACATAACAAAATGAAGTTTTTATATACGTTGTCGCAAGCAATACCCGCCTAAGTCGAAATAGTTTTTGAGAATAGGCACTTTATATTTATACTAACATTTCTCAAAAAATTAACTGTATTAGAAAAAAAGTAATTCAGAATCAAATTTTTATCCCCAAAATGCTAAGATAAAAAATGATAACGAAAGTTGTATTTATTTCAAAATATTCAATAAAAATAAGTATAAGCTCAATCGTTTCTTAAGTCGACTTATCCGGTTATCGCTTATGACCACAGATATTAATTTTGGAAATCAATTTTTCAAGCATTACGAATTTACAAAGTCGTTTTGCAAATCTGGATAAGGAATCCTTAGAAGCACAAAACGTTCTCAAATTGAAGCACTTAATAAAAACTTTTATACATATCAACTGAAGAGCAGTAAAGGTCTACAGGTAGTGATTAAGGGCATTGACTCATGTGTTGACCCAGGTGAGATAAAAACGTTTTTGAAATATTAAAAATAGAGAAAAAATTCCCCAGCCACTATTTCGAGTGGAGTTAGAACCCGGCGACGTTAAGCTTAAAAAAACATCCTACGCTAACGTCCTTAAATCAAACCATTTGCCAATACAAGGTGCTTTGCCAATTAATGATGAAACTCCAGTTTCTTATTTAAGTCCAAACCATGGAAAAACACTAGTGCAAACAGTAAATAACTTTACGAACACAATGGGTAATATGATGCAGGAAATGTTAAGAATGTTGTTTTTGGAACGAAAACGGCATATATATGAACTAGAATACTTTCTTAAAAGTAAACAAATTGATGTAATGATGGTTTCTGAAACTCATTTGACCTCAAGAAATACGTTAAAAATCAATGGTTATATATTATATGATACCAAGGACCCTCGAGAGTGATCACTGTGAAGATAATCTGCAAGCTACGAACAGTTGTGTTGAAGAGCTAAATCGAAACATAGTCCTTTCATCTCTATACTCTCCCCCTTAGATTTTTAATATCAGAAAGCCAATATTATAAATACTACAAATCATTAGGACCCTATTTCCTGGCCGCTGGCGATTATAATGCCAAACACTCTTTCTGGGGGCACGACTTATAACACCAAAAGTTTGTGTTTTGTTCAATACAATCTGTTAAATGAATTTAAATGTCGTAGCGAGCGGACAGCCAACTTATTCGCCTACTGATCATCAAAAAATTCCAGATGTCATAAATTTTGGCGTGGTTAATAACACGATTCAAGTGGAACCGTCCTTAGAATTATCTTCCGATCACACACCTACAATTGTTACTATAATGAATCCAAATAGAATCGTATCTCCGTCTGGTTACTTAGCGCCGTCAGCCACACAAACAAATTAGTTAAAATATAAAAAATATCTTAGAGCCCATTGCACAGAAAATATTCCGCTTAGTACACCGGAGAACTTGGATCCCGCTATTGTTAATTTTGACAGTTATCTTAAACTAGCTGTTTAACATTCCAGAATAACCCTAAAAAAAAACAGAAAAAACAAATGTCGAGCGTATCTTTTTTTTTTTTTTTTTCTCAGAATTTATTTATTGAATCTTCATATACTAAATATGAACTAACAATAATTAATCAAATCTTAACCTAATATTTGATTTATGTCCTGCCAGTGCCGGACAAAAAAGATTTCGTCATCACGGTTTCTGTTCACATATGTAGGTGTTTACCGCTCATCTGATTGGGTGAGTGCTGCAGTGTCTCTTCTTCTTAATCGAGTGTGGCCGCCATAATTTAAAATATTTCGTGCTAATGGGTTTGGGTGCAGTTCCAGCCTTTTTAAATATTTTACTGCATATTTCGTTATCATAGTTTTTACTAATGGCACATTGAGATCCTTGTGGATATTTGAGTTTTTGACGTACCAGGGGGCGGCTGTGATTATTCGAAGAAGTTTATTTTGGCGCCTTTGAATTTTTTCGATGTTAGAAGCCGAGGCAGTGCCCCATAACTGAATACCGTAGTACCAAATTGGCTTTAAGATAGAGTTGTAAAGTAGAAGTTTGCAATCGAGGCTGAGAACAGAATTTCTTCCAATAAGCCAATTTATTTGAATTGCTTTTAGTTTCATTTGAGTTAATTTAGCTTCTATATGCCATTTCCACGTTAAACGCCGATCTAGATGTATACAGAGGTATTTTACATGCGAGTGTTGGGGTATTATTTGATTATTAATTTTAATAGGGGGGCATGTTTCCCGACGCAATGTGAATGTTATATGTGCGCATTTTTGCTCATTGATCTTTATCCTCCATTGTTTTAACCACCTTTCCAGTTAAAATATGTGATCCTGTAAGTAACGAGATGCTTCTTGACAGTTTGCGTGTATGCTTAGAAAAGCTGTATCGTCCGTAAATGTTGAGGTATGGGTGTAGCTGTTTGTTGGCAAGTCCTATGTATAAATTAAGTATAATAGAGGGCCCAGGATGCTGCCTTGTGGGACTCCGGAGTTAATTGGCTGAGGAGAACTTAAAAAATCGCCTTCTTTAATAATAAAATGACGCCCGACTAAGTAGCTTTCTAACAGCTTGTGTATGTTTGCTGGTAAGTTTTGCTGCAACTTCAGTAGTAACCCTTTATGCCAGACTTTATCAAAAGCTTGAGACACATCGATGAAGAGTGCAGAGCAATATTTTTTTTCTTCAAAGGCTTTTCTTATGACATTTACTATTCGATGAGTTTGTTCAATTGTGCTGTGTTTTCTTCTAAAACCGAATTGATGATTGGGAATACATCTGTTTTCATTTAAAATCGGCGTTAATTTTGACACTAGTAGTTTCTCAAATAGCTTTGATATATTAGACAATAGGCTTATAGGTGTATATGACTCAACTTTTGTGGGATCCTTTCCTGGTTTAGGTATCATGGTAACTAAAGATACTTTCCACTCTTGTAGGTAGTATTCAAGGCGTAAAATAGCATTAAAAATTAGTAGAATAATTTTCTTTGCTATGCGGGGTAGCTCCAAAAGCATTTTGTTACTGATGTTATCAAAACCAGGGGCTTTCTTGGGGTTTAAATCATGAATAGCCTTTTCGATTTCTCTTATCTCAAATCTTAGTGGAACAGATGATCTTACAACAACAGGTGGTAACTCGACCGCAGTATCGAAAGATGTATGAGGGGTAAATACGGTTTTCAAATGATTAACAAAAATATTTCCTTTTTCTATATCATTTCGTGCCCAACTTCCATTTAAGTTTCTTAATGGCGGTTTAGTGATAACTGGTCTTTTTAGATTTCTAGCTGCACGCCATAATGAGTAGTCAGATTGAGGAGTTGCATCAAGTTCCTTAAGATATTTTTCCAGAGAAGCCGTTTTTTGAGACTGCAGTAAGATTCTTAGCCTTTTTGTGCACTCTTTTAGTAAATTTTTAAGTTGAGGGGATCTGTGCAATTGCCACTCCCTTCGAGCTCTCCTTTTTTCAGTCAAGAGACGCTCGACATCTGTAGAATATATTTTACTATTTTTGATGTTTTTGCGGGCTATGCTAGAATGTTGAACAGCTAGTTTGAGATAATTGTCAAAATTTACAATAGAAAGATTCACATTCTCCGGTGTTCTAAGCGGAATATTTTCAGTGCAGTGGGTACTGAGATATTTTTTATATTTTAACCAATTTATTTGTGTTGCTGACGTCACTAAGTATCCACACGGAGATACAATTCTATTAGGGTTTGCTATAGTTAGAAGTGTAGGTGTGTGATCAGAAGATAATTCTAAAGAAGCTTCAACATGAATCGTTTCTGCGGGGATGTTATTAACCACGCCAAAATCGATGACATCTGGAATTTTTTGCTGATCAGTAGGCCAATAAGTTGGTTGACCACTCGCGACCACATTTAAATCCATTTTAGACATTGTATTGTACAAAACACGACCCTTTGGTGTTATGAGCCGTGACCCCCAGAAGGTATGTTTAGCGTTGTAACCGCCAGCGGCTAGGAAACAGGGTCCTAATGATTTAAAATATTTATAATATTGGCTTTCTGATATTGAAAATCTAGGTGGAGAGTATAATGATGAAAGTACTAAGTTTCGATTTAGCTCTTCAACACAAATGTTCGTTGTTTGCAGATAATCTTCACGATAATCACACATTAAGTAGTGTTTGATTCGGGCTTTTATCAAAATAGCAGAGCCTCCACAAGCTCTATCTCGAGGGTCCTTGGTATCATATAATATATAACCATTAATTTTAAACGTATTTCTTGAGGTCAAATGAGTTTCAGAAACCATCATTACATCAATTTGTTTACTTTTAAGAATGTATTCTAGTTCATTTTTATGTTGGCGAATGCCGTTTGCGTTCCAAAAACAAATTTTTAAACAATTCATGGCTTGTTTAGTACAGCCTGCAATAACATCGATTGCATTCTTAACATTTCCTGCATAATATTACCCATTGTGTTCGTAAAGTTAGTTACTGTTTGCACTAGTGTTTCCATGGTTTTTTCTAGACGACTTAAATTAGAAACTGGAGTCTCATCATTATTTGGCAAATCACCTTGAATTGGAATATGGTTTGATTTTAGGACGTTTGCGTAGGATGTTCTGTTATTACTAGGCTGCGGCACTTGAATGTCATTAGTGTTAACTTGATGTGATACCTGCATTTGAGGGGGATTAGGTTTCGGTCCAACCGAGCGCTTGACTATAGAGTATACAGGGCATCCTCTATAGTTGGCAGTGTGATTACCACCACAGTTGCTGCATTTTTTTACATTGGGGTCGTTTTTAGACTTATCGCAGAGAGCTGTACCATGCAACTCTCCACATACAACGCAAACAGGGGTTAAATGGCAGTATGCCTTAGTGTGACCAAATTCTTGGCAGTTTAAACATTGCACGGGACCGTTCCTTTTGTGCGGCTCCTCTATCGTTATTTTCCTATACAGGATATATTTCAGACTGTAAATGGGATGCGTTTCGTTTTTTTTAAGCTTAACGTCGCCGGGTTCTAACTCCACTCGAAATAGTGGCTGGGGATTTTTTTCTCTATTTTTAATATTTATTACGTTTTTTATTTTGAAGCCCTTCTCTTCTAAAAACGTTTTTATCTCACTTGGGTCTACGCATGAATCAATACCCTTTATCACTACCTGGAGACCTTTACTGCTCGTCAGTTGGTATGTATAAAAGTTTTTTTTTAGTGCCTCTAATTTCGTAATTACCTTACGAAAGTCATCTTCACGATTAACTTTTATTTTTGTCTCATTTATACTACCCCGCTTAATTGCAACTACATAAAAAGAATTTTCACCTATTACCGAGATCAAATTCTTTATTAGGTCATTTGAGTTTTGCTCTCTAAGATATATCGGCGGTGGCTTAGAAGATTTGATAACGTTTTGTGCTTCCGGAGATTCCTCATCCAGAATAGCAAAACGATTTTGAGAACTTGTTTTATCAGCTGTACCATCTTTTAAGACTTTTGAGACCGAAGCAACTGCTGAAGAGGTTGGGCTGCGACCCCGTTTAAGCACTGTTATGTACCTATCAATACCTACTTGTACTGGAGGCTTTTGACCACTTTTTACTTGTGGAGCTGAGTTTTCCATCATGCCTGATTTGGGGGTAATATTTTCATCACTTATTACAATCGTTTTTGCCGCTGAGGCACCGCTTGCAGGTTTTATATTTTTTATTGTATTAATATCAACCGTACACCGAAGGTGATACTGAGTTTTCTATTATGCCTGATTGGGGGTTAATATTTACATCACTTATTAAAATTGTTTTTGTTGTTGAGGCAACGCTAGCAGGTTTTATATTTGTTATTGTATCAACCGTGTTACCAAATACAGACGGCGAGAGGGATCGCGTGCGAGTAATAGGTTTAGCCGTTAGGTATTTGCTATCATCGATTCTTTTTTTTATTTCTGCATTTGTTTCATTAACACTCACTGTGATATATGCATTTCTACTGTTTGCGCTCATAAGAGTTTTTTTTTTTTTTTTTTACTGTTTACAGTTGTGCTCTTATTATTATGTTGTTATTGTTTATCAACACCGAGAATAAAAAAATGTGTGTTTATGTATGTATGTACATACATGTATTTTTTTTTCTTTTTCTTGTATTGACTTTTTAAATACACAAATCAATAATCACGTTTTATAAATTAAAAAATAAACCGTATGCCGAGCTTAGAAAACACGTCTATCTTCAACGAGCGCGAGAGACAGAATCGACTGAAAAAAGGAGAGTTCGAAGAGAGTGGCAACTGCACCGATCCCCCCAACTAAAGACTTAATTTAAAGAGTACACAAAAAGAAATCGGCTTCCCTCAAAAATATCTTAAGGGACTTGTTGCAACTCCACAATCAGACTACTTATTATGGCGTGCAGCTAGAAGTCTCAATAGACCAGTTATCTCTAAGCCACCATTGAGAAACTTGAATGGAAGTTGGGCCAGAAATGATATTGAAAAAGGAAATCTGTTTGTTAATCATCTGAAAAATGTATTTACCCTTAATATATCTCACTATATAACAGTCGAGTTACCGCCTGTGAATGTTAGAACAGCTATACCCCTAAGATTCGAGTTTAGAGAAATCGAAGGCTATTTGTGATTTAAACACCAAGGCACTCGGTATTGATAAGATAAGTAATAAAATGCTTTTGGAGCTAGCAAGTACAGCAAAGAAATTTATTCTAATTATTTTTAATGCTATTTTACGCCTTCAATACTACCCTCAAGAATGGAAGGTCTTCTTAGTAACCATGATACCAAAGCCAGGAAAGGATCACACAAAAGTTGAGTCATGCAGGCCTATTAGCTTATTATCTAATATTTCAAAGCTATTTGAGAAACTACTAGTGTCAAAATTAACGCCGATTTTAAATGAAAAAAAATGCATTCCAAACCATCAATTCGGTTTTAGAATAAAGCACAGCACAATTGAACAAACTCATCGAGTAGTAAATGTCATAAAAAAAGCCTTTGAAGAAAAAAATATTTCTCAACACTCTTCATCGGTATGTCTCAAGCTTTTGATAAATTATTATTACTGAAATTGCAGCAAAACTTACCAGCAAACATATACAAGCTGTTAGAAAGATACTAAGTCAGTCATCAATTTATCATTAAAGAAGGCGATTTTTTAAGTTCTTAATTGTTTATGAAAGTAGACCCAAAAAGAAGAAATTCTGCATCATTAGTTTGGTCAAGGTACATCAAATAATAATTTAAAAATTAATTTGAAGTGAGTAAGTACCGTATAGGGGAATTTGTTACGTTCAAGGCTCTTTTCTTTGTCAAAACTCGAGAACCACTAGTCCGAATAAGCTGCCCAAAAAATTTAAATTTTTTATTTTTAATTCATAAAACATCCTTTGAAAAAAACATTGATGACACGTGGGGTGTTAAAAATTGCCTATATAGTCACTTTTCATGAGTTTCTTGTGGCTGACATTGTAGACAAAGTACTGATTTGCGCAGATTTTATGATTCGTCAAAACATGAGTCTGGATATGGGAAAACACATCATGTGTTTGAATGATGTTGGGTATGGAAGCGAGGCTCGTGTGGGACAGCCTCTCGCTTGTACTCGTCCGAAATCGTCAGCTCGCAGAAAAGTTTATAAACGTGAAGAATCGGTTACCTATGTAAGACAGCTAAGTAATTTGGAGGACAGCCATATACGGAGCACGATAGGAGGGAAAGTATCAGTGAAGGTTGCTCATTGCAGGTAGAGGCCAGTAAAGACTGGATAACGGCGCAAAGAAGTGATCCTGTATTGGCTAAGATTATGAGGGACAAAATGACCGGTATTAAACCAACTTCTGAAGAAATTGCATCGGATGGTCCATTGATGAAAGAATATTGGGTACAGTGGAATTATCTTCGAATGGCAAATGGTTGCCTATACCGAACATGGGAGGAAGCCGATGGCAAGGCAGTTAAAACCCTAATGGTTGTGCCGTCTACTAACGTATGTAAAATGGTGCGGAAAATTCATCACGGCACTATTGGAGATCACCTAAGTGTCAGGAAAACCGTAGAAAGGTTGAAGGAACGTTTAAATCCAACCCGTGAAGGACTGGATATTAAGCTGCAAAAAGTGTGTTGCAGCCAGGGGTACAACAAAAAGAAGTTGTGCGCCGCTCCAGCAGTGCAATTTTGGTGCATTTAATATACAGGAAGATACTGATGTATCTTCCTTGCAGCGGAGAAGTCCTTACAAACTTCATTTGAATTCGGTGAATTCTGAAGGATTCAACATAGGCCAATTGGTTGTGCTAAGGAATCCACAACTAAAAGAAGGATTGTTTGCCAAACTACAGACACATTGGGATGGGCCATATAAGGTGATAAATCAATTAAAGGATGTTGTATATCGTATACAAAAATACCGAAGTCTAAGGACAAAAATTAAAGTTGTTTATTTGGAACGATTAGCCCCTTATGGAAGAGGTGATTCTGAGCCTATTCGGGACGAACAGACTTAAGTGGGGGGCAGTGTTACGAAAGTAACTGTAGTTAAGAATAAGTTTAATTTATTAGTAATTTTATTAGTTTAAATTATTAGTTACGCATATTTCTAATGTAAAACCACTGTACAGAATTTTCTACTACAAATGTTATGTTATGATTGTTATACATAATTGTATAACATAATAGTGTTAAGATTATTTTTAACCCATAAAGTATGCTTTAGTTTATTGATGTATAAAACAATTTAAATTCAGACACAGTGTTAATGCATAATGATATTAGCTGTAAGATAATAAAAGCTTCTGGTCATTCGTTAAAAAGTAAGGGTTAATGCTAGTTCTTCAATACCAACTCTTTTAAAGGATGGCCAAACATTCACGAACCTGGTTGATAAGGCTAATTGTTTTGCCGAATTATTTGCAAATAATTCTAACTTACCAGATAGCAATCAACCACTACCCGAACTCGAAAAAGTATCCGTGAATGAATTTAAGTAAATTTGCAAACCTTTTGGCAAAAAATTTCATATTAAAAAGTGGGAATTCCACGGTTGCATTTCCAGTGCTGCCAGAGTTTATACAATAAATTATGGTCCTTCCACATTATTCCGCAAATGTGGAAAGAATTTTTTGCCAAGTGAACCTAAATAAAACCAAATTTCGATGTTCCCTGGAAAATGAATCATTTCAAGGAATTCTTTTTTCTAAAGATTACTTAAAATTTAATAATGCAAACCGTTTTAATGTTGATAATAAAATTGATTTAATTAAACTACTAAGCTCAAGTATGTATCTATAAAATATTTGTTAAAATAAAATATTGAAAAAATTTTCAACTATAAAAACAATTTTAACCTAGTGTACAAAATGTTTTTAAATTAACTACAATTTTATTATCAACGTTGTTTTTGGGAATTCAATTATTTATTAAAAGATTTAGTTTGTTGTGCTTAATTCCCTTTTTTTTAATAATTGTTAAAAACACTGAAATTTATTGTTGGAGGATAAGCTGATAAGCAGATCATCAGGAAACGTTCTCCTAAATAATTTTAGAAAAGCCAAAGCTATCAGCAAACAAGACTACAGAGGGAACGAGAATTACCTATAAACACTCAAAAAGTCTTTTTTGCAACGATATCAAAGCTTAAACCACACATTACACACAGATATGTCACGAGACGGAAGATTTTTTGTCTCTTTCTTAGAAATTTCTTAGAAAGCTGCCCTTTTTCATTTCTCTTTGAAGCATCTTTTATGCCGCAATACAATGAACATAAATTTACTTAGTTGAGATTTAATTGCAAAACTGTTGTAAAAATTAACTTTTAAGCTTATCGCAACACTAGTTAATAATATCTAAGTAAGTAAATAACATTATAAAACAAAACAAAATTACTAAATACATTTTTTTGCACAAAATAAAACGTCCAAACAATTTTTTTTTTTAAGTTTAACACGGCATTTTAAAAAGGTTAGTTACACAGATTTTTTAAAAATATTCTTAAATTTTCTTTATCAAATCTGTGGTCAGAATCGATGACCCTCTAAGTCGACTTACTTAATTCAACTTAACCTAATCAATTTACCTTTTAATTCTGGCGGCCTTTATATTATGCCGCCTTACGGGCCTAGGCGTATATCCGCCACTGAAAAAGAGGACGATGATAGCAATAGCACGTTAACGACCTCTTCACGTTTGACTTATGGTATTTTGGGTACCCTCATCATCCCTCTTACTCCTCCAGGACTTTATTGGAACTTGAAGTTTGTTCTAATAGTTACCCATGTCAAATTTAGTGGGCCTCACTATTGTAGTTCTTCCAATATAAGAAAAATATAAACCCGTATCCCCTTCTTACTCCTTCAAGATTTTGTTGGAACATGAAGATTGTTCTAAGAGTTAACCACATCAAATTTATTGTGCCTCACTATTGTCGCTGTGGAGATATGAAATGATGCACGAAAAAGGGGGTTTGGCCCCAGTGTGCCTTGCAAGACCACCAATATTTTTCCATCCAAATGTATTGTGCCTTGTCGATAAAAAAAACTCTGTAAAAATTTACATTTTGTTCCCTTAAGGAATGGTAGTAGCGGAGAAGAATGTCGAGACAAATGTTGATAATGAAAAATAGTGTTATATATTTGACCCGTCTGCCCCCACGCGCTGCAGGTGTCCACTTCTGTAATATTCATATTATCAGTGTAGAGTAGCAAAGATTCGGCACAGACGAATATAGTGTTCATACTTGGTTTTAAATTTAAAACAATACTGCCGTACTAAACAAAACAATTTAGGTTTCAAACGTATTTTAAAATTAAATTTTCATGGAAAATTTCCTTAAAATAGATTCCTAATTAAGTTTAGTTTCTTATAAATACGGCGAATAGTTTTCATCAATTTCCTTTAAATTTTTGTGTATAAATCAGAATTGTTAAAACCAAGGCGAATTCATTTTTCAGGTGGCGTTGAAAGCACAGCTATGTTACTTTTTTTTCTTACTTGGAGAGAGAAATATCAAAAGTTGCTTGTGTTCTGACATATCGATCAACGAAAGCAACAAAAAAATACATTGCTGTGTTTTTGGTGTTGTTACTTGTTGTAGTATCGACACGACCGTATACATGAACTCGACTTGGTTAAAACCTTTTTTTAATTATTTTCTTTTCTTTTGGTTTGTTTAATTTATTCCAGTTGATTTTAATTTACTTAATTTTATTTTGATTTTTTTTCTTTTATTGCCAGCGTCTGGCTGATACGAAATTTATAAGGCAAGAAATTATGCTTTAAACACATTCGAGACAGCAGACTACCGACTTCAATATGTCAACAATAGAATACATGTGTGTATATGGAAATGATTATTTTAACGACGACGCGGCTACATGGCTGCAGGTTGTTGTCTATGCTAATTTTGTCGTTGTAGTCAAATTAAACTAATTTCTATTTTTGTACGCTACAAAACAGAAAAAGTGCTGCTAATATAATCAAAAATTAGAAGAATTAGTGCTTATAATATATAATAATAATTTTTTGGTTGAACAGCAAAGAACCGGATTGAAACAAGAATATAAACGCGGCTCACCACCAAATTAATATTATTATTACTTTTTAGTATCCTTAAAAGAAGTTATATAGGAAGATGTTTGTCACGCCAACGCTCTTAGTTTTAGCAGTATGGGCATAATTACAAAATTGAAAGTGCTTTTCACATGGTGTTTAAAGCACACCGATTTATTAACCCATTAAGAGCCCATTTCGAAAGCTCATATTTCTTGACTGACTTTTTTACTAAATTTGCTTTATCTTTAAATTATGTCGATATAACAATAATTATTTAACAATAATATACACATGCTTCCAAAGTTATTAGGGCTTTGATTAAAAAAGTTTTTCTGTATTGCGGATTTTCGGCCTTCCGGAACACTTCAAATATTTACATATTAATATATTTAAATATATAACAATTGCACAAACTATTACCTAAATATATTTTAACTCAAACTTATAAATAAATTGTGTAGTTTTCCAAAATAAAATTTTTTTAACCCTAATAACTTTAAAATTTTATACGATGTAGTTTCTAAAAATATAGCATACGAAAACTAGGAGTGTTCTCTATAACATATTATATTTGAGGAAATATTATTATACATATCGCCAAAATTTTAAGATAAATGCTCTTAAGGGGTTAATAAATCGGTATATTTAATTCATCATATGAAATGTGTTTCGAAAGACTTTATTTTGATACCAATACTTTAAAGATTCAGATTACATTTTTCTTCATATACTATTGATAAAGTGCTCTGAAACTTTTACGGCCTATAATTCATAAACTTAGTGCGTTGAACCAAGAATTTACAGTATAATCGCGATACAGTTAATCTTGCGGTCAAGTTAACCAAATTTTAGCGCTTCTGTGCCGATCTAAACGTTAACTTTATGTTAACTTTTCAGATCGTATTAATAAAAAAGTACTGATTTGTGCAAACGATAACAAATTAGATTAAATTTTAAGCCGAAAGTTGAGAGTTTAAACGAAATTGAGAAATACATTAAAGAAAAACTATCGGCGTTGTATTATTGTATATCTGAAGTTGCCATCTCAAAAATAAAATCGAAACGTCAGAAATTCTCCAGGCTTTGAAGAATACATAGGATAACGCACGCAGGAAAACATTACATAGACCGAAATATGCCGATCTTAAAGCAAGTTTGTACTAATGTGAATGAAAGACAATAATGACAGTAATGGATGGCTGGTAAATGTTTAGGAAATACACAGAATTCGCTATCTGAAAATTTTTGAAGAACTAATTTTCTGCCAAACGTCATATGTAGCACCTAACACATAATACATGACTGATTATATAATTATTAATTATAAATTGTAGTTCAAGAGCAATTGTTAACTTGAAACCAGCCGGTACAAATTGGATCTGTTTCTTTTTTGTACTGATGAAAACTAAGTCATTGAAAAAAATATAGGTACATGTACATGTTTATTATTGCATTTTTTACAATTTAAGCCCGCTTAGAAAAGTTCATAAATAAGACGAAAAAGTTAGGACATTTCAGTTTACTTTTTCGCGATTCTACTGAATATTAGGATTTTTTATTCAATCTGCCGTGAAGGTGATATTCTTTATCAGTTCCAAAAACAATAAAATCAAAATATTTTAACTGCCAGGCCCATAATGTCGACAAGAATATTTCTTTCGCATTTTTATATTAAAAACAATAATAAAAAACTAAAATTTGTTTTTGTTTTCAATATAAATATACGAAAGATATGTTCTTGTCGACATTGCGGGCCAGACTGTAAATGTTTTTTAATTAATTCATTTGTTTTTACGTTAAAAAATGTATCATAAATAAGTATTTATATTTTTGGAGGCTTAAATTAAGTTTGTGTACGAGTCTGCAATTATGCATGTTGTTAAATTAATAAAAATTAAAAATGATAGTGGCACCACTGAAATGTAAATACATAATAAAAAAACACAGCTGTTTATATTTTTTCAATTGTAGCTGTCGTCTTCAAAATAATTCAGTAGCTGATTACGCGACTACAATTGCAGCCTGCAGCATTTGTAGCTGTGTCTTCGTGTTGCCTGCTGTCTCGAATGTGTTTAATGCATTTAGCACAAAAACAAATTAAACTTAAGATGACAACTTCACCACGCTATATAGGAGGTTGCCAGATGCTGCCAACCCCCTTCAACGGGGTTCACACGATCCAGACGCAAACATACCGCCCGCCTTGCGACGGTGGTGCAACTTAATAAAATTATTTTTAAAGTTTCTTAAATATATATAGATAAACACTGATTTATTGTTTGGTATTTTGTTTAAGCTTTGATATCGTTGCAAAAAAGACTTTTTGAGTGTTTGTAGGTAATTCTCATTCCCTCTGTAGTCTTGTTTGCTCATAGCTTTGGCTTTTCTAAAATGGTTTAGGAGAACGTTTCCTGATGATCTGGCCTAAGCCACCAGTGAAATGCGCATAGGAACAGCTTATCCTCAAACAATAAATTTCAGTATTTTTTTTTATAAATTTTTTAAAAAAGGGAATTAAGCACAACAAACAAAATCTTTTAATATATGGGAAAATTACAATATACAATAATCGCTATAAAAAATATTTCATGTGCAACAAATATTCATCAAGTATAATAAAATAAAGTATAATTTTATATAGAATTGACTCCCTCAAAATGTTAGTAGGAACACCGTCTCTCTCCATCTGCGGGGCCACTTAATAATCGGATTACCTCGGCTGCTCATAGAATCGGTTGTTACTCGAGGCAACGATGCCAATACTTATTCTCCTGTACTGTCAGTAACTTTGGACCGTGGGTACTGCTCGGAACGTGGTGCTGTTTCCCTCGTTCTTACCTAAAATTCAGCTTCAATACGCTAGAGCCGGATGCAAATTGATCAACAAAAATTTCTGATTAAAAAAAACCTTTCTGCTTTGCCGATTTGTAAGGGGAAGTACATTGAATATTTGTGAAATATGAAATAAAATATATAGGCAAGAGCCATATCATGGTAAAGCTACTAATTTGTGTATCGGTCGAGTAATTATGCGATCTTGCGTTTTTAAATCGGCTACTGGCACATTGCCATCAATTCCACGATAAGTTTTTTGACAATATGCCCTAACCGCCAATCAGTTGTACAGCCTGGTTCACTTTTTAGGACCACAATATCCTATACTTTGCGTCTAGCTAAGGGTATTGCCATTTATTGCGCTTTTTTACTCTTTTAAATATTCTAGCTTCTATCGGCGATAGAATTCTTATCTGTCTGCACAAATGTATTTGCTAGCCAAATGATTGTTGTGTGTGTATTTGATATTCAAATCAAATGTGTAAAAAAATGCGAGCTAGTCATTCACGCTCAATCATTTTAAATGAGAGATCAACACAGCCACATACACCAACACTAATTGTGTGTGTGTCCCTATTATTGTTTGATGAACTCAAATTTATACATCTTACAATAAAAAAACCTGAGTTAAGTTAAAAATCTATTAACGTTTAAAAATAAGTTATAAGTTCTCTTGATTTAAAAAAAATTAACAAAAATTTCATTTGTTTAAAAATATATTTAAAACTACTTTTTGCTTCTAAAAAAATGGTATCACTTTTAATGCAATATATTTTTACTAATATTTTGTTTTCGATACGATAAAAAAATTTCAAAAACACAAAACACATGTTGTGTTGATAAAACACAATATGTACTTCGCCACACAAGTGTATTTACTCGTGTAAAAGAGCATATTTGTTATTTATACCTGTATCAAATATTTCTCTCACAACACTCACATAATATCACGCACAACACACTACTGGCCAGTCTGGTATGTGAATTCATGTGTCGTTTAATCGCACAAATGCAGATCTCTAGTGCGAAGACAGCTCTAAGGCGACTATTAGATCGAATAATGTTGTACTTATCAATAAAAGGGGTAAGGGTCAACAGGGGGCTGCGTGAAACGATTTTCTTCTTCGACTTGATGCAGCTGAACTCTCCTGAGAAAGAAATTTGTTGAGAAAAAAAAACGATTTCTTACGATATTTAACTCACTAGCCGAGATCTTCAACGAACTATAAATCTCCTTTTCGCGTCTTTTCTTACTCGCCAGGACAACAAATTGAAACATATAAGCGATTACGTGATATCCTCTAGATAAACTATAAAACCGGTCTACGATATATTCTTTATAACAAATACTTGAGTTCCTTTCGACTCTTCTGCTGTCTCGAACTCCGCTGCTCCTGCAGGCCATAAAGACTGCGCGAAGTTGAACCACTCAGGTCCGAGCCATCAGAGCCCATTTTGTCACAAATTCGCTGGGATCAGCCCCCGGGTTGTTAGATCTGCAGGATTGTCACCTGAAACGACGTTATACCAGTTTTTATTCCCAACTTTTTTCTAGTATTGTATCCACTCTATTTGCCACGAACGTTTTCCAGCCGCAAGGTGGTTTTCTTTACCAAGCTAAAGCAATCGTAGGAGGGGTGATTTGTGAACGTTAAAAGAAGGTACCACATTGTCAACTATATTTGCCAAAAGAACTGCGCCACATAACTCCAAACGTAATGTTGGCTATTTTATTGGGGCCACTTTTGTTTTACATATAAGCAGACTTTTCAAAATTTAATTTTCGAGGTGCACCCTTATATATTGTTACGTTACTTCCTTTTTAATAACGTTTTTGGTTTATTTCCTTTATAATAAACCTCTTGAGGTCTTTTATTGTAACTTTAATAAAATAAATAAAACACTTTAAACACTTTACTTATCTTTATCTATATATATAAAAATGAATTATGTGTGTTTGTATGTTTGTATGTTTGTCGCTTTATAGACTCCGAAACTACTGAACCGATTTTCCTGAAATTTTTACAGTAACATCACGTGAGCCCTAAAAATAAAATAGGAGGTACAGATTTTTTGTAAATCGAACTACAGAGCATCAAAATATGCGAGTACATTTCAAAAAGCAACAAAAAGATTTTCCAACGAAAAACTTTATTAAAAATTTTTAACGCACGCGAAACATTTTTTAATTTGTGAGGCTTTATCTTGGCAACATGCAGTGATGCCAATAGTAGGGAATTTTCCCTTTTTGAAGGATTTTTTTTCTGAAATATTCCAGCGTAGGGAAAAGAGTACAGATATTTTATTTTAAGGCAGATGTAAGGAATTGTCAAACTGTTATCTGACTTTTAATATATTGTGCAAAAATACGCAAGCATTCGTATTATTTTTATTAAGAAATTAAAATTTTTCGTATACAATATCATTAAAGTACAAATTTAGTTTTTTAACAGAAATCCGATAAATGTTCGTATATATTAGGGGGCGGTGAATATTCGCTTATTTTTGCTAATTGAATTCGCACTCACATTTGTTAATTGTATGCGAATATTTAAAGCGAATATCCAATTAATGACAATTCTACAAAAAGAATTTATTTTGTATCCTTTTAAACTAAGAGAAAAAAAATCATACGAATTCGAATGTTTAAAGAAAATGGATTTTTTTTATATTTTTGTTCAACAAAACTGATGTAAAGATTTTTTTTAAATTCTACGGAGCCTTTCCTTTTGTTTGGTTCCGCTTTTGCTAAAAAATATTAGATACTTATTTCAAATAAATATTCTTGAAAAATATCTAGTACTTTAAAAAGGACAAAAGATGAGGAAATTAAAAATTAAGCACGCAGTTTTATTATGTCTTGCATATTTACATATATGTAAATAAAAAATGACGTTTCTGCCATAAAGAAAAAATTTAAATTATTTGAAGTTGCTACACAATATAAAGCATGCACTTTATAATTCCACAGTACGTACCTTTTAAACTTCAACGGTAGAAGGACCAAATATTATCGTGCTGAATGAGTTATCTGCGGTCTGGTTCGGTGGTTGGTAAAGCGCACGTTGTCGATAACTTCTCAGTCGCAATAGGTGGGTATGCACTGTTTGGCTGAACAAACAACCCTAATTTTGCACTAACTTGCCTGCTGGTTGGTCCCTTTTCTCCACTAAAAACAAAACACTGGATTTTTTCAGGTTCCTTCCGTTATTTTATTTACTTTTTTTCTCCTTGGTTTTTTTTATCACAAATTTGTATTTTCTTTTGGATTGTTAAATTTATTCCAGTTGATTTACTGCCTGTTTGTAGAACGCGACCGCAAAAGTGGCTCATTTAAAGGTAGGATTACACGATTGCCGCAATGCACCAATTATTGGTCTACTTTATGCGTCAATCGTGTAATTTCATAATTTATTGGTTCATACGGCAACCTTCTACAATATTATTCTTATTTGGCCCAATCAAATGCAACCCTGTTACGGCAATCGTGTAACTGTCCGATAGACAATAATGCGGCAATGAAATGTTTTAATTGCGCCAATATTTATTGGTTTCTTGAGCGGCAATCAATGTGGGCAACAACCGCCAATATTAATTATTTCTTTAGTCGTGGAATAGTATATATGTAAGTAAAATTAATTTTTACTGTTGTAAATATTATTTATTTATATATGTATGTGCCTTGTTTTTTAATAAGTGGACACACTAGTGGCAATAATCCCTTAAAGGTTTATTCGGCCATACGTATGACATTTTTAAATAAAAAGTTTTGAGTTTCGATTTCTCTAAACTTCATTAATGTTTTTTCTTTTTGTGAGCTACTCTCTGACGTAAATATTTTTTTAACACACTTTTTTCATTCTTCTGTTTATCCAATTTACACAAAATAATTAATTATAGCAGCAGCTTTTTCTTTTTATAAAAAATCATTTCACTTAATTAAATACATTTGTTTTTAAAAGATTTATATGTAAGTATTTATTGCATTCTGTGGTGTTTATGTTAACAAACCAAAAAATGTATTTAAACACAACAGCTGTTTCTCATATTAGCTGCGTTCGAGAACACCATAATTTTTACTATTTTTTACTGAACTTTACTGCGTTCGCATACACAAAATACAGTAAATGAGAACACAAATTTAGAGCGTAAAGTGACAGTTCTTGACTGAGGACTTACAAATTTTTACTGCAGAAATTTTTGCAGTAAAATTCAGTAAAACAAAAAAACATATGTTTCAAAAGGTAAACAAACAAAAGTAGCAAACAAAAGACATACAAATTGTGAAAAAATTGTTTAAAAAAGAAAAGTTGAAATAAAACTAAAATAAAAACAAAAAATTAATAAATATTAATTAATTAAACTTGTTTGTGAAGAATTTATATGGCTCAATACCAACTTTTGAAACTTTGTTTTGTTATGTTGATTTTTTGGAGTTGTAAAAGTGTCAAGTACTCGGGTACTTAGAACAGCCCTTGTTTTTAAAGTTATCAATAGTAAAAAAAAGTATTCGTGTACTATTGATCAAATGTAGCCGGACACAAATTAGCAAATTCAAATAAAATAAAAAACAAACAAATATGAAAGATTACATAAAATAATTTGTTTGTATTTTCCAAAAATATTCGTGTTATAAAAAGTATTTAATCGAGTACCGATAAGAAAACGAGTTAAGTTGTCAAAAGTGTAAAATTTTTTCAACACTTCAATTATTTGCCATCAGCTGTTGCCTTGATTTTACGAATTTTTACAAATTTTGCGTTCGCGTACTTTTTTGGACAACAGCTTTTTGTGAGAGCAAATTTTTAAGTTTACTCATTTACTGCATTTTACTGTAAAAGTACTCAAACGCACCTTTTACTGCATACCATAACAATCATGTTACTGAAAGTCGGCAAATATTGCCCCTTAATCATTGTGCGACAAAATACGGCAACCAAATTTACGAAATTTGAGTCAATCATTGTCCTCCAAATAAGCACAATAAAAATTGTTACAAGTTGGTCCATTGCGGCAATCGTGTAACCCTAGCTTAGGGGGCATATCCACTCGGAGACCAATGAGGTCCATTGTGAATCAACCCTAGCTTAACTTACATTAAAAACAAATTTTGCACTCGCGTTCTACAAACAGGTAGTTAAATTAACTTTATTTTATTTTAATTTATTTACTTTTATTGCGGGCTTCTGGCTGATACGAAATCTATAAGGTGAGTAAGCAAAATAAAGAATTAAACTAAAGGTGACAAGTTCACCACGCTACATAGGAGGCTGCCAGATACCCTCAACACATTTAGCGTGGCTCACACGGAGCGACATTTTCAATGCTTCCCTTTAACGGGATTCACACGAGACAGCGCCAACTGTGGATTCACCAATGTTTTCCGGACAGAGTTTTTGACCAGACCACTGAGAGAGTTTTCTGCAACACAATTAACTCGTTTCGAATGCGTGAACAAAATCTAAAAGCGACTAATTATATTTTGCTCTGTTTATTTGATGCCAATCAATATATTTTAAATATTTTCATAGATTGTGTGTTAATAATGAAGAAAAAAGATTATCACTCATAATTTGATTGTACAAACTCAAACCTTATATAAAAAATTTAATCTATAGGAAACTCAGTATAAGGTATGTTGATTAGGGAGAGTTGTCATTATTTTCCTAGGTAATGTCAAACCAATTTATTTTATTTTTGACGCTTGTTTTTATTTTTTCCCCTTATTTTCTCTTGTTTGAAGTTTTATGGGTTTACAAATTGAGAAAAAAATATCTCATAACTATACCTTGTACTTTTTCTAACATTACTCGGACAAAATATAAAATTAAGCCAATTCAAGCTGGGAGTTGTTCGTAAACAATATTTCTCTCAAAAAGAGAAACATTAAAATACATACATATAAAATAATGTTGTCCGGACAAAAAAAATTTCCGGACAGCAAAAATGAATCGACCTTTATTTTATACATTTTTTTAATCATAAAAGTGGAATTAAAAAAAAACCAAATTAAGATTCGCGTTTACTAAGTATAAAAGAAATTATGAACTCTTGGCATATACATACATACATATGAAGCAACAATTAATGACAATTATTATATTTTCCAGAACCAAATCCAATACAAAACAACGGAAATGGAGTACTGTGTAACAAACTATCACGTTTAACATTGGCTACTTTTGACGAAGAGGGACGATGCATTGGACAAATGGGATCATTATCAATAAGCTATTAACAATTGTTTTATTTTTGATTTCTTGTAATATAAAAAACAAAAGGCAATGTAAATCAGATTTACTTGAAAACTAACGCGTTCTTCGACATTGGAACTACATGTACATTTAAATGGGTCAAATTTTAATACAGATTGCTGTATATCGATATCTTTATATGAATTTATAATGGCAAAAACAAGTATAAAATTTTGGATAATACAGAAAAAAACATAAAACAACAAACTGGGCTCAAAAATCCTTATTTTACAAATAAGAAATGCGTATATACATAGCTTATCGGCCACGTTATAGAAATCGAAATCTAGTAAAATTGAAAGAGGAATCAGATTTTTAGTTTAATTATTTTAAAGGATGTAGTTTTGCCTTGTTTTAAGAATAGTTCTGGAAGGTAAAGATAATTGGAACACTCGGTCGAAAATCGTTTCCAGAACATGGCCATGGTATAATTTTGCGAAAACGGTTTTATTAAAAAAACATTACGTTAATTTTATAACACAGAAAAAATGCAGCTAGTAACCGTTCTCCCAACAAACTGTAATTTATATCACTGATGGATCACAAATTTGGTATATTTGAAACTTTATTGGTACATTGGTACAATTCATACTTTCTTGGTACAATTTAAAAAAAAAATACACACGAAGTTTTATCATTTCATTTAGGTGAATTAATTAACTCTCTCTTCTTTTCAATAATAAAATTTTTAATAACATATCTCCAGCGTTATTGTTCACGATTATATACGTACTAACATATTAAGTACATACATATTTATGTACATAAGTATATCACTGTAAGGTGTCTGGGAGCAAGTGTCTCCAAATTGCCACTATTGCGATTGTTTTGGTGACACTGTCTACATTTTTGTCTGCCTTTGACAAAAAAAAAGAGAAATAGAGAAAAATTTTGCTTCTTCTTTAGAGGACAAATTACGATTAAAGTAAAAAAAATATCATATATATACATAGCTACAAGCATGTTTTTTGTCTCTTAAAGTAAGGAAGTGGGATTACTAAAAATTTTAATTAACTGCTATACAGAATAATCAACAAATTGATTTATCTGAAATTCTGTGCAATACTAATCAAAATGCAAATAATGTACATATAAAAATTAAAAAAAAGCAATAAGAGTGCTCTATTCGGCTATGCTGAAATTTATATGACCTTCACCATGGTGCGATAATAACAGAAATTAATATAAATACAGGTCCTTAGATATAAATGAATCTATTTTGTCCCACGCCTACTTCCCCAATCCCTCCAAAATTTTTTTGGATCTTATATTTGTACCTTATTTATAAACTTTTGCTCTTGCCGTTCTCCAGATAAACACAATTCTATAATGCCTTTGTACGGGAGATGCCACACTCTGCCATCTCCACTCACTTCTCCAATGCCGCCCAATTCTGCTATGAGATTTTGTATTTTGCACAATTTTTTTCTAACCGTTCTTAAATATATATAAACTTATTTTCTGCCATCTACACTTTTCGAATCCCGTCCACGTTTTGTCGGATGTTGTGTATTTATAACCAAAATGCTTGTATCTTATTTATGTGTATATTTATGATTTGTAAGAAAAAAGTGTTTTTGTATTTGAATGCGAAAACAGGCAACACTCTGTTCTTCATGGAATATTTCCAGTAATTTGATGTCAGATGCAAGCGAAACGTCAACCAAAAAAAAAAAATTAATTAAAAACCAAAAGCAATGACAGGCAAAAAAACGTAAATATCAAAATAAAAGTAGCAATTGTGTTTCATTTAATTTCATCATATAAATTATTCATTCATCATAGTCTATGTACCTATATATTTATAATTCGTTTTGTTTGCACCACTTTGAAATGTGACTAAAAAATGTGCAGTGATGCAAAATTTTGTTGCTGATGCGTTATCACCAGTTGCAGTTGTTATGTTTACTGCACAACAGCTGTGCAAAGTTTGAATTTTTCAGTACGAGCTAAGTTTCAAAAGTTTCTAAAACGAACAAAAGATGAAAATGTTATCAACAATAGTGATGACAAATTTTACTGAATATATTGAAACAAAATGGGACAGTTTTCTTATAAATAACAAGAAAAAGCATCAAAAAGAAAAATAAAACGATTTCTTTTATATCAAAAGTTATTGCATTAGAAAATTGACTGATGCAATAATTGCAGAAATTTGCTGCAGAGCTGCGGCATCACTGCATAAAAAACTTTTGACCTATGAGAGTGATGCCAAGTTTCTTACAAGTGATGCTTTTACGAACATTAAACTTTACTGATGCGCAACAACTGCATTTACGAACGTACCCCATTTTATACTGTTTTTGTTGCAACTCTCTCGTTTAATGCCAAGGCGAATTCAACTACAGGTGGTGTCGAAACTACAACAATCCAAAAACAACAGAAACCACATAGGGTTTTTAGCATTGCATTGTTAGTGTTTACGGTCCAAAATGTCAACCATTCCTAACAAAACACTAACAAATCAAAACAAATTGGCTCGAACTGTCAAAATCAGATGGCGTTTCGACACCACCTGTAGTTGAATTCGCCTTGGTTTAATGCGAACAATTTTACTATAAACTTTGTAAGTTCTAAGATCAATATTGCAGAAATTACAAAGGAAGTGACAAGCTTTTATATATGTACCATTTTACCTTCGGTAAAGGATATAAAAAATGGAAAAAATAAAGTTTGACAATTAGTTTTTGAATTACAAAAATTGGAAAATAAAAGTTTTTTTAATAAACATTTTTATTTTAAATTAAATAATTTATACAAAACTTTTGGGAAGTTATGTATGAAAAAACTTTGGCTTCAAAAATTTGTATAGCCTGATCACCTTTTGAAATATAAATAGAAACATACTTATATTTTATATACCTACAAATGTTTGTACATACGTATGTGTGTACGTACAAATGTATGTAGTGCACATGTACTTCCAATGTTCGAGATTGTATTTCACAACAATTCTATTGGGTGATTCACAAGGTGTGCTATCAAGGCATATCATCATAATGTTCTAAATAATATTTTACAATTGTTTAAAAAAATACTGTTGTGTGTCAAACAAAATAAATATTTTAATGCTATGTTCATTGATTCTTCATAACTGTACAGTAGAAATCTAAATTTAAGGCGGTTGCCCACAGCAATCATAAATATTTCTTGTTATTATTTTAAGACATGACTTTACAACTTTATGAATACCTTGTGAATCACCCATATGTTACATACATATGTAGCTATAAATAAGAATTATATTATTATTATCTTTTACATATTATTATAATTAATGTTTATTTGTATTCACAAATTGATAACTTTTCCCAATTCAAGAGCTAAATATTGAATTGTCCATAAAGTGTTCAAATTGTATTTAGTATTTAATGTATGCAAAAATTGTTAAAATATTTATTTTATACCTAAAAGGATTAAAAAAAGAAAAAACTAAAATATTTTCTTGATATGTTTTATCTTCCGACTGAACAATAATTAAAATACTTCAGTTTATTTCGTGTAAAAACAAAATAAATAATGTACATAAATCAATCAGTTGTAAGTAATTTAGAAAGTAAAATTATATTTAATTGAATAAATTAAAAGAAAGTAAAACACATACAATATCGTATCTCATACCACCACCAAGTGATTTCATAGTTTAGCCAAAAACCAACATTAAATTACAGTGCATCTCGAAAGTAAACATACTTTATTATAATTTTGTTTTTATTAAAAACAACCATCAATAATATATTATATTTTTTTTTTATTTTAGGAAAGAACTTAATTTAAACGAATGAAACATATTGTTGTAATTTTCTTGTAAATAGTAAATATATAATAATATATAATATAAAATTGTAAATCAGTATATTGTGTAATTAAAATTATTTTTGGAAGCAAAGAATTTATCATATGTACATATTTATACCCCCACCAAAGTTGTAGAGGGAATTATGCTTTTCTGCTCATGTGTGTAACACATACATACAAACAATTGTTATATACCCAATTTTAATATACTGTTCTTAGCTATCTAACTATCTTATTTTGTTGGTATTAACATTAAATTTGGCCCAAAATAATCTCATTGCAACATAAATCGTCTTACCAAATATTTTTACAATCGGTCCATATTTAACCATACCTTACATTCAAGAAACACTCCTCAAAATATAAATGTTGGTATTGATATACAATTTGGCAACGATAACAGTTATAATAGCTTCAATGTTATGGTAGGTCAAAAATTGACCATAGTACCCATATAATCCCCACCTCCAATCACACGTAGATGTTGATATTTAAATAATATTCTTTACAAGGACTCATATATGAATCTTAGCGTCATACCATAATTTTGTTTTCCCGGGTAAATGATTAACCATGAGTCCCTGATATGGTATTCTCTCGCAAACTTGTCTTTATATACTGTGATGCTGGTTGTCATTGGTTCTTACTTTTTTTATTTATTTTTTAACAAACCCTGTTCAAAACCTCTACTTCTATTTGATTATTTATTCATTTCACTAATGAAACTAATATGTCTTATTGTTTGAAAATAATTTTTTCTAAAATAGTATATTTAGGGCCTCTATTCACAATCTCCTGTCTGCAACTTGTACCAAATGAGATTTTGATAAGAAAGTCATCGATGACGTTTAACCCATGTATGATATAAGTTTGGAAGCTAAATATATATTTTTGGCTACAGTTTTTGTCATATCAAAATAGTTCTATCTCCAACCGCTGAAATTTTTTAAGTCTGACTTCAACTCCAACTCCGACTCCTACTATAACATTGATGCTAAATGTATATGAGACTGGGCCTTATTTTACTTTAAACTATTTTTTAATGCAATACCTTTTAAATGGTTAAATATAGCAAGAAAATTATTTTATAAAAATTTCGAATAGATATTTTAATTATTGCATCGCCAATTTTAAAGAATTTTTATTTTGGAAAATTTTAGAAAGATTGTTATGCCGAAAATTGTTGGAGTCAGAGTCGCCAGTTTTTGTGGGTACTTCGACTCCGACTCCGGTACATACACCTCTACTCCGACTCCACAGCCCTGGTAGACGGTTTGAGCATACATATTTTATGAACGTGTTCGAACTTTTACAAGGTTTTGGTCATTTGGAAAAATGGGCTTTAAGAAATTCATGAGACTAAATTAAGTATCTCAAATATTAGTAACCTATATGTAAATATAATGGAAACATTCATAAGAGGATTGAATACCTGCAATACAATTTAGCATTTTTATTTTTAACATAACTCAAAAAATTCAATGCTGCCAAACAAAATCCAATTAATTTTAAGAAGATAATAGTTTTCAAGCCAAAGTTGTTCCCATAAAGTTAATGCTCTCTGTGTCAGGACTCACAGCCCTTAACCCTTAAAAGCCTAATTTTTTCAAATTTCATTTAAAAAAATATCAATGTGTTCATTTTATTCACTAGATAAAGAGAAAAATAATAAAAAAAATTATAATTCATTTTTTGTACATTTAATTGCAAAAATAAAGCAAGTTTCAATTTTGATGCTTTAGTCATTTGGGGAATATATATGTCGTTGTAACTTTTAACTACGCTAGGCATGAAATAATGCGAAACATTGGTTTTTTTGTTATCGCATAACGATACCTTACATTTTTTGCAAGTCCAAGAGGTAAGCTTCCTACAATTCATATATTTGCATTTGTTTCGCGAGTCCATAAATGCTTTTTCATGTCCAACACGATCATAACGCACGTCAGTTGGGGGAAGTACCTGTACTCCCGAGCGGCATCTCTGGGATGGTTGTGGTACCTCCTCTCGTTCACTGTTATTGCTTGGTCTTCCCCTTTTATTATTTGATCGACATTGATACCGGCATAAGGTGTCAGCAAGCTCTGTTCTAAAGTCAGCTAGCTTCATTATGTCCTTCTGAGATTTGCCTTTTATTATACTGATGTTTTTATACAGTACCCAAGCGTTTATCAATGTCATGTCCAGCGAGTGGTAGAATAGTCTCGTTGTCCACTTTCTAGATTTTATGCGGATTCGATATCGGCCGATGAAGGTATCCATTAAATCTACTCCTCCCATGTGGGCATTGTATTCTTTTATAACTCGAGGACATGGTACTTGGAGGTTAATTTTAAATTTTTTGTGATAACGGGATATAGTTTCTGCTGGCTCAGCTCCGACGTAGGTCGAAAGCAGTAAAACTTGCTTATTATCTTTCCAGCTTATTGCCGATAATTCAACACCTTCAAAAGAGGCAACATCAAATTTTAAAATTTATTTTTTCTCAGGCAATTTGCAAGACTTTCCAAGCCGGTTTCTCTGTACAGTGCTAAGACAATAAATGCCAAGTTTGATGAAGCAGCGGAATATTTGTGTAAAAATTATCAAAATAAAGGATATGATTTACGTGTTTTGAAACCGGTCGCAACAATCGCACAACTGTATTAGAAACCACCCCTAGGTCTGGTTCGCCAGATAAACTCTCAATATTTTTAGCACCTGAGTACACCTCAAAATTATACGCATAGCCCGAAAGAGAGCATAAAACATATAATTTCAATCCCCACTTATGTGGTTTATTTGATAGATATTGTTTCATAAAATGTTTCAGTTTTGTGGCACACATTTGATGTGTCAAATGGTACAGAAGAAAATCTTTTATTCAAGTGGTCTATTACTGGTCGTATTTTATGCAGTCTATCGTGCTGAGGATGATCAGGAGGCATATGTTTGGTATCGTCATTCATATGAAAAATTTGTCTGATTTTATCGAATTTATTTCGAGTCATAGTTTGTGCAATTGGATCAAATTTTACATTGTTTGACCAGTATGACCTAACAGAAGGGTAATGGTGAACACTAGTAAAAATAAGAATCCCAAGAAATTTACGTAGTTCCGTGACAGTAAGAAGTTCTGAGAAGTTAGGGTTCTTTTGAAAAGCGTACTTGTTTGACTCATCCACTAGAAATTTTATTATTTCTTCATTCAAGAAGTAAGAAAAGAACTGAAAAGGCATTTCCAATTCTAGAATTTCAGATGGATATTCAGTATTTCCTTCAAACTGAAAAGCATTTTCTACAGAATCCATATTGGTTACTCTCCATACGAAATCCCGGGGGTTGCAGTTAGAGTTTATTACCAAATAGTCCGAGCTTGCAAGCAGACTGCATCTAAGTTCAGGTCAGCGATAAGATTTTCTGCGCCATCTTCTGCCTCAATTTGATGTCCTCTTTGGTTCGAAAAGTAATCGATGTCATCCTCGATACCACTGGGCTCATCCTCTGAAATTTCACCATTTTCGAGTTGTTTCAAAAATTCTTCGATTTCATGCGGATTCATTTCTGACAACTTTGTATAATAAATATATTTTTACAAGTACTTTTTATCACGAAATTAATTCTAACGGTAAACTAAGCAGAGAAATAACCAAAACAAAATCAAAACAAAAAATTAGGTTTTACACATTCTAGAATGCCTGAAGTATCAAAATTGATACTGATAAAAATAACGGGTTTTCTTTACACAAAACAGACATTTGTTAAAAAAAATTGTATTATACTAAACACAAGATACTTACCAACCTCAAATATATTTTTATTTTTTAAAAAAATTAAATGCGATAAATATTGATAATGTAAGACTTTCTCTAAAAATACTTTAATTGTTCAACACGGGGAAAAACTAAATAACGTGTAATTCAACCGATGTTGCCAACTGACATTTATTTGATAACTTTAGATTATAAGATTATTATACAATGGTAGTGCATATACAGTCAAACATTAAAAACTTTAATAATTTCAAATGCACAATTCGATTTAAAGTCCGGTATCAAATTTGAAACTCGAGGGCCGTTTTTCTGTAACAGAGAAACAGAAAAGATGTATCAATTGCCTGGCAACATCACGCGACTATAAAGCGTGTAAAAGTCGGTATAGTTGTACGATTTGTAAAAAGACATCACTCTCTCTTGAATCGGTCTGAAAATTCAACCAGTTCCCCTCAGACAAGTGCTAGACAACTTGATTAAAATCCTCCGAGCTATGTTCGTGAGACGCAACCCTCACCCTCACATATTAACCCCGATAATATCCCCTCAACTTCAGCTTCTTCAGCAGCAAGATTGCGTCAATTATACTTGACCTAAATACAGTCCACTACCCCTAATTGAATTGTTCTAGGCACAGCCTTGGTTGATATTTGCATCAGAGACGACGTCGTACTGTAAGAGCCCTTATTGAATCTGCTTCTGAAGCGAATTTTCTCTTTTGTTTACACACTCGTCTAAAAAAATTTTTTACTGGTCTAGGTGGTTCCCTTACCTCCACTGCCACCCAAACCTGCCCCATTAAAATTAGCAAACTGACTGGAGATTTACTGTAGCTTGATAAGTCATCGCTAACAGATGCCAAATTTGCTAATCTTTATCTAGCAGATATATATTCGCTTTAAACCTCAAATGTAGACATTTTGATAGGCTGTGATGTATATCCAAATATTATAAGGAATGGATTCCATTGAAATCCTAACAAGTCGCTTATCGTTCTACGTACTATTTTTGGATGGATAACCACCGGCAGATTATAATCCCCTACTCCGACATCAAAATCAGTGTCATCTTTTTTTAATGCACTCGATTTAAATAACCAAATGACTGGTAGCTTTAAAAAATTTGTCCCCGAAGGATCTCTTTTGCGAACGTACATATAAAGAATCGACTGACAGAGGTGATACAGGTCGGTTTGTTGTTACCCTACACTTCAAGCCTGAGTTTACAAAATCTTTAACACTTCGCCATTTCCGTAACATCCATTGGTTCAGTTTCTACCAAATTAAGCAAAATTTCTTAAAGCCCAGTAGCCCCTGTAAAGTTCATTACGCTCCCCAGAAAGAGCTGTGTGATGCTGAACTACCGGCTAAATTAATTTCATCTTAACGCTCTCATGTAGCCCTTAGTCACTGTAAACCTATATTTGGACGGTCTCAACGATCGTCCTAGCATGACTACAAAAGCACCCATCTCACTGGACAACACTCGTAGCTAACCGTACTACATCTATAATTAACAAAGTTGGAAACGAAAAATGGAACCATGCTGACCTAGGAACACTTGGCCTAACTGCAAAAGAACTTATATCTAACGATTTGTGGTGGAATGATCCGACATGGTTACGCCTCTCGAAATCCTAGTGGCCTATAACGTCCCCAGTCCTGGATACCAACGATGCTGTGAGATCCATAAGAACTCATTTGAATCAACTGTCTAAAGAAATGCTAAATCGATTCTCTGATCTCTCCCGAAATTTGCACGTTTTTGCTTACATATACCGCTCTTATAAGGCAACTCATCCAACTTTCAAATCCGCCTATAAATGTCCCTCACTAAGTATTCAGCAATCGAAAATAAAACATATAGAAACTCGCTTAATTATTTGCTGCCAGATACTACGTTTCCCATATTACAAATTGCTTTTGAAAAATCAAGTTATACCCCCTAAAAGCCCAATGCTGTCATTTAACCCCTTTTTAGACTCTGATGGTATTATGGAGCATGCGACAGTAAAAAGAAAAAAAGATGATACAATTTAGGTTTTGATAATAAATATGATTATTTATTTAATATTATATTTTAGAATAGGTATTGCATCAGCCTCTTTGCTCTAATCGCGTGCTAAGAATAATGCCAAGTTCTCTGGCGTTGCCAGATTATATACATAAATATGGCTACGTACATTACTCCCTCTCCAGTGTCCATGCTGTCCAACGTAAATTGAACATATCTTCCGAGGCATGTTATCTTACGACCCCTACAATTAGTCCTGATGGACTCTGGTACCTCAGCTTGAATGGCACCTGGTATCTCCATAGATTGAGGATGTTCAGTAGTCGTTTGTTGTTTACCTGCAGAGAAGCCACAAGGCTTCGCGGATTTTTAGTTAAAGTAAGGATAAATGTTATAAATTAAAGAATGAATAAAAAATAGAAAAAAAAGTGTAAAAAAAAGATGTTTCTAAGGATTGAGCATGTTCAGAAGTTGTAGGGTGTATCTCAGAAACATTTTGAAAAATATCTGATAGCTGATGTATGCTGCCTTGACTCTGTCAATACTAGGGTATTCATTCGGTTAACCGTTAATCATTATAGATTTAATGAGCAAAATAAATTGAACTTTTATAAAAACCGCAAAAAATTAGGAAGAAAAAACCAAAAGTTTGGAAAAACCTTTAATTTTATGTTATTTTTTTAAATTTTTTTCTATTGTCAGAAAAAGCATGAAAAATGAGTCACTGAGTCCGAATCATAACCTTATAGGACCTCAAATGTAAAAATTATAGCTATTTTAAAAATTGAATACTTACAAATGTAAATACTGCCCAAGTTAGGGTTAAAAGATGTATGAGTTCACAAAAAAGTACCAAAATACAGGTTTTATCCGTTTACTCCGTAAAAGGCCCGAACTTCAAAAAAGTACCAACAACCTGTCCGCTTATTTTTAAAGAACAACAATAAGTATTACATTTTTTTGTATCTCTTTTAGTTTTGGAAATATAAGGTTACCGAATTTACCCGTTTTTACCCATTTTTACCCCCTAAACATTCGAATTTCGTTCTATTTGGGGAGAGACCAACCTCTGTTCCAAATTTCAAGTTTTTAGCTTCAGGCGTTAAGGCTGTGCGACGATGAATCTGTGAGTCAGTTAGTAACGTTACAATTATATATAAAGCGTGATCCATTTCGAGGTTCCTTATTTAAAAAAAAAAAAAACAGAAAATTCAAATTTAATGGGGAATGTTTATTATCACTTGAAAGAACATTCTTTGGCATTTATTTTTTGAAGATTATGATCCGTTGATTCCAATTTTCGATGACTGATTCGTGCTTTTTCTCTCGGTCGTGCTCGATGAGAAAAGACGTGTTTCTTTTAACTCCGCATACGGTTCTTTTTTTTTAACATAAATTAGTTAATAATATCAGTTTAACAAGCGAATTTGGACGCTCAATATAAAAGTGAACAATAAAAAAAATAAAAAAAAATATTAAGGAAAAAAAAAAAAAAATACAAGTAAAAAAATATACCTACATATGTATGTATGTACGCACATACATACTTACAAATAATCTGTGCAAAAAAAATATTTATTCTTTTTTCTTTTATTATCTCGGTGTAACAACATTATACATAATAAAAAGAGCACAGTTAACAAAAATTAAAAATAAAAAAAAAAAAAACGGTGAAAAAAACAAAAACAACTCTATATGAGTAATATCAATGAAACAACAACAAAAATAAATGATACTCATGCTAGCAAAAGCAATGTGGAAATAAACATTACAACAGAAAACAATAGCAACAACCTAACGGCAAAACCATCAAGTGTTACCATTGAAAAGACATTCCTAGTAGGAAATGATACCATGAACTCAAACACAGACGCAACGGAAAACACACAAGTAAAAAATTTTCAAAAACCACAAGTGCAAGTTGGTATGGACAGGTATATAACAGTTCTCAAACGGGTTCGCAGCCCAGCCTCTTCAGCTGTAGCCTCGGCCTCTAAAGTTCCATCTTTTGATAGAATAAATTCACAAAATCGTTTTGCAATTCTGGAGGATGAATCTTCTGAAGCACCTAACGTCATAAAATCGTCGAAGCCACCCCCGATATATCTTAGAGAGCAAAACTCAAGTGAGCTTATAAAAAGTTTAATCTCGGTGATAGGTGAAAATTCGTTTTACGTTGCTGCAATCAAGCGTGGAAATATAAACGAGACAAAAATACAGATTAATCATGAGAATGATTTCCGTAAAATAATTAATAAGTTTGAAGCACTTAAAAAAAGCTTCTATACGTACCAACTGAAAAGCAGTAAAGGTCTTCAAGTTGTGATTAAGGGCATTGACTCATGCGTGGACCCCGACGAAATAAAAACATTTTTAGAAGAAAAAGGCTTCAAAATAAAAAATGTTACAAATATTAAAAATAAAGAAAAAAAATCCCCAACCTCTATTTCGAGTGGAGTTAGAGCCCGGCGATGTTAAGCTAAAAAAAAATGAAACGCATCCCATTTACAGTTTAAAATACATTCTGTACAGAAAAATCACGATAGAGGAGCCGCACAAAAGAAATGGGCCCGTTCAGTGTTTAAACTGCCAAGAATTTGGTCATACTAGGGCATACTGCCATTTACCCCCTGTTTGCGTCGTATGTGGGGAATTACATGGTACCGTCCGGTGCGATAAGTCCAAAAATGACCCTAATGTAAAAAAATGTAGCAACTGTGGTGGCAACCACACTGCCAACTATAGAGGATGCCCGGTATATTCGATTGTCAAGCGTTCTGTTGGACAGAAACTTAATCCCCCTCAAACGCAGGCAACTAATCAAGCAAACACGTACGGCGTCCAGATGCCTCAGCCAAATAATAACAGAACCTCGTACGCTAATGTATTAAAATCTAATCCTATGCAACTGCAAGGTGATGTACCAAATAACGACGAAATTCCCATTTCTAATTTAACTCGGCTAGAAAAAACTATGGAAACATTAGTGCAAACAGTTAACAATTTTACTAACACAATGGGTAACATGATGCAAGAAATGTTAAGAATGCAATCGATGTTATTGCAAGCTGTACTAAACAAGCCATGAACTGTTTAAAAATTTGCTTTTGGAACGCAAACGGCATCCGCCAACACAAAAATGAACTAGAATACTTCCTTAAAAATAAACAAATTGATGTTATGATGGTTTCTGAAACTCATCTGACCTCAAGAAATACGTTTAAAATCAATGGTTATATATTATATGATACCAAGGACCCTCGAGACAGAGCTTGTGGCGGTTCTGCCATTTTGATAAAGAACCGAGTAAAACACTACTTAATGAGTGATCATCGTGAAGACTTTCTCCAAGCAACGAACATTTGCGTTGAGGAATTAAATCGAAACATAGTAATTTCATCATTATACTCCCCACCTAGATTTTCTATATCAGAAAGCCAATATCATAAATATTTCAAATCATTAGGACCTTGCTTCCTGGCTGCTGGCGATTATAACGCTAAACACACTTTCTGGGGTTCACGACTTATTACACCTAAGGGTCGTGTTTTGTTTAACACAATTTGTAAAATGGATCTAAATGTGGTCGCGAGCGGACAACCAACATATTGGCCTACTGATCAGCAAAAAGTTCCAGATGTTATCGATTTTGGAGTGGTTAAAAACATCCCCGCAGAAACGATTTATGTTGAAGCTTCCTTAGAACTATCTTCTGATCACACACCTACAATTCTTACAATAACAAATCCTAATCGAATTGTATCTCCGTCTGATAACTTAGTGTCGTCAGCCACTCAAATAAATTGGTTAAAATATAAAAAATATCTCAGTACCCACTGCACTGAAAATATTTCGCTTAGTACACCGGAGAATGTGGATATTTCTATTGTAAATTTTGACAGTTATCTGAAACTAGCTGTTCAACATTCTAGTATAACCCTCAAAAAAACCAAAAATAGTAAAATATATTCTGCAGATGTTGAGCGTCTCTTGACTGAAAAAAGGAGAGCTCGAAGAGAATGGCAATTGCATAGATCCCCTCAACTTAAGAATTTACTAAAAGAGTGCACAAAAAGGCTAAGAAAGTTACTGCAGTCTCAGAAAACGGCTTCCCTGGAAAAATATCTTAAGGAACTTGATGCAACTACTCAATCAGACTACTCATTATGGCGTGCAGCTAGAAATCTTAAAAGACCAGTTATCACTAAACCACCATTAAGAAACTTAAATGGAAGTTGGGCACGAAATGATGAAGAAAAAGGAAATCTTTTTGTTAATCATTTGAAAAACGTATTTACCCCGCATACATCTCCCGATATTGTAGTCGAGTTGCCACCAGTTGCTGTTAGAGCTGCTGTTCCACTTAGATTTGAGATAAAAGAAATCGAAAAGGCTATTCATAATTTAAACCCCAAGAAAGCCCCTGGTTTTGATAAGATCAGCAACAAAATGCTTTTAGAGCTACCCAGCATAGCAAAGAAAATTATTCTTTTAATTTTTAATGCCATTTTACGCCTTGAATACTACCCACAAGAATGGAAAGTATCCTTAGTTACAATGATACCTAAGCCAGGAAAGGATCCTACAAAAGTTGAGTCATATAGACCTATTAGCTTATTGTCTAATATATCAAAGCTGTTTGAGAAGCTGTTAGTGTCAAAATTAGCCCCAATTTTAAATGTAAATAGATGTATTCCTAACCATCAATTCGGCTTTAGAAGAGAACATAGCACAATCGAACAAACCCATCGTATAGTAAACGCCATAAGAAAAGCCTTTGAAGAAAAAAAATATTGTTCCGCCCTCTTCATCGATGTTTCCCAAGCTTTTGATAAAGTCTGGCATGAAGGGTTATTACATAAATTGAAGCTAAACTTACCAGTAAACACACACAAGCTGTTAGAAAGCTACTTAGTCGGCCGAAAGTTTATTATTAAAGAATGTGATTTTATAAGTTCTCCTCAGCCAATTGACGCTGGAGTCCCTCAGGGAAGCATCATGGGCCCACTCTTATACCTTATATATACCTCAGACATGCCAACAAACAGCCACACCCTAACTTCAACATTTGCTGATGATACAGCTTTTATAAGCGTACACGAAAACTGTCATGAAGCATCCCGTTACTTGCAGGATCATATATTTGAACTGGAAAAGTGGTTAAAACAATGGAGGATAAAGGTCAATGAGCAAAAATGCGTACATATAACATTTACCTTGCGTCGGGAGTCATGTCCCCCTATTAAAATCAATAATCAATTAGTGCCCCAGCAATCGCATGTAAAATATCTCGGTATTCATCTAGATCGGCGTTTGACATGGAAATGCCATATAGAAGCAAAACTAACACAAATGAAACTAAAAGCAATTCAAATATATTGGCTTATTGGAAGAAATTCTGTTCTTAGCCTCGACTGCAAACTTCTACTTTATAACTCTATATTGAAGCCAATCTGGTGCTACGGTATTCAGCTATGGGGCACTGCCTCGGCCTCAAATATCGAAAAAATTCAAAGGCGCCAAAATAAACTTCTTCGAATAATCACAGCCGCTCCCTGGTATGTTAAAAACTCTAATATTCACAAGGATCTCAATGTGCCATTAGTAAAAACTATTATAACGAAGTACGCAGCAAAATATTTAAAAAGGCTTGAGTCGCACCCAAATCCACTTGCTCGAAATATTTTAAATGACAGTGGACACTCTAGATTAAGGAGAAGAGATACCGCAGGACTCATCCGAAGGGAAGACCGCTAAACATCTACATATGTGAACAGAAACAGTGAGGAGAAAAATTTTCGTCTAGCATTGGCAGGACAAAAATAAAGTATTAGAATAAGATTTGATTAATTATTGTTAGTTCATATTTAATATATGAAGATTCAATAAATAAATAATGAAAAAAAAAAAAAAAAAAAAAAATTTCGACTGGTAACTGGCGAATGGCACGCGTGATGTGTTCCTCCAAGGCCTGAATCGAAGCGGGTTTGTCCGCATAGACTTTACATATCCCCACAGGAAAAAGTCTAACGTTGGGATACCACACGATCTTGGTGGCCAATCGACTGGCCCAAAACGTGAAATTATGTGCTCATCGAAGTGTTCTCTCAATAAATCCATTGATTGATGCGATGTGTGGGAAGTGGCGCCGTCTTGCTGAAACCAAATGTTGCCGAGATCACGAGCTTCAATTTCAGGCATCAAAGAATCGACTCTCAACGATCTTCGTGTACACTCTCAGCTACGGCCGCTATATTTTTTTCACAGCGTGCTGGACGTGGTCTATTCGGTCGAATATTATCCAATAATGAATGCTCTTAAAATGGGTGATGAAGTTGCGAATAGTACGCTCATTGGCCGATTATGTTGACCTAAAGTTGAGCGAAGTACACGAAACACATTCCTCACAGAACGTGAATTTTCGTAATAAAGTTGAACGATTTTTAAACGTTGTTCAGGCGTAAGGGTTTCCATTATGAAATGCCAAACAATACTAAACAAAAATAACATGACTGCATGACACGACTCACAGGTGATCTGTCAAAAAAAGGCTATTGAAAAAAGTATCTCTACTTGAATCACCCATTACATACATATATAGATTTTTGATTTATATTACAATGGATTAACCTGCCTTAGTTTTAGAGCTAAAGAAATGATAAATTGTTTCCCATAGCATATTTAATACCTTAATAATATTTCATAATTTTCAAAAAAATTTAATTAACTAAACGGTATGGTTGATCCTTTGAGGTTTTGCAAGAGGCCGGCATGTTTAGGTGAACCTCATATTTATTTACCACCCATGTTAGAATCAGCCGGGCTGTATTGTTGTTTGGTGGTTGTACTTTACGCTTTTTGTTATCTTTTCATTTGTTCCTCTTTTCGCTGCCACAACTTTGTGTATGCGCTGCAGTTCTTATTATAGTTAATAACTTGGCACTCTTAACACTAGTTTTGGGCAAAATCTTTCATTTATGTGAGTCTTTCATTCTCTTTCAGAAAGGTTAAGTGCATTAATTCATTCATTTATTTCACCTTTCTGAAAGACACACAGCTTTCAGAATGAAGTGCCTATCTTTTTTATTGAATGTTTAAATGGTTATTTTAAAAACAAAAAACGATTTTTTATTATAAGTTGATTATATTTATCTAGATTTTCTTTTTAATTTAAAGAGTTGCTTTAGAAATATAAATTATGCATGCATATAGTATGTACATATCGTTACCTTAAACGCAGAAGACCCTAACTTACAAAAAAATAAAAATCTACTTTTTCATTGATTCTGATATATTGCATCAACACAAATTACTGCTACAACAAATTATGAAATCTTTCGACCAAAATTAGTGATATTATTAAGAAAAAAAAACCGGGCCATCTACAAAAAATATATATGAAAAATGGTAAAAGACCTAACTAACAGCATAATATGCAACATTGTCAAAACAACTGGCAGGTAGACGAATGAACGTATTTGACATAAAACAGAGAATGAAAGAAATATGAAAGAAAAAAAGATAAAGCCGAATGATGAAAGAAATTGAAAGAAAATTCAGAAATATTTCATTCTTTCACTTTAGTGAATAATTCAGTTGAAGCAATTCATTCATGAACGACACAAGCCTACTTAACACCGGGTCTCCACGTAGCAACATTAACTGTGGCAAACGTCAAATTTGATTGCTCCATAAAATTTGCGACGTGCGGAGCGCATATTACCATGAGTGGCAATCAATTGCGCAATGGTTGCTCTTCTGATTGCTTGAGCAATTATTGCTTAACAATCTGATTTTAAATCAGTTGTAATTTATCTGCCATTTCATTTCTCTATACGTTTGCTTATGGCAAAGCAATTTTAATTGTTTTCCAGCAATATAATCAGCAATTATTGCGCCATTATTCTGCCGAAGTTCTTGCTTTTGTTTAGCAAAAAAAATTGCTACGTGGACCTCAGCGTTAAGAAGACACAGAACAAAAAGCAACCACCAAAGTCACTAGTGCCGTGAACCTACATCTAAATAAAATTAAAATAAAAACATCTAAATAAAATTAAAATTAAAGGGAAAAATAACCCACTGTTTTTATTGGCATGATTGCTTTGACCTAGGGCTGCCATTCGTACTGTTTTTATCAGTACACGTACTGTTTTGTTTAAAGTACTGATTTATGCATAACAAGCAAATCAGTTCGCAAATGTACTGATTTTTTCATTAGTGTACTGTTTTTGCACTGTTATTATATATTAATTTTGTTCAGTATATAGTTTGTCATATTGTCAAATTGCTTGCGATACAAATATTAATATAGATGTTCTTATCGATGAGTTATTAACAAGATTTTTGCCGAGGTAGTACGAAAAAAGAAGACAGTAGAAGAAAAATGGAAAGTGTTTCTACATGGTGGTGCGTTTACGAATTTGAGGAAATGTGGAATTTTACTTCTTACATTCCACATTTAAACGCTTTTACAGAACGAGTTTTAAGTTTTCAAAGTGGAGAAAAGAGAGAACCAGGCTCCTAATATAAAACCTAGAAAGCGACTTGCAGATAAAGACAAACTTTATAGTTGTAATGAGTTTTATAATTTCTTGAAGACTGAAGACAGGAAAGAAATTGTGGACAAAATACAAAAATGCCAGAAACATTTTTAACTTGTAACATTGTAAATATTAATGTCCATACATAGTGCAAGATCGTCTGAAAAACGATTGGGTCTTTTACAATAATTACAACTATTAATAATAAGTAGTGGTAAATCACTTTTTAATAATTTTTTTAAATTATTTTAAAGATAAATACAACACAAGCTTCATTATTTAAAGTGTTTAATTTGTTTTTAACATTGTTGTCCTATTATATCTGTAGCTTGGTGCTAAAAAGGCCAATGTTAAATAATTCAGTTTTGGGAAAATTTAAATATTAATTTTTTATAGAAGAGTTCTAAGTGAAATTGGCTAGCAAAACCCTTTTGAAGCTGTTCTAGGTTAAATTGGACATTGGCTGTAACCGCAAAATAAAACAGATTCAGCATGACCTTTTAATTGCAAAATGAAATTAATTATGCTGTTAGATATAGCCAAAAACTGTTTTTATTTAATTTTATGCTGACCTACATTCAATATAATATAATAGAATATAATAGAATAAAGGAAATTAAATTTTAGTTCACATGTTGGTCACGTTTTTTTTTTTTTTTTTGTCAAATATTTGCTAGGTGTGCCCGTAGGTTAAGAAAAGACCTAATGCAACAATTAAGTCCAAACAGCAAAATATTGACATTGCCCTTCTAGTACCAAGTTTCAGACGTAATGAACTAAAATTTTGCATTTAATAATATTAATGTTTCTTTGAAAAAAGCTAACAAGAAATTAAGAATCGAATTTTGAACAACTTGTTGTGTTTTAGATTTTTTTGTTGTTCACTTTGTATTCCCGCTAAAAAAATATAAGGAATTGAATTATTATTTTGAAAAAAATAAGTTTTATTAATTAAATTTTGTCACTGTTCAAATTATAGCATGAATTCAAGTTTTGTTTTAAAAAAGATTAAATTGCATATTGATGTTATCAATATGCAATTTTATATTAAAAAAGTATATGTACTATTTTTATTGCAATTGTACTGATTTTTTTCTCTTATGTACGGATTTCTCTGATTTCAAAACCTACTTTGACAACACCTTTACAATTTACTTATGCACTAACAGCCGTATTCATAAATATTTTAAACAGCATTTCAAACCTGTTTTAAGCTAAATTCGTTAAAAATGTATTCATAAGCAAATATTACCTTAAAAACCCAATTTTAAGCCTTGTGTAAATCAACAAATTTTAAAATATCGAGCCCTATTTGCGATTATATCGTAAGCGACTAAAACCAAATTTTACAGGATAGAGCTTTTACTATTTTTTTCTTAAGTAGTGCAGCACATTATTTGGTATCATGTTATGCATTTATTTATTTTCAAAATTATAATCATGTATTCAATAGTTTTCAAGAGCATGCTGAGTTTCACCTGATCATAGTACCTGTCGTTTACGATACTTCTAATGATGTCGCTTACGATATAATCGCGTCACCCTAAAATTTACAAAAAGAAGAGCGAACCGTTTTTAATTCCGCACAACCAATTTAAGCAGAAATACCGTTTTAATAAACAATCGGTAAGAAAAATAGTAAATTTGATCAAAATGGATATATCTGTAGAACGTAGAGGATGCGGAACATCGCCAGAACTTCAGGTTTTAGTAGCTTTACGCTGTTGGGGACGAAGAGAGGTATATTTTGTATTCCATGAGACCTTAATGGTCTTGCACAACCAACGGTAAGCAGGACGGTAGCATTGGCTAAGTATTGAAAAGACTACATAAAAATGCAAACATCAGTTGAAGAAGATGTGAAAAGAGCAAAACAGTTTAGGCAAAGTGTCAAGATGTAGGGGCAGTACACACGACTGCCGCATTTTCAATGAGTCTTAAGTAAAAGAGCGATTTGAAAAGAATAAATTTAGAGGCCGGCTTCTTGGTGACTCAGGCTACAAACCAACGCCCTATTTATTCACTCCACTGCAGCGACCTCAAAATGAAAAGGAAGTTAAATATAACATTGCTCACATTGCAACACGAAATCCTGTGGAGCGATGTTTTGGAGTGTGGTAGCAAAGATTTCGATGTTTGCTAGATGGTATGACCGTTACTTTTTCAAACGTTAAGATAGTCATGTTGCTTTAGCTATTCTCCATAGCATCGCTATAGAAGAGAACTATACTGCCCCAGGTATATCTAATATTATCAGGGCTGTTCCGGAATCCGAAAATGTAAAACGCAAGAGTTTTGAAGTTTTTTTTAATACACTCTTAATCCATTTTTTTATAATTTTCTAATAGAATTCTGTTTAATAGAGAAATATTATTATAATATTCATTTACTACAAAAATCTTAGAAAAAAAGCCTTTTAAATTCTTGCGTTTTACGTTTTCGATTTCCAGAGCACTCCTGATAATATTTTTTAACATTTTTAAATATATTTTTTAATCCAAAAATTTAGATATTTAATTGGGCTTAAGTTCATTGAATTTAATATAAATTAAATTATTTTTATGAAGACAGGAATTTTACAACATGAAATTAATTAAAATTTTATTGATAATTTTTCATTCTTGACTGCGCTGAGATTTGAACCCTAAAAAAAAAAAAAAAAAAAAAAGGCAAACCCCACTGACGAGATTGTGTGGTTACAATCGAAACTAGTCTGGGCAACCTGTCCGTGAAAGCATGGGTTCAAATCTCAGCGCAGTCAAGAATAAAAAATTATCAATAAAATTTTAATTACTTTCATGTAAAATTCCTGTCTTCATAAAAATAATTTAATGAAAATTAAATTCAATGAACTTAAGCCTAATTAAATATCTAAATTTTTGGATTAAAACCCATTAACAGTTCAATAAAATAACCACAATACTAATATTTTTAAATATATGCATTTAAATTAAAAAAATATTTGTTTTAGGCGACATGAATACATCTCAGATGCAGAGCAGTTACTTGAAATGTCACAAAATAATTTAAACAGTCAAGAGAAAACCAGGAGGGAAAGTATTATCCTAAAAAATTTTATACAAAAATATTTTTAACCGTATTTGAAAACATTTAAATTACTTTTTGCAGCGTCGTATTGCATTTACGAACGTACCCATGATCTCACACTAAGACCTATTGTTCAGGAGTCATATTTCTTAGGAATTGTTTCATATAAGAAAAATGTTGCACAGTTTTTGTTACCTGTTTATGATTTTTTTAAGTCAATTAAAAAAATTCTCAACAAAATTTAATTTAATTCATTTTTATAACTTTTTAAATCTTTAATTTGCTTAAACATATTTACATAAATTTTTTAATAAAATAACTTAAAAATAAATATTCTCTTTATCTTGCCTTCTTCTTGAATTTTAATGTTTTTTTAAATATCTGTAAAGAATGGTAATTTCACAAAATATTAACTAAAACATACATATACAGTTACGGTAAAAATAAAAGCAGCACGTTACCTTTTTTAAATAACCTTGCGTAACAAAACAAAATTTTTTTCTAAGAGAAAACAATGAAATAAACTATAAGTAAAAAATGTTGGCCGGACAAAAATATTGTTCGAAACAATGGATGAATCTAACATTACTGTAGTAATAATATACATAAAAAAATTGTTTTATTAATTTTATTCATCGCAGAATATTTATTAGGGTGCGACAAATTTTTGGTTCACATTTGCGAACTGTTCGCATTTTTTTTGCTATTTGTATTCACTAAATTTTTGAAATAATATCTTGGACTTTGACTTACAAGGTAAATAAAAGTTGAACATTTTTAAATTAAACTGCACAGACCGAAAAAAGTCGAAACCTTGAATTCGCACCTATATTTGTCGCAACCTTATATTTATTTATAAAGAAACACAAATCTTATTAACAAAAATACAGACATCTGTTAAACTTGACCGTCGCACACTGGTTCATATTTTGAGAAGGCGGCCAAAACTATTTTTTTATGTTCTCCGATTTTGAAATTTTTTTATTCATGTGAAAGTAAATACTAGTGAACCTCGGGAGCCAAAAAATTTCAACCCTATTTCAACTATTTCATTGAGAACAGGGTGGTCCCAAATGGACTTTCTCAGTATTTGGTTATAGTTTTGAATTTCTGAGTAAACTTTTAAAGTTGAAATGCTCATAACTTTTTTGTTTTTCAAGATTTTTTGACATTTGATTTTGTGTATTAGTTTATCTTATTAGCTATACGTGGTTTAAAGCATTAAACTCTGCGACCTGTAGAACTATTTAATTTTCTTTTTTTTTAATGTCAAAATTTCCCGGAAATTTCCTATTTTATAGAACATAAGTCCTGCCCGTCAAAACGCGTCAAAAAAAAATCGATACTCTCTTGTAGTCCAGAATCTAACCTACATTTCTATACCCCATTGTACACACATCTGGATACGGTCTTGCGAACTACAGCAATTTCTGTGACCGAAGGTAAGATATTCGGTTCAAAAAATAAGTCCTGCAAGGAAACATTACTGAAATTAAAGAAGGTGAATCTTAAAGAAATTTCGACAAATAAAGCACTTCAGGCTACATAAATTATCTAGCACGTCAGGTTATCAATAAATTTGGAGAAGGTAAAGGTATTGCCATTGTTATGAACTTATTGTGATTGAACGGATGCTGCAAAACGAATAGGCGACATAAATAGACTAATAGTGCATTTACACCTACACCATAAACAGGTTATAAGTTGTTTATGATGATAAACTAGTTTAAGAAACTTGTTTATCCATACAAATTATAAACACGTTTGTAACTAGCTTTTGAGATAAACTAGTTACAAACAACCAGTTTTTGTTAATGCAACTCTGTTCTTTTCAAATTTTGCTCTGGCAACGCTAGTGATATTTGACATTTCATAAAAAAAAAAAAATTAAGTTAAAAAAGTTTGCGTTAAAAAAAAGGAACACATCAAGAAAAAGTTTAAAAAAATTAATTGAAAATTGTTTTATATAATATGGATAACGAAAATAAAAGGTATGTTTATCGTATGTATAAATGTACGTGCACCAACGTTTTTAAGTTTTTTTTACTGAAGTCAGCTGTTTTGTGACACGGCTGTTAAACTGTTAACTGTCAAAACTGCTGATGTAAACGATATAGTTTATGAAAGTAGTTTACGATCATAAACTAGTTTGAAAATTACAAGTGTAAATGCACTATAACACGTTAGATTTCTGAGTAAGTTAAAAGCTTAAACATTAGTAAATAGCCGCAACATAAACTACATAGTTTAATTACCTGAAAATTGTAACTTAATTTAAAAAAATGGAAGAGCAGTTATATTTTACGTGAAAATTACCTACATGTTACCTGTTAATTTATTGCCGGTATTGCCTTTTAAAAAATGTGAAAACAAGGGGTTTTTTATGTTTCAAAGAAATAGTAATAAAAGATTAAATTTGTATTTAAAAAAGGGTTTTTTTGTTTCCAAGAAGTGGTAACAAAAGATCATTTAAAAAAACTTCTATCAAGAGTATAAAAATGCATGCATTCATAATTTTACCTTCATTATTGTTTAAACAATGGCTAAGTTCAGTTATAAAGTTCTCGCAGATATATATTTTCAACAGAAAGATGAAAAAAATTTTGTGTTACACATAATGAATAATCCATTCTTTAAATTATGCAACGAACAAGAAATCAAAATTCATAAGATAAAAATTAAACATTTTTCATTTACATTACGAAAACGGTACCTTAAATGTTCTAGAAACAAGAAAACGTTTTACTTACGCAACGAAAAATGGCTAACAAATGATCTGATTTTTAAGAAGCTGCCAATAACCGCTAAGGAAACTGGAAAAGTGGGTCGGCCCGTAAAACAAATTGACAATTGCAGTGAAAGATCACGAAGACGCAAGCTTGCAAATATCAATGAAGTAATTTCTCATAGTATGATAAAGGATTCATTTCTGCATCAAATTCAACCAACGTAAATAAGAAAACAAAAATTGCAATAATTGAAAAAATAGTGGAAGCGAGCCCTAAACGCACAAAGAGGATTTAAAAAAGTATGCCTACACCAACTGAAGAAATGAAATTTACTCCAGAAGAAGCATTTGCACTATTTTTGGATTTAAAACTGACAAAAAATCAGTATACAGAACTGCGAAAGCGAACCAATGAAAAAAATTGTGGAATCTTTCCAGCATATCGAGATTTAGTTTCTGTTAAAAAAGAGTGCTTACCTTCACAAACGGCTATTAGTGTAACTTCAAGTTCAGCAGAAGTAAAATTGCAGGCTCTTCTCGAACACACTGCAGAACGATTATTAAATACACTTGATGCTGACTGTTTAAAAAAACTTAAAAATTGCAGCATCACTTTGTTTTCTAAATGGGGATGTGATGGAAGCTCTGGTCAGAAACAAAACAAGCAATGTAATTCAGAAAACTCATCTGATGCTCACTTCTTCATGGTATCTTTCGTTCCATTACGTTTAAGAAAAACTTATATTGGCTTAGAGCCGTCAACCAGTAGAGTTATAGAAATGGATGTATGGAAAAATGAAATTCCCTCTTCAACAAAGTATTGCAGACCAATAAACTTTGTTTACAAAAAGGAAACTAAAGATGTCATAACTGAAGAAGTTCGAAAAATAAAAGATCAAATTAAAGAACTTCAACCGGCAATATTTAAATTTGATGACCAATGCATGACCAAATTTATTTTCAAATGTTCCTTACAATGATCGATGGAAAAGTTGCACAAGCATTAACCGAAACAAAGTCTTCGTCAAGCTGTACCATATGCTAAAAGACATCAAGTCAATTAAGCCAACCCCCATCACAAGACAATAGTTTCAATGAAGCATACGAATTTGGAATGTCCCCTCTTCATACCAGAATTCGTTTCATGGAGCATATTCTTAAATTGGGTTATGATATGAAATTTGGCCCGTCAGGCGAAACAGTGAGAAAAACAAAGAAAATGTGGAAAAAAGGAAGCAAAGAAAAAAACAAATTCAAGAAAAATACCTTCACCTAAGCCTTATAATTGATCAGCCAAAACAAGGAGAAGGAAATTCAAATAATGGAAACACTGCAAGGAGATTCTTTTCCGATCCAGAAACTGCAGCATCTATCACAGGAGTACATTTTGAATTAATAAGACGATTCCAGATCATTTTACAAGTTATATCATGTAGCAGAAAGATAAATGCAAAAAAATTTGGCCAGTATGCAAATGAAACAGCAATTCTTTATAACAAAAAATACTCTTGGAGACATATGCCAACCACAGTTCATAAAATTGTATACCATGGGGAACAAATAGTTCAACACAATATCCTACCAATCTGAAGAAGCGCAAGAAAAAAGGAACAAAGACTACAGATTCTTCCGCGAGCATAATACAAGAAAAATGTCCAGATGTTGTACTAATGAAGATCTTATTACTATTTTGTTGTGCACATCAGATCCATATATGTCCAGTATTCGCAAAAATGGAAATCAACCTCAATCGAATTAGAGGAAGAAGCTAAACAACTTCTGGAAAATGAAACCCAAAGCTATTTAGAAGAAATTTTTACTAATATTGTTTAATTTAAAATTGTTTAAAGATTATAATTTGTTTTTGATTTAAGTATACAATATATTTGTATTAATATATAAAAATAAAATACACATACATCTCAAACCAAAAATAAAAGTTGAATTACCTAAAATGTTATCGATAGCCAAGAATGCTATTTGGGCATTTTTCAAAATATTCGCAAATTAAAGCCTAATATCGCACCTATCGAGCAAAAAAAAAATCGCATATAAAAATACCGACCCAGTCAAAAGTTATGGAATTTTGACCGCCTTCTCGTAAAATTTCCCACTGTGCGTCGACCTGAACATATTTTGTTTTGTTACCATTATAATTATCTAGAAATTTTCTATTTTTTACACCAAATGATTTGTTTTCTTAAAATTTTTTTTTGCCTTCGTCATATCATATTCCATATCTAAATTTCTCAATCTTTTTTTTTGTTCTTTTATTTGAAGATATTGCAATTCTTCCTGATTTGTTAGAAGATTATGCTATTGTTGAAGGTTCCTTAGTCTCTTCTTTTCTACTTCCATTTGAATCTCATCGAGTTCCTCTCTGCATTCTATATCAAAATCGGCCAACTTGGATTTTCTAAACCAGTGGTGTCAATTATGATTGTGTTGGTGCGAATACTCTTGTCTCTTACATTCGCAGCGGGAGGAATCTGCGGTTGCGAGGCCTATTACGAGGCCTAATTAACATACATATTTTGCTATGAAGACTTTAGAGCAATTAATAATAATACAATTATCGAAAAATGTTGAGTTATGGACAGCCACAATCAGTTATAATTTAAATAAATTTAATTTGGAACCTGCATTTCGCAGAAACTTTGCTTATTTTTTGGAAAAAATGAGCATTTGACAATATTTGAAATCTTTTTACAACCTTATACAATTCTTTCCAAAATTTTTAATTTGATGCTCAACATATCTTTGCGAATGCCAACAATGAAAATTCATTTGCACATACTAATGCAAATAATAACCCCATTAAGTTTAAAACTATTCTATAATTATTAACCACCATTATAAAAAGAGAAGATTTTACTAGCCTATAAAAATATACTTTTATTTACCAATAATATCTTCTAAATTTAAATTGCAGTTTCGAAACAACAAAACATTTTTTAGGTTTGTGGACGTTAAACAATAAAGTTTCATTAATACATTAATAATACACATCTTCTTACCAAAACATTTTACCTGCTGTCACATTTGCTTTTATGTGTATAGGTTTACACATAAATTGTAGGAAAACAAGACTTTTTTAAATATTTTTACTAACTTAAGAAAAGTGTTTTCAAAGGAAAAAAAACCCACCGACGCGATTGGTACAGAAAGAAAAATATTTTTACAAGCACAAAATACCAAAAAATTCTTGTGGCTATTTTTTTCTTAATAATTTCTGCATTTAGGTACGTCTTTTTAACGAAAGAAAAAGGGACCCTTTAAAAGGCAACAAAGAATTTTTTTTCACAAACAAAACACATATCGTTAGCTTAAATGCAAAACAATGTAGATATTATTTGTCAATCATTGTACAATGTTAAAAACAGAAATAAAACAAAACATAAACAAAGATAATAAATAATAAATATATTATTTCTGTTTAGAGCCCTCAAAACAGGCCGTGCGATATTTCGATATTTCCCGCTCTTCTAAACCAGGGGTGTCAGCGTCATGCACAATTGTGTCAGCAAAACTCACATGTACGCTTACTCTTTTTTATTTTGCGAGCGTAAAATATAATTTTTTACTGCAAAACACTCTCATTCAGCGGGAAATATCGAAATATCGCACGGCCTGTTTTGAGGCCTCTAAACAGAAATAATATATTTATTATTTATTATCTTTGTTTATGTTTTGTTTTATTTCTGTTTTTAACATTGTACAATGATTGACAAATAATATCTACATTGTTTTGCATTTAAGCTAACGATATGTGTTTTGTTTGTGAAAAAAAATTCTTTGTTGCCTTTTAAAGGGTCCCTTTTTCTTTCGTTAAAAAGACGTACCTAAATGCAGAAATTATTAAGAAAAAAATAGCCACAAGAATTTTTTGGTATTTTGTGCTTGTAAAAATATTTTTCTTTCTGTACCAATCGCGTCGGTGGGTTTTTTTTCCTTTGAAAACACTTTTCTTAAGTTAGTAAAAATATTTAAAAAAGTCTTGTTTTCCTACAATTTATGTGTAAACCTATACACATAAAAGCAAATGTGACAGCAGGTAAAATGTTTGGGTAAGAAGATGTGTATTATTAATGTATTAATGAAACTTTATTGTTTAACGTCCACAAACCTAAAAAATGTTTTGTTGTTTCGAAACTGCAATTTAAATTTAGAAGATATTATTGGTAAATAAAAGTATATTTTTATAGGCTAGTAAAATCTTCTCTTTTTATAATGGTGGTTAATAATTATAGAATAGTTTTAAACTTAATGGGGTTATTATTTGCATTAGTATGTGCAAATGAATTTTCACTGTTGGCATTCGCAAAGATATGTTGAGCACCAAATTAAAAATTTTGGATAGAATTTTATAAGGTTGTAAAAAGATTTCAAATATTGTCAAATGCTCAATTTTTCCAAAAAATAAGCAAAGTTTCTGCGAAATGCAGGTTCCAAATTAAATTTATTTAAATAATAACTGAGTGTGTCTGTCCATAACTCAACATTTTTCGACAATTGTATTATTATTAATTGCTCTAAAGTCTTCATAGCAAAATATGTATGTTAATTAGGCCTCGTAATAGGCCTCACAACCGCAGATTCCTCCCGCTGAGAATGAAAGAGACAAGAGTATTCGCACCAATACAATCATAATTGACACCACTGTTCTAAACACAATATAATATGTACACACATACAATAATATTAATTTCTTTTATCACAACAATATTACATACCGCCATATGAATAAGTTACATTGAAAAAAATTTTCAGAAACAGCAAAAACTCTGTAATACAAAAGGTTAACCAACATTTTTTTTTTTTTTTTTTTTATTTTTTAATTTTATTTACAATCTATTTGTACAATATTCAGTAAATGGTTTAATAAAATTTCAAACATAACAATTAAACTTAACATGAGCTATTAAGCTTTAATAGCTTAACAGCTAAAGGCTGTATGCAAGAGACTTACATAATGTTTTATACATACATATATACTAATATACACTAAATGCATTATTGTATTTATTTTCTAAAGGGCAGATCAAGTATGTGGAATCTTTTTAGTCGCTTAACCTCTTCAGACTCATCTAGTAAGGATATGGCTAAAGTGTTGGAGTGGTTACTGAGTCTCGTAAGATATCGGGTGCTAAATCTTTTTATTTCATCACTGATGTATGGGATTTGTAAATCTTCATGAATTCGTTTGTTGGTAACATACCAAGGAGCATTATACCAAAAGCCTCAACGTTTTCGACTGATATCGTTGTAGAATTTCAATGTTTGAGTTACTTGTCGTACCCCACAACTGTATACCATATGTCCATACTGGTTTTATTATAGCTTTGTATATTAGTATTTTGTTATTGAGATTCAGTGCTGACTTACGTCCCAAAAGCCAATACATTTTCTTGGTTATAATGTCCAGATGCGTTCTTTTAGCTTTAATATGGCTCCTCCAGGTGAGTCTTTTGTCAAGATGCATACCTAAATATTTGACACCTTCAGATTTTGGAATTTGAGTATTATTGAAATACCGATGGGCAATCACTTTTTCTTAGGGTGAATGACACATGAGTGGACTTACTAGTATTTATTGTAATTTTCCACTTCGTAAGCCAGTCTTGTAATAAATTGAGCTCAGTTTGACGGACGCTATTATGGCAGTGTCATCAGCATAAGTGGCAATTGTCGACCTTTCATGAGTTGGCATGTCAGATGTATATATAGTGTACAACGTTGGACCTAATACGCTACCCTGAGGTACACCAGAGTAGATATAGCGTATTTCAGAGCTTTCATCACTCACACGTACATAAAACGTTCTCTCTTCCAAATAAGATTTTAGCAACAAATACATTAGAGTTGGTAAAATAGTTTTGAGTTTAAATAATAAGCCTTGATGCCAGACCCTATCGAAAGCTTGTTTGACATCAAGAAATACAGCTGAGCTGAGTGTTATTTAATTTCAGTATTTCATTTTTGACTTCTTCAAAAGAACATGGTTTAATTGGAAAATCCATTTGACATGGAGAGTATAGAAACGCTATTAAATCGTTTTCATCAGGAGAATTTGTATTTGGAAATGGTTTGAAAGTTTCTTCTAAGTGTTCAGAAAATAATTCGGCCTTGTTTTTATTCGTTCTACACCAAGTGCCATCATCTTTTTTAATTGGTACATTTTTTTTTGATTGGTCTTTTTAAGTATTTAGTGGCTTTCCACAAACTGTGAGTATTATCTCTTGAATAATTTATTCTTTGTAAAAAACTTGCAGTTTCATAGTTTTTTAACTCAAACAAACGCTTTTTCAACAAATTGGAGGCGCGATTAAAATTTGCTTTGTCAAGTGGACTCCTTGTTGTTTGCCATATTCTTCTTAATCTTCGTTTATGCAAAATCATTTGCCTTATTTCTGATGGTAAGAAGAAATGTCTTTCATAATTTTGCACCGGCTGTGGAGTTGAGAGTAGCGCCGCACAGTGGCGCCATTTGAGTTTTTTCGTTGCAAAAATCATATCTTTTGAACCGAATAAGATAATTGAACAGTTTAAACAGCATATGATAGATAACTGTTCAGCCTATGAAAGGGTGCTACGCTTTGTAGGGGCCTACTTATGGGTTATCAAAGTTAAAATTAGTAGAAAAATCATTTTTATGTTAACTAAAAAAAATTGTTTTTACATTTCTGCTAAAAGAGATGCAGTTTTCGACGCATATTCTCCATATTTTGTAGAACTGACATTTTCTTTGCAGTTTAAAACATCCAAGATCGTTCCCAATCTTTTCACGATTTGATTGTCAATTCCAGTGATTCTAGTTACTGCCTCATCATTTTCAATAAATCTCCTAGAAGTGTTTCCATCGTTTGAGTTACCGTATCCGTTTGGGACAGTCTACTTTTAGTCCAACTTGTTTAAAAAAAGCATCCTGTATTTGCTTCTTTCTTATCTTTTCCTTATCCTTTATTGATGTATTTTCATCGAAGTTTTCCTCCTCTTGTGGTAGGGTATACGCCAGTTTTAGCAAGAATTCCATACACCTTATCCTTGCGTGCAATGGTGACATTCCATATTCGTAATTCTCCTCATTTGTAGAATCGTTTAAATTACCAAAGTTCTTCTGACTCTTTTTGCAAATCGGGCATGACATTGTTGAGGTTGTTCCTGTCAGTTCGTTTACGACTTTTCCGTCAACCATGGTCAGGTGGAACTCGTAATTGCATTCAATATATTTTCCTTCTCCAATTTGCAGCTTTGTAGGCTTAATCTTGCTTATTTGTTCTTCAATGTCCTTCACCGTGGTCATTATGAGTTCTGCCGATTCCCTTGCAAACTGAAACATTATTGGTCGGCAATAATGCACTGATGACGGACGTGGATTTTTCCAGTGTAGGGAAACATCAGATTTTAGCCGCAAAGGAACAACAGATGCCATAAACATATTTCCGTCCGATATTGTAGCGTCATCGGAAGATATCCTTTGCTTATAAACGCTTTGTCCGGATGATCCATCGCAGCCCCATTTGCTGATCAATGTCAACTTCTCAGGAAGAATTTTCACCTCATTTTCAGGAAGACTCTCCAACAACCGTTTTGCTGTATGGCCCATGAGATCCTGCAGATTGGCTTTCGCAGAGACTTCCGTAAACTCCGTATGCAGTGGTCGTGAATTTATTTTGGCTTGCGTAATATGCTTGTATCCGGGTAAAACGTCAGCGCCGTGTCGCGTTAAAGATGCCCGCAGTTTCTCATATTTCTCTTTGGAAAGTTCTAAGTCCATAAACAAGGCCAAGGCTTCTTCGGAACCATACTTTTTAATGTGTGCGTTTGTGGGCGTGGGAATGCTTTCCTTAATCCTTTTTAGTCGCAGTGGGCTTGCATCAGCAACAGATTTGGTTATCTGCGACCTAACTCTTTCACTATCCTTTGTATATTTAATAGACAGCGCGTCCGATAAATGCTTCGTGGTCAAGTCATTGGTGGCATCGGCAAGTTTCCTCTTTCTTGTGAAAATTGAACACTCCTCAATACTTTTTTTTGGCCTTCCTTTTGCTCCTCTGGTTGATGTGGTGGGTTTATCTACTGCTAATATATCCAGGATGGTGTCTTCATTAAGCCAGTCCTTGTATTTGGAGTTGAAGTTCTGAATGGTTCGATTAGATTTCACCCATTATGCCTTAATATTTGCATATATCAGATAAAAATTATCTTTTATAATTTCGCTTCTCTCGTATAAGCTATCAAGTTCTTCTGAAGCAGCTTCCGTGAAAAACTTTGGTGTGGTTGACTTTCTAAACAGTTCAAATAATTTTAAATTGTTCAACGCCATGTTTTCAGTACTTAAATTGTTTAATGGTTTCAGTAATTGTTGTGCCAACTTTCAGTCGTAGACTAATCCAGGCGTTATGCTTATTTTGCAATATATAGGCTTATGCTACCATGCCTAAAAATTTACCAGTTCCCTGCATACATATGGATTTAGGCTGAATAATGCAATTTTGATATTATGCACGTGTCCAAATAAGATTTGTGCCTACCTGTAGGGACCATTAGTCAATATTGTTCTTGAACATTTGCAATATATAGGCTTATGCTACCATGCCTAAAAATTTACCTGTTCCCTGCATACATATGGATTTAGGCTGAATAATGCAATTTTGATATTATGCACGTGTCCAAATAAGATTTGTGCCTACCTGTAGGGACCATAAGTCAATATTGTTCTTGAACATTTGCAATATATAGGCTTATGCTACCATGCCTAAAAATTTACCTGTTCCCTGCATACATATGGATTTAGGCTGAATAATGCAATTTTGATATTATGCACGTGTCCAAATAAGATTTGTGCCTACTTGTAGGGACCATAAGTCAATATTGTTCTTGAACATTTGCAATATATAGGCTTATGCTACCATGCCTAAAAATTTACCTGTTCCCTGCATACATATGGATTTAGGCTGAATAATGCAATTTTGATATTATGCACGTGTCCAAATAAGATTTGTGCCTACCTGTAGGGACCATAAGTGAATATTGTTCTTGACCATTTGTACGCCAAAGTATTATTCAAGTGAGGTACGTACCTGCTAATTTCAATGAGTAGTTTTTTTCAAACTATTAGATCAAACTACTGTCAGTCAAAACATATAAGGAATGGACGCCATACAATTTCTGCAACCATGTCTTTTTAAACTTTTTTACCTCTAGAAGCCAAACGGGCACGTACGGGCAGATAAAAATTTTGAATTATGTAAAGAACTAATCAAAGAACAGGTTTTTCAAATATGGCAAATATAGAAAAATATAGTTTTTTTTTATTTTCCGTCAAAGTTGAAAAATAGTGAAAAAACGGATAGTTTTTAAATAGTGATTTACCAGGAGAAACACAGAGCAAACAGTTAATTTTTTTTTTATCATTATACATTTAATAAATACATCAATCAATACAAATAAAAAATAAGGCGATTCGTTACCTATTTTTCGTGATATTACACCTGAAATCGCAACAAATTGACTAAAAATTGTGTGTTTTTTTGAAAACCGAAAGTCGGTCAACTTTGAACGGTTATATCTTCTAAACTAAAAATGTGATATTATTAAGAGTGGCATATTTGAAATCGTTGAAAAGTTTCCTATAACATGGGTTTATTCAAAACTTCGTCGGCACTCATGAAAATTTTGATTTTTGCAACCTCGCTTGCTCTACGGGCGCCACTGTGCGCCGCTTCATGAATGAGGGTTGTAAGATTTTCGACCGCTAAATTAATATCATAATCGTTTTCAATTTGGGTGTTAAGATTTAAATTTCTTTCCAACCAATACTGAAATGACGCAATGTCTGTTTTACGTGATATAATTTTTTGGTCAATGCATTTATTTTGAAAACATGTGTTATAGTTTAGAATGATTGGTGTGTGATCTGAACTTAGGTCATAATTGTCTTTAATATCTAGCAGATGTGTTGAAACTCCAGAATAAACAAAAAAGTCGAGTAAATCCGGGATTTTACGGCTATCGCTAGGCCAGTAAGTTGGGCTACCAGTTGATATTGTTTTGTATTTGTTTATTGATAAACATTTGTACAGTTCTCTACCTTTTGGGTTGATAATTCTTGACCCCCACCAAGGATGCTTTGCATTAAAATCTCCACCAACTATAAATCTAGCACCGAGTTTTCTAAAAAAATTATCATATTCCTGATGTGTTACGCTATGTCTAGGTGGAAAATATACTGAAAATACGCTGAGATCAGAGTTGTTACAATTGATTAGTATTCCACTTCCTTGTATAGAATTACTTATTACTGGCTCCAAAACTTTGTATTGTAAAGATGATCTTATCAGGATAGCAGAGCCAACATGAGCCCTGTCATCAGGATGATTAGCTTCAATTAAATCGAAATTTTTAATTCGAAAGTAAGTTCTAGTGGTAAAATGGGTTTCTGAAATTAATAATATATCTATTAAGTTGACTTTGAGAAAAACTTCAATTTCCCTAGTATGATTGGAGGCACCATTGGCGTTCCATGTTGCAATATTGAGATTTATTTGCATAACTTTGTTATTATAACTGTCATCAAGTCCATGAGCTTATCTAACATGGCTTCCAATCTGGAAAATACTACCTTTATATCATTATTATTTACATTGCCTCTAGTAGCTTGGGAATATGATATATGCTCAGTACCGTTGGCGTTATTACTATTGCTGTTAATATGTGTACCTAACTGAGGAAAATCTCTGGGGTTTGCACGAAAACCTAAAGTGTTAGGGTTGTGTGTAGAATATGCTGATCTCTTTTTATGCACTAGCTCTTGATAGATTTTACAACCTTTGTAATTAGCCGTATGATTGTGGAGACAATGTACACATTTTGGTGGAGTATTAATATCTTTTTTACATTCGGCTGTAGGATGATCTTCCCCACATTTCACACACTTAAATGGTTTTTTGCAGTATGATTTCGTGTGGCCAAACTGTTGACAACGGAAGCACTGAATTAAACCATCTTCTCTCTTGGGAGGTTCGACTGTGACCATAGCGTTATTTAAAAATTTTAATTTGTATATCTCTTTGTTGTTAAGATTTGGGTCAATATCAATTAGAAACATTGGAAGTGGTGTTTTGGTAACTCTACTTTTCATATTAAAAACGTTTCTTACTTGGTGGCCTAAAAGAATCAGTTCTGTTTTTATATCTACAAGTGGAGTTGAATGATGCAATCCCTTAATGACAACCCTGTATGCCCTTTCCTGCTTCAGTTGGTAGGTATGAAATGAAATGTTTTTCGATTCAAAATACTTGACTGCCTTTCTATAAGAATCAATCGTTTTTATCATTAACCTAACTTGTCCATCTCTCATTGACTTATAATTAAATTCATCACTTGGAATTATTTTTGAAATAGTCTTTGTCATTAAATTAATGTTTTCAACATTAGGAATAAATATTGGTGGAGGTTTAGGTGCTGTTTCTTCTTTGCCTTCATTAGCTTTATTATTACCATCATCAATATCGTCACCATCGTCTAGCAGTTGAAATTGGTTTACATTAATAGTTTTTGGTTCATCTGACGAGTTAAATTTTTTATGCACATGCATTTTAGGAGATTTTGTCAACCTACGTTTATTTGTATCAGATACCTGCTGCCAAATACCATCACTTTCATCAGTATCATCTTCACTTAACGTAGGCATGCCTACAAGCAATTTATTTGTTTTATTTGTAAATAAAAATTTTTGTTTTTTTTTTCTTTTTTTTTCAATGTTCTTAATATTTATTGTTGTAAGCAAAAATTTATGGTATTTTGCTTATTATTTTTCCGTTAATCTTATGTATGCTTTTGTTGTACTTTAAATACAATTTAATAATTAAACTTGCACTAATTTGTACGTCTACTCACAACCGCAGTTTCTTAAGAACTGTGGTTAACCAACATAAAAACAATTAATTTAATCTGAATTGTTATTAAATAATTAATTGATTAAGTTAATTAGAAATTTGCCATAAATCAACCAATAAGTTTCGTAACTAAGGGCTCTTGTGAATTCATATGACGATATAAACTGTTTTGCTTATACAAACCTTCTTTAATTGAGGGGTTGACTTTGGAATAACTTCTGAAATTTTGGTTTCATATAAAATTTCTGCACCATCCATCACTATTATGTCGTCATTTTCTACTTGGCTTTCTTTTATTGGTTCTTCAACAGCCTGAAATTATAGTTGAACAATTAAACCGTTTTTTTTTTTTTTTTGTAATTTAAAGGCATGGTCTACAAATAATTATTATGTCAACACATATGTAAATATTATTGTTAATAATATAAATACAAATATTTCATCATTTCTTTATTGCCATTATGTATATGCATGCCTCAACACACAATTTGTCCAATACATAATCTGGGGGGTTACTATGTAACTCGATTCGAAAGTCAAATATTACGGAATCGGATTTTTCCTACCAACTAACTCGAATTCGTAAATACATTTGCTACTTTCGAGTTGCCGTATCCGATTATCGGATACTCGTACTCTACTTTCGGATGTGCATCACTATGTATTTCGAATGTAGATGTCAAAGTCGCTCGAAAGTTGGCATTTGTACTCGTTTGATGTTGAGCTAACGGATGAAATTTAAAAAAAAATTAAATAAATCAAAACATCGACACCAAACGCTGAAAATGTAAGTATTTGTTAAATGTATGTATATTAATAGATTAAAATTAATACAAGTCGTTTTCAATAGGGAAAATGCTACAAAAAATATTAATACGAAGCAAAGGCAATTTGAAATTATGCTCAACTTTATGACAGAGCATCCGCAGTTGGCTAAGGGCTATATAAAAGCTCCGGACGCCAGACACGCCACCAACAATTTATGGACACGATTGGCAGAAGATCTGAATACAGCCGGTCCACCAATGCGGGAAGTGGTCGGTTGGAAAAAAGTAGGTAACATATAGTTTACCCAGGGTTCAGAAATATTCATACATGAATTCTAAAATTCCAACATTCATGATAAATTGTCATGAATAATGCTTGCAAAATTTTTTGTTTTATTCTCACACTGTAAAATGAATAGCTAAGAATTTTTTTATTTTTAAGCACATGAATAGTTTTGTTTTTTATTTTCCAGTTTGTACATATGCACGTATGTGAATAAAGAAAAGTACAAAATTGTAAAAACTAAAATATGAGAGGCTAATCGTTGCTGTCATTTATGTTTATAATAAAAAGAGTTCCTCTCTGTTGTGTTTTGCTTTATTCGTGTTTAAAAACACAAAATATCGCTTGCTCCATTTGTTCTTGTTTAATAGTATTTGTTGTAGCCTTGATTTGTACATGATAAAAATGTTTTTTTAAGCGTCGTTTATTCGTGGTTTTTTCATACATTAAGAAAATAAAAACACTTGCAACTTTATTTTGAACAATTGTAAATATAACAACAGTACAAATTTTCAATGAATTACTTATTTTAAAAGTGTTGTGTTATTTTTTTTTTAAACTTTAATAAAAAAAAATATAAAATAAATCATACCTATTTTTTTGTTTTTTTTTTAAAAATTTTTTTCTATAAAATTTGCACTTCAAAAAAAAAGACATAAAAAAACTAACCGTGCCACTAATTGTTGAAAATTTGTTTTTTTTTTCAACGTTCATAAATATTTATGTATGAATAGTAAAATTCAAACATTTATAATAAATAATTTGTCTTATCTCATGTTTTTTGTAGAAACAACACAAGAATGATATAAACACAGATTACGCATTGCGCATGTTTTTTATTATTTACAAAATTTAACTGTTTAATATTAAGTCACATCAGCACATTATACACATGTTTGTTTACTTGTGTTTCTACATTTAATTTTTAAAAGCTGAATGAGCTATTTTGGTGTCTTTGTATCATGGAAACAAAAAACAATACAAATATAAGAACAAATAATGCAAGAGATTTTTTGTGTTTTTAAACACGAATAAAGCAAAACACAACAGAGATTATGATGTGAATAGCAAGTGTATATTTGGAAGTATGTATAAGAATGCAAGATGAGCAAAAGAAGTTAAAAAAAAAATTCTCTCATGTACAAATGTAAGAAAAAATAAATCTCTATTATTATCTCATGTGTTTTGTAGAAACGAAAAATAATGAAAATACTTTTATACAAGAACGAATAAAGCAAATTTTTTTTTGTGTTTTTAAGCACGAATAAAACAGCACACAACAGTGTATAAAATTTTTTATTCTTACCCATGAGTGAATAGTGAGTGAATATTTGGAACTCTGAGTTTACCCATAAATGGAAATACATTTATTTTGTTTAGGTTTGGGCAGATCATAAGACCCATCTTAAGGCCAAATTGCGGAAGAACCGCATTAATTTTTCGGGCACAGGCGGTGGCCCGGCAAATATGTGTTCATTTACCGCACTCGAAGAAGGTGTAATTGATTTACTAGAAATGAAGGAGGCGGTTGATGGTATGAGTGGGGTCCGGAAATTTGGTGTAAACAACAGTACCCCCCCAACCGGCGACGACACTGGTAAGGCCACAAGCAGTAACGATGTTGCATATATGCTCAACTGCATAACAAATGATCTGAGGGAGACGAATGAATTGGTGTCTGCCCCTTCCCCACCACGCTGTTCGTCAGCTGCCCCCACGCCCATCACACGACGATCACCATTCAATCGCGCTGTGCCAAAAAAGCAGACATTGCTGGAAAAGCAAGTGAATGGTCAAATGGAGTACCACAAGCGCTCCATATCACTCTTGGAAGAAGTCAACAGCAATTTAAAATCTTTAGTTAGATACAAAAGAAGACACGTGGATGTAGAAGAAAAAAATTATAAGCTTGCAAAAAGAAAATTCGACCATGAAATTAAGTTGAGCGTAGAAAATCAAAAACTTAAACTTGCAAAGCTTGATTTAAAGAGAGAGATGCTGGAAATTGAAAGAAATCGAAATTTATAAGTTATATCTACCCTTGTTGTCTAGTATGTAAATATGTTGTATTACTATTTAAGCTTTTTTTTTTCTTAAACCTTTCCTAAAACAACTATAAATGAATTAGTAAAAACTTCAGTGGAAATAAATGAATGAATAATTTATAAATTGTTTTTTATTTGATCTCTTAAAGCTTGGGCTAAGGCTAAGAACTGATTTCTGCCTTCAGAATCTAAAGCAGTTGCTGAGGGCAATTCCATTTCTTCTTCATTATTCACTATTTCTGGAGGTAGTTCGACATTATGCTCTAAGCAAATATTGTGTAATGCACAGCATACATTCAATATTTGTGCGACCTTTTCCGGTGCATAATGTAATTCTCGTGCTGCGAGCAAACAACGAAATCTTCCCTTTAATACACCAAACACACGTTCAATTATTGATCTTGCCTTACAAAACCGCTTGTTAAATCTGCTCTCCGCAGAATGCTCATATTTTATTCCTACGAATAAAATAAATTAAAATAAAGTATTAAATAATGAAATAATTAAATTACCTATTATCCACGATGACTTGTCGCCATTAATATATGCATCCTTCAGAAATTGACGCTCGTCCGACAGGCTCCATACGTGAGAGTCGTGCGATGCTCCTCCATAACATCCATTAACTGCTTTTATGCGCATTGTATGATCACATATCTAAAATATCAAAGAAAGTGCTCGTTAAAGGTGGGATGATTGAAAGATCTCCCCTCAATCAAACAGCTTATATTACCACATATTCTACACACGGTGTAAGTATCAGAGCTCGTATTTGCTCATGAGTGTGCAGCACATGCGCTTAAATTTGTGCTCATGCGCATGTGCATGTGCAACATTTTCTTATATCAATGCGCATGCTCAAGCGCATGCTCAAGCGCATGAGCATTGATCGATGGAACTCATGTGCATATGCGCATGTGCATAAAATAATAGCGCACGCATGCACACTCATTAGAAGCCATGTTGGTTTTTATCTTCATTTCAAACAATGTTGCCAGAAATGCAGTTCATCGTGTAAAATATTATTATGAAATAGTTGTTAGTCAAAAATTATTATATTATATTGGTAATTCCTACATAAATTTATTAAAATAAATAATTTTATGTTACATTTGTCTTCTATTTATAAAATTTTAATTTATGACGTACAAAATATGAAAGTAATATACATACCAATTTGAATAATAAATATTTTCAATAGTAGGCATGAAAAAACTGGAACTGATATGTAACTTGTATAATCGGTTGTTGCTTATAAGGAAATTTTTTTAACCATTCTTGTAAAAAACACATGCAATAACTGTGTAAAAAGGTAATGGAATTTTTTGGCTTTATGATTTTGTAAACATTTTATTAGAACACTTAAAGCAGGTAGAGTATTTTGTCTAAAAATACATGACAATTTTTACATACAAAAACAAAAATATACATGAATTTTGTTGTTACAATTCTTTATTTGAAGGAAATTACAAAAAAAACTTAACCTTCAAATAATTTTTTATGATCAGTAAAAAAATTTTACAAAATAGCTAAAATAAAGAACAATATCACAGTACAGTTATTTCTTTTCGATTTTCTACTGCATTAACAAAAATGTTTGTTACAAACAAAATATACACATGTAATCAACTACCAGTAACTGCATACATTTATTCGCTCGTAGTATGTATGTATGTACATGTACATATATTTTTTTGCGGGTAACCTATAGTTTATATATTATCAGCCGTATTCATAAAAACTTATTTATGATTAATTATCCGTTTTTAAGCAAAAATCGTTAAAATTGTATTCATAAACGAAAAACAGTCTATTAAACCTTTAATAAACCATTCATAAAGTAAGAAAATTTATTGATGGATTTGCCCTTCTTTAAACCAAAAATAAAATGACATTTTGATAAGTGTTTACATTTTATGATATTATTTGTGTGAAATACATATGTTGAAAAATAATGAAAAAAATGTTTTATTTATTAATATGGACATGTTTAATAGATTATACTAAATTTTTTTTTATTTTAGATAACCAATTTTAAGTTATATGGCTAATTATTTAAACAATTTTTTAATGATGAAAAAGAATCTGTTCAGGGGCAAATGCAGATATTTACATTAATTATTTTTTAAATAATTGCAACTAGTTGTTTGTTTGTTTAAAACAACAAATTATTGTTCAAAAATATTTAAAAAAATAGAATAAACAAATCATAATAATAGTGATGTTAATAAAATATATAGATATAGATATAGCTATGGGGACAACAACAAGAGCGCATGCTATTATAATATGAAGTCAAACCTAAGCAAACGTTCAGTTTGCCACAACACAAGCGCATTTCCCTCTATTTATTTATTTTTCATTTTTGAGAAGTGTGGGTACGTTCGTAAATGCATCACTGCGCTGCATCAGTGATTTCAAATGTTTATATATACTTCAATGAAGCAGATATGGACCAAAAAATTGTCAAATACTCTACAAAAATAATAGTCACACAATAAAAAAAATTATAATTTCTTTTTTATCGGCATTTAAAAAAGTTTGCTTTTCTGATGCAGCGCAGTGATGCATTTACGAACGCACCCTGTTCCTATTTTAGCATATTTAGCACATTGAGTTGGAGATTTGCATATTTTTTTAGAAAATATTCTAACTGCTTTTTGGCATATTTCCTTACCCAAAAGCAGATTTTTTAGCATATTTTTGCTTTTTAGGAAAGCATTTTTTTTTAACGACTCACTATACATATTTTTAAAAAATTTCATATATTTGTTGCATAATTTATCTTATATATTTTTTATATAAAACTTTTTATGCAAAAAATTTATATAAAAATTATTTGTTATTTAGCAGCTGCTTAGCAAATTTTTTTTATAAAAATTCAGAAGATTTTTAGCATATTTTTTGTAAAAATTTAACATATTTTTATCAAATTTAAAATATTTAAAGTTTTATGTTGTAATCTTAGCAGATTTTAAGCATATTTTCTTCATTTAACGATTTAGCAAATTTTTTTTTGAAGTTTTGGCATATTTTCATCAAAAAGTTATGGCAGCACTGTTTTTAAGAACATAAAAAAAAATCCTAACAAGTAACAATTTTAAAACATCGTTTAGGAATTTTTGTCACATCAAAAATTTAATATGGCAACGCTGATAATAACATCAATAAATTGTATGCCTGTGTGCATGCACATGTGCATTGATGCGTTGCTCATTCCATGTGCCACTCACAAAATGTGCAACAACAAAATGCACATACACATGAGTGCGTAAGAAACATATATAAAATATCGCTCTTACGCATGTGCATGTGCTAGTTTTTATGTGAGTGTCTTTTTGGCTCATGTGCAAGAGTGCACAATGTGTGCGCAAATGAGAACTCTGGTAAGTATTAATGGCATTATTATATATAGGGGATGATATCATGTTGGAAATACTTACGACCATTGCATTTATGCTGTGTTTAAGTTTCCGGAAAAACAAGTGCTCGTTTTTAGATGGCCGGACTATTTGTATGTGAGTACCATCAACAGCTCCTACTATCCCTGGAATTCCAGACGTGGCATAAAAAAAGTTTTTGACAGCTCGTTTTTCGTCTTCGGTCATGACGAAATTTATGTGCTTCGGACACAACACCTTCTCTATAGCATTGCACACTTCTTTGATGCAGTTTGACACAGTTTGCTGTGCCAAGCCAGCAAACCGGTCTTGACCGATTTGGTGTTGGTATCCACCTTGTCCAAGGAACTTAAGTGTAACACCTAATTTGATTGATGGTGTTACAGCAGTCGATCTCAATGTTGTTGGCAGATGCGCACTAATGCTCTCCAACACATATTTAAAAGCTTCCTTGTTAAGCCGGAAATTTCGCACAAACCTACAAATAAAATATTTAGTTACATACAACATATTTAATAAATTGTTACTTACATTACATCCGTCAACTGCATAAAATCTACACCATCGCGTAGGATTTTACGTTCCAATCGCTCGTCTTCATTTTCCACAAATTATTATTTTTTTTTTTGTCGTGTGTGAGAAAAAATAGTTTTTATAAAGTAATAATTGTACGATAATTTTTCTATTAATTAAAAAAATAAAAAGAGTTTAAAAACAATAATTAGTATTGTGGTTATTTTATTGAACTGTTAATGGTTTTTAATCCAAATTTAGATATTTTAATTAGGCTTAAGTTCATTGAATTTAATTTGCATTAAATTATTTTTATGAAGAAAATAATTTTTTTACAACATGGAAGATTAATTAAAATTGTTATTGATAATTTTCATTCTTGACTGACCTGGGATTCGAAGCCAGGCTGTCTGGCGTGTGATTCGAACCCAGGCGGCTGGTTACCCTGACATGTTTCGACCTCAACCACTAGGTCTCCTCAGAGGGATTTGCCGTCTTACACTCGCAGCCATCGATGACTGCTGACGTCAGTAGTCAAACATCAATCCTTAAACCAAATTGTATTTTAACCTTTGGTAGATCGAAATTTGCTTTTTGAATGATTATCCATTTTTAATCGATCTCACATGTTTTCCTTACTTCTGTTTTTTCGTACTTTTGTCAAGAATTCTTCTTGAAGTCCAAAGTACATTTTTGGTTTTTCCTGTTTTTGTCTTTCTTTTTTCTAGTTGACCTTTTTCAGCACAACTTGAAGGACAAATGTAAACATAGCTCGTGCCTTAGCTGTTAACAATAATTAGTATTGTGGTTATTTTATTGAACTGTTAATGGTTTTTAATCCAAATTTAGATATTTTAATTAGGCTTAAGTTCATTGAATTTAATTTGCATTAAATTATTTTTATGAAGAAAGGAATTTTTTACAACATGGAAGATTAATTAAAATTGTTATTGATAATTTTCATTCTTGACAAAAGTACGAAAAAACAGAAGTAAGGAAAACATGTGAGATCAATTAAAAATGGATAATCATTCAAAAAGCAAATTTCGATCTACCAAAGGTTAAAATACAATTTGGTTTAAGGATTGATGTTTGACTACTGACGTCAGCAGTCATCGATGGCTGCGAGTGTAAGACGGCAAATCCCTCTGAGGAGACCTAGTGGTTGAGGTCGAAACATGTCAGGGTAACCAGCCGCCTGGGTTCGAATCACGCGCCAGACAGCCTGGCTTCGAATCCCAGGTCAGTCAAGAATGAAAATTATCAATAACAATTTTAATTAATCTTCCATGTTGTAAAAAATTCCTTTCTTCATAAAAATAATTTAATGCAAATTAAATTCAATGAACTTAAGCCTAATTAAAATATCTAAAAGAGTTTAAAAACTATTTAAGTAGTACAAGTGCAATTTAGATGATGAATTTATTGTTGACTAAAAAGTATTCAAATAACGAGTTTTCTTTTATTTGTTTTGATTGTTGACACATCACTTGTTCCTTTTGTACAATTTAAAATATTTTGTGCTTTTTTTTGTGAAATTCAAAAATATACATACATACATAGATATTAATAATTGGATTGCTCTCGTAAGGCTGGTTATCAGGTTATATGGATATTTAGTTATATTCACAACAACAAAATACATTTATTTAATTTTATTCAAATGTATATTTTGTTGCTGTTAATATGACTACATAACCATATAACCGGATAATCCGCCTATCGTGAACAACCCAAATATATTTTGCAATTTCATTTTATTATTATTAAGATATAAATTTAATGAACATTTTTCACAAACATTTTTAAAATAATAAATTCGTTGATTTACACAAGGTTTAAAACAAGTTTTTTAAGGTAATATTCGCTTATGAATACAATTTTAACGAATTTTTTTTTAAACAGGTTTGAAATACTGTTTTAAATATTTATGAATACGGCTGTTGAAGTTTAAAAATAACCTTTAATATCTAAGTTTAAATTAAAACATGTGATTAAAAATAAAAATTTTAAATTTGGCAACTATCTATTAACAAAGCCGCAATGAACAACCAATTAAATAACAATAGCCAAAACAACAAAAGAGAAAGAATTAATGTAAACGAAGTGCTTATATTACCGCTCATAGATTTATTTCTTTGCTTAGGTTCAGCACTCAGGGGAAAACCCCTACTAATGCATTGTATTGTGTTGGAACTAGGAAAATAGGTAATGGGAAGGAGGAAAGAGGGAGTAGTGCTTTGAACATTCGACTTGAAATTATTTATGTTGAAAGTGAGAGGGAAGACTTCAGCAGGAAGGTTATTCCACATACGAACAGTCCGGCCAAAAAACGAACTTTCCTTACAATGCGTTGTACGATTCACCGGCCAATCGACCACAAAGATGGGCTCTTGAGGGAAATCGAGTATTACGAACAAAGGTATGTAGTAACGATAGAACAGGCAAATACAACCCACATTGCGACGGTGCTCAAGGGAGTCAATAGAATTGGATACCCTACTGTCGCCAATGAGAACCTTCGCCCTCTCCTGCACGCGGTCGAGAAGCTCCAAAATAGACTTTGAAGCACCGGCCCACACATGAGAGTTGTATTCCATTCGCGGTCTGATATAGGTGGTATAAATAGTAAGGAGATCAGATGGAGTGAAGTATATCTTACACCGTTTCAAAAAACCGAGGCAATTAAATGCTTTTTTCGAGACCTTAAATATATGTTCTGTCCATCGGACATCACATTGTATCCTCATACCCAGAACATCAAAAGATTCGGTTTCCTCAATTTTTATACCACCCACATATACAGATGAAGCACCTTGATCCGTCGTGCGTTTATGCGTCAGCACGCAACATTGGGTCTTTCGGGCATTAAATTCGACCCTATTCGCACGACCCCATTCTGAGATTATGTCTAGGTCGCGGCCAAGCGTATTATTCATGTTCTGTCTCATAGCACAAACATCGGACACACTTGGTCTGTAATCAAATGAATACGAATGGCAAAGGTTTCTGTCATCTGCTAAAGAAAAGATAGGGTTGGAAGTTTGACATAAGAGGTCATTTAGAAAAATAAGAAATAGAGTAGGAGAAAGAACGGAGCCTTGCGGTACCCCTGAATGAATCTTGAACTCGTTTGATGAAACCCCATCTATAACAACCCGTATAGTGCGATCTCTGAGAAAGCTCGATATAAATCGAGAGAAATTATCACCGGCACCAAATGCAACAAGTTTAGACAAGAGTGCACCATGCCAGACTGTCAAATGCCTTGGATATATCTAAAGCAATTACCTTACTTTCAACAAAATGGTGAATGGAACGACACTTTTTCCTATAACATGGCCAGTAGGTCTCCAGTAGAACGACCTCTACGAAAGCCGCTCATAGATTTACCAAATTCCTAGCGCTTTATAACGCCCAAGATGATATTTCACGATCAACTCCACCGATTGAGTACCTATAGAGGCAATAAGGAATGTGGAAGAAAACAACAATTCTAAGTTTTTATTATATTTTTAACAATTCTAAAAAAGATACTTAAATAAACTTGCCACTAAGATATAATTATAAATAATATAATTTAAAATAATTAAACAATGTTAAAATTTTATTGAAGATTATAAATAAGTAAATACGCAACAGTAAACACCACATTAAATAAAAGTTTTACTCCGTATTCAAAGACTATTAACGGTAAAAGTTTTACAATTCTTTTTTAAAAACAAAAAACGATTTATTTTCAGATTGGCCAGCAGAACAAAAGTACTCGGCAGGGTTGTTTTTTAGAAAAATAAAAAGCAAGCCAATGCTGTCCAAGCATATGTATGTGATTTAAAACTGGCTGTAATCGTAATTTATTACATGCGAATACACATTCAAGGTTAGATTTTGTTAAATTATTGGAGTTTGAAGTATTTTTAATATTTATTGAATTCATAGAGCTAGAATAATGGGTACGTTCGTAAATGCATCACTGCGCTGCATTAGTGATTTCAAATGTTTATATATATATATTAATGAAGTAGATGTGGACCAAAAAATTTTCGTATACTCTACAAAAATAATAGTCGCACAATAAAAAAGAATTATACATAATTGCCTTTTTGTCGGCATTAAAAAAAGTTTGCTTTTCTGATGCAGCGCAGTGATGCATTTACGAACGTACCCAATATTACGCGATTTATCAGTTTCTATAACACTATCAAATTCACAGTATACTAAGCACGTTATAGCTTCAAAAATTGGTTTTCCAAATCGCCTTTTAATACGAATACTTCCCTGGTTTATTAAATAGCCGCAATTATAATTATTATTATGATCTGGCGTCAGATCAAAAGCTAGTAAAAAATTGCCGTTATCAAAAAATGCTTTAGCCATTTGATGACCTTTATCGAAATGATGAATTCCAGTTCCTTTTAATAGTGTTTGATAACCACGAGTACTTATTATTCCTCCGGTCATATGGTTAAGTTCAATTGGTTGTGCAGGAAATTGCACTCTATTTACGACCAAATTAAATCTATGTAAATTAAAATGTGGAAAGTTAAATGAATTTTACTTTCTCTCTGCGGTATATGCTTTATAAGATACAATTCCAAAATTAAAAAATTTGGTAATTGTCATAGTATAACGTTACCTAAAGTTAAAGGGTAGTTCCCAGGGTGTATTGTAAACTCTCTTATAAGGATAGAAAGCATTTCTTAAGTGTAATACATAATGATGAGCCATTAAAATTGTATGATAAATAATAAGATGATTTATAAATAAATTAGCTTCATGTATGCAGGATTTGATGATGCCTACATTAATTTTTAAGTAAAACACTTGTTCTTTTGTGTTTAATTTCATTTAATTTAATTCATTGTATGCTTAAGTCTAGGTGAAAAAGTATTAAAATAATAGTACAAAATATGAAAAACCGCCCAACTTCTTGTCTCGTCGAACTCTCTATACCGACAGCGTTACCGTTGGTGCTACTAAAGTAGCAATTTGCCACTTTTTCGATTGCTTGGATACTATTTTGCTACTTCTACAAAATGCACCCAAATGTGATACTCTTTGTAATTCTTGCCACTTTTTTGGTACTTTTTACTTAATGATCTTTTTCAACTTTCTGTTTTATTTAAACTCCCAGCTTTAATATAAACTGTAATTTTTTTAAATACAGTGCCAGCTCGCTAATCCGAATTAATGATTGCAGACCCTGATTCTGATTAACGAGATATTCGGATAACTGGATGTGCTGTAATTATGTACTATGTTCGAAAATAAAACACAAGCCAGGGTTCCAAAACAAATTTATTTTATTTTTATTAATCAAGAATGACAAAATAAAAGCTTTTTTTAAATATTATGCTTTTTTAACATACACTCAAAAGAAAAATCAACTCATCCGTACTCAAATCAATCCGAAGCGGTATCAGTATCAAAGCGAGTACGGTGTTTCTTGAATCAAGTATAGAAAATTTGATTTTAGAACGATTATTCAATCGCGAAATACTTAACTTATCCATATTCAATCCACGGCTGCCAGATTTGACGATTTTTGTGCACAAAAATGGTAAATTTTACGATTTGTCAAACGACAAATTTTGTTCAGATTAACAAACGTTTTAATATAATTTCACTTTCATTTATTTGATTGGCAGTAATTTTCTTATCTTAGCTGATCATCATATAAAACACGATTTTTTTAAGCACAAGGAATATTTTTCAGATTTATATTTGATCAGTTAGTACTGTTTTATTACATCCATTTTTCAACCACTATCTTTAGTCTGGCTTCACACTATGAAAGTTTTCTTTCAGAAAGTCTGAGTTAATTTTAACAGGCGGATGGACAGACGGACAGCCGGATTTGAGCTTCCCTTCTCATAAGGAGCCAGAATATATATACTTTTTAGGGTCTTAGATCAATAATGTAGAAATTACAAACGGAATTATAAAGTTATGTATGCATTTGTTTTTTTTTCTGGTAGTGTATAAAGTTATTCCTAAAAAATTTAAGGAATAGAAAAAATTACAAAAAAAAGCTTTAAAAAATACATAACTGAAATTTGGTTCATAGAATAAATTCGCAAAAAAAAAAATTTTAATATAATAAAGTTGCTTAAGAAAAGAAATAGTTCCCAATATCTGTTATGTATGCGCTTTTACCTTCGGCGAAAGGTATAAAAAGCAGGAAAATAAAAATTAGCGAGCTGGCCCTGTGTATATGTAAGCAAGCTTTGCTGAAATAATTTTTTGTCTATCGTGATAAGCTTATGCATTTATTGCGAATATATATTATGTAACATGTGTACATATTAATTATTCGCAAGCAAGTTCTCTTGATGAAATACTTACACCATGACTGGCCAGGGCTGCCAGATAAAATTGTGAAAAAATCGTCAATTTCCTGAGAAATAATAAAAAAATCGTCTTTTTCTGTTTAAGTAATCGTCAAAAAAATCGGACAATTTAAATTAAGATTTTAAACAAAGTTTGTTCGGTTTTTATTTAAAAACAAGCAAAAAAAAAAACATATGATATACATACATACAGCTGCGGTCAAAAAAATAGCACCAGGATATAAAAAAAGGTCTTCGTTTGATATTTGTAAATAGGTCAAACTGATTTCATTGAATACTTGTCATAAGATACTTTCAGGACTGTCAAAAAATATTTAATAAAAAGCAATTGATTTGGTTTTTTATTTGATATACAATTTTTAACTTTTTTAAAACAACTTAAAAAACACTCAGTCAAAAAAATAGCACTACAACTCTTATTCTATTAAAAAGAAATACTTAAACTAAAAATAAATTAAAGATTTTGAATTCTGTTTTTTATGATGTCTTCTCATATTGAAATTAATATTTTGTTGCGTGGCAATAACCTCTGCACAACGTTTTTGTATCGATTTCACTAGATTTTGGTACCTCTCCTTCGAAATTCTGTTCTAGATTTGCTGAACTGTCACCCAAAGGGTTTCGTTACTTGTTGGTTTTATTTGGGATACTCCCTTCTTTATAGCTGTCCATAAGTTCTCGATTGGATTTAGATCTGGGGACTGAGCTGGCCATTCCAGAACGTTTATGTTATTGTCCTTAAACCACCTTTTGGCAAGTTTGCTGGTATGATTCGGGTATTGTCTTGCTGAAACATCCAACCATGCGGCATTTCCTTAGAAACATATCGTAGCATTACTTCCTGGAGGATATTAACGTATAGTGTCTTATCCATGATTGTTCTGATCCAATATATGGGTCCTACCCATAGTAGGAAAAGCACTCCCCTACCATAATGCTTGAACATGTTTAACGGTTATCGTTGTGAATTTGGGATTGAATTCAGGGTTAGGGGGTCTTCTGACGTAAGAACGCGATCCTTTGCTACAAATAAAACAACCTTGGATTCATCTGTCCAAAGACCATTGCTCCATTTTTCAGTTGGCAATTCCAAATGAGTTCTAGTAAACTCCAAACTTAATGGTGGCAAAACTTTCTTGCGACCACGTGTTTCCGACTTTTGAGTAAATTTTATTGTGTTTACAATAATTTTATTGGAGCACCCTATCAAGTTTCTTATTTCAGAATATGATTTATGCTCAGAAACCATTTTTTTTATAATATCACGTTTTTCAGATGTTGGAAAGCATTGTTCCACGTCCCATTTCTATGAAAATCAATAATGTAATATGCGATGAATTATTTAATTTTTTAAAAAAAATATCTTACTTTTAGTAGTTGATCCTTTTATTTCAACTATTAAATCACTATTAATATTTTTTTTAAAGAATTTTTGTTATTCGGTGCTATTTTAATGACTGCGCTGATGCCGAAATTTTGTATAATATCGATCATTGGAAAAAAACCGTTAATATTTTTTGGAAAAAATAAAGCCGCTCAGAGAGAATATACATATTATAACAGTATGACATACTTAATTTAAAATAATTAGCACAAGATATTTGTTTTCACTAGAATGAACGTAGAATAGGTTATTGGTGCTATTTTTTGACTGGCACTGTATATCCCCGTATGTTTATAAAATTATTTGTTAAATTTAACAAACTTTTGTTAAGGAAAATTTTCATAAAAAATTTGTTTTGTAAACCTTAAATTACTATATTATAATAATCTAAGGTTTTTTTGCAAGTCTTAATAATAAAAGATACTTTCAATCGGGCCATTTTCTAAAAAATGTCAAATACCGTTCACGACAGAGGGTATATATACAAGTTCGTTTTTATATAAGTTTGTAATTCCTTTTGTAATTGCTACAATACTAATGTTAGGCCCTATAAAGTATATATATATATTCTGAGTCCTTATGAATAGCAAAGTTGGCTTAACGATGTCAATCTAACCATGTGTTTGTTGAAATGGGATTTCCAAAGACTCGTATATAAACATTGCTATACATTTATATTAGATATAGTAAGGAGATCGGTCTACAAATGCCTAAGATATGAACAAAAAACCACGACTGCCTGTAATTTATCCCCATAAATCTGTCATTTTCACCTGTAAACCTTAACTTCTTCAAATCTTCTTTAAATTTATTAATATTTTTTCTTTTTTACCTGAAATATTCTTTCTTCACGAAATTATAGTTTTGGCACCATCGCACCCATATAAGCTAGGATGATAAGATTTGACTTAAAAATGTTTCATATATATAGAGTATTAAATGTTAAAAATGAGCCAAAACAGTCCATAACTTCACCTGCTCACCCACACGAGTGAACTCTCAATCTCAAAATCAAGGTTTTGGTATGAGTTTTTACTTAAATTGAATTGACTCAAAATTTAGCTTTTGCCCATAAAATTTTTTAAGGAAATGAACAAACATTTTTTTTTTCTGTGCTGTCTAATAACAAACATCAAAAGATTTAAAATTGTCTTATTTTGAAGACTGAATAAATCGTCACTTTTTAGAAAAAAATCAGCAAATCGGCACTTTGCTTATTTCGGAACCAAAAATCGTCAAAATGACGATAAATCGTTCATTCTGGCAGCCCTGCATGACATATACTTATGCCAATCAGGGTTGTCAGGTTTTTTTTACCTTTGGGAAAATCGCACAAATTCGGCAAATTTAATTTTCTTAAGATTTTTGTTATGAAAAATTCCTCAAAAATCGCAATATTTGATTTTTATATAACATTATGTTATTCGTTATATACCTAGCTTTCCGATAAAAATGTACAATTTTTGCTCTCATAATTTGTTTTTTTTGTAAATTTTTGAAAACTTTTTTTTTTTTTTTTAATATCTGCGAAACTGTTGAAAATATATAAAACCATTGGTAAGAGGCCTAAAAGGAAATATAGTTCTAAATCATTCGCTAATAATAGCATTCAAATCGGAAATATCGCTCCCAAGTCATGCTGAAATATACATATTAGCATCATAACAACAATGAACAATACATAAAATTAACATTTCTCCTAAGATTTTCATGAAATATGCCGTATTTTGTTCATACTCGTGGCTTTTAGATTAATGATTAAAATCCTTTTAACTTTTTTTTTGAATTTTTAATGTCCTTATAACTTTTGTATGAATTTTTGTAAACAAAAATAGTATTAATTTTTCAAAAAATGTATTTCCGAAACAATTGAAAATATAAAAAAAAATGTATATGCTTGGTTCAAAGGCTTTTAAAAAACTAGACCTGATAGCACCAATCATTGAACAGACTTGGATTCAGCAAGCTAATGTCCATTAAAATCACATAAAAAATTTTTTGCTTACATCTGCTATAATATTTTCTGGAATTTTTTTTTTACCATTTAAAAATGTTATTGGAAATTTTAAATAAGTTAAACATGCTACATGCAAAACCATTATTTTGTGTATTTCTTCCTATTTTAAAACATGTGCCGCCTTTTTTTCTTAAATCACCCTTCTGGTGCCACTTTTTTTTTTGTAAAAATCCCCTTTTTTTGGTACTTTTTGAAAATATCCAACGGTAACGCTGTATACCGACTCCCCCAACTACCACTTAAACTACACAAACGCACACGCAGCACCCAATCATCTGCCATTTATATTGTCAATCTATCCCAATCCCCGTTCGTCCGTTAACCCTACAATGTCCATAATATTCCCATCCCACATGTATTTCAATATAAGATTAATTTTTATCGCCACTTTCTAAAATGTAAAACTCCTGGTTTTCCGAATTTAATGTTACCTTAGATCTACATTATTATTTTTGTTGGTAAAGTACATCAACATGAAGTTTTCAAAACTGCTCTACTCTTTTTCCATCCTTAAATAGTTTTCTCTCTTGTCTTAACCTGGAATTTCTTTACCAACGAATGAATTTAATTTATTTTTAAAGGGATGCATTAACAACTTCATTCATAAATACATTGAAATGTTTATTCGCTGAAATTTGTGTTCAAACAAAATTGAGATTACTGAACAAACTGTTGTTTTACTCATCCTGTTAGTACAATCAAAAAAAAATCAATCCATCCGTACTTAAATCAATCCGAAGCGGTATTAAATTAGCTATGGATGCTGCTGGTAATCAAAACTCTAGAATTCCAATCGTCTGCAACCCCGTCATTTGCAGTCCCACGCAAAAAAGATTTAGAAGTCAATTTCAAGCATCCATACATGAGAGCGTATCAAGAACACCACGATTAAGCAGCATGGAATCTCCTCTTAAACTAATACAAATAATCGATAGACGTTTTGAAAAACAAGCTGAAGCAATGGAAATTCGTTTTCAAAAACAAATTGAAAGTATACAAACAACTATACAAACATTGTTTCGTGACTGTGAGGCCAGTCTCTTAAATGAATTTGGTAAGAGAATGAAAGAGATAAATCGAGAAATCGTTGAAATGAAGGAAAGAGTTTCTAAATTTTAAACAGTTATGGACGAAACAATAGCAATTAAAAATGAAAAGCTAAAAAATGATATTAAAAAATTAAAATGGTACGTTCAGAAACAAGAAAACTCAATAGTAGCTTCTGATATTCGAATCACTGGTGTAACCAGTAGTAAAAAGGAAAACTTATAAACCTATTATGAAAACTATGTGAAGCAGTTAAAATATCACCTTTTGAAGTAAAAACAATTTATCGTGTCGTACATACTAAAAGTAGAAGAAAAATTGAAGATGCCGAAATAATTTTAAATTTTTGAGTCCTTATGACCGTAATTATTTAAAAATATCATAACTTCTTTTTTTAAATCAACTGAAGATGTACTACGTCTCAATCTGATCGGCTTAGGACCTCGGATGAAAGTACGATAACACTATGCTAGTTGAAAAAACAGACAAGCCGGGCACATAGCGTTTTAACATAATTCGGGTACGCTGAATCCAGTGGTGCCCGCGGTTTTTTAAGATTGGCTCTGGTTTTCGAGATATACCGTTATTTCGAAAATAACGGTATATCTCGACATATGTTCGCGTAACTCAAAAAAAAAAAAAAAAATTTTTATCAAAATTTCGAAATTTTTGTTTTTTAAAAATTCATAAAAAATTAAAAAATAGAGCAAGACTTCTTTTATTTATACTGTAATTATTTTAATCAAAGTACCTGTCGAGACCTTCTTGACCATGTTTTGTAAAAAAAAAAAAACAAAGCCAGGACGATTAATATAAGCTTTTTCAAGACCGATTAGAGCGGTTTTGACTGCACAATAAAAAACCGATTTGTGTGATTTTGTAAGCACAATAAAATACAAAGATGTAAGCATTTATGACTTAATTTCTTAATTCTAAGAATTTTTTGATGCATTTTCCAAAATTCCGACCGCAAAGTGAAAGTGTGGTAATAATGCATGCATATTTCTTTGGAATAGCATAAATTTGAATATTTGTTCTTTTGTTTTGTATTGTAAATGGCACAAAAACCGCATTTAAAAAATTTTACGTCAAAATGTCATTGAAAATAAATTTTCTGCATTGGCACATTCTTCATATACACATAATATTGAATAAAGAATTTAATAATTAAAAAAAATCCTATGAAATGCTCCATACAAATTATATTCTTCCTATATATTGAAGAAAAAGTCACATAAATTCCCAGAAGTCGCCCGTAGTGGTATATAATGTATTACCGACCTCAATTAATTTTTTGTCCTTAAAATTTTCTCGAGACATACTTGCCCCTTATACCCACTTCTTAGGGGGGGCTCCCATACAAATATTGCGTTTTATAAAATTCTTAAATTAATTAAAATTTGTCGACTTTTGTGAATAAAATTTTGCTAACAGATTTTAATCATTTATGGCTTGTTTTGTTTGCAGCTTCTTTTTTTATACGTCTGCAAAAAATTAGAAGTCTTGCTCTATTTTTTAATTTTTTTTGAATTTTTAAAAAACAAAAATTTCGAAATTTTGATAAAAATTATGTTCCTAAAACGACTGCGGATATTAAAAAGGCGTTTTACTTTTCTTAAAGGAAATTTTATTGCGGAATTTCGGTTTTTTTGAGTTACGCGAACATATGTTATGCAACCTCCTCCATTTTCGAAATAACGGTATATCTCGAAAACCAGCCCCAATCTGAAAAAACCGCGTGCACCACTGGATTCAGTGTCAATTTCTTGCACAGTGTAATCATCGTACTTTCATCCGCGCCCACCAGTTAAAAAAGGATGCGAAGATATCGTCTGCTTATACCTATAGAGGCTTAGTGTATATTAGAAAGCGTGGGAGTGATGAATCGATTCATATTGATGACATTGAAAAACTTGATCGGATCAAATCAGAGAGGAGACAAGTTTTGAATATCGCAATGTTGAGCAGCATGAAACAAATAATGATGCTGCCTGATAATTATTTATCTTTATTATTAATTCTTTACCTTTATTTTATAAAATTTTTATACAGCCTAATATTGTTTTACGTAAATTTTTGCATAAATTTGTATTACTGTATTTATATTCAATACCTTGAGCTGCCTTTTCTTCAATTATTTTCAATTTAAAACTACATACTTTTATATAAGTGCTTGCATTGCTTCTAAATGTTTACTTTTTTATGATGGTACAATCCAATAGTAATTTGGGGGTTGGTTCTAGAGAAAGTTTATTTAGTATGATCAGAATTTTATCAAAGAGAATGTCTGGACTTAAGATCTGTCATTTGAACGCGCAAAGCCTTAATAATAAAATGAACGAGATCCGTATAATATTCGAAGATTCTAATATTGATATTGTATGAATATTCAATAAACAAATACTGAAAAAAAAAATATTGTTTGTATCTCAGAAACTTGGTGCTTAAAAGGAATTCAAGACAATGTTCACAATCTACGTGGATATCGTGCTGATAGAAATACACATGCTGGTGGTGTTGCCATCTATATAAGCTCTTCAATACAATGTAGTATTAAAAGCGTTATAATTAATAATATGCATATAGAACAAGACGATGATGTTAATACTTAATGATGAATTCGAAAAGAATTATAGCATAAAACAATTTTTTTTGGAAATATCCAGCAGAAATCAGAAGCTACTTATAGGAACTATTTATAGACCAAATAATCGTATCAAAATGAAAAGGTGGTTTGACATCATACCGACGATAACTATGGGTTACACTGATGTCATTCTAGTTTGTGATTTCAACATTAATATATTAGAAGACCGCAGACTAAGCGATGAAATGAGAGCTATCGGACTAAACGTAGTCAACCACTCTTTGCCAACGTACTTTACAAGAACTAGCAACACACTTCTGGACCTTTGTTTTGTAAATAACATGTCACGATTACTGTTGTATGATCAACTTTCGGCTTCGCTATTTTCCAAGCACGACCTTATTTTTCTTGTTTATGACTTTCACACTAAAATTCGAAATCAATTGATTTCTTATAGAGACTTTAAGAATTTCGACTATCAGTCATGGACTAACGAGTTGTCCACAATCCAATGGAAACGAATGTTTTATATGCCAAATGTAGATGATCAAGTCAATTTTCTTTACAACAATATGGACTTACTATACAACAAATACATTATAGTTAAAACCAAACGTATAAGAAATGAACACCGTTGGTTTTCAAATGAAATAAAACTATTAATTATTGAAAGAAATCATGCCTATGCGAGATGAAAAAGGTTTAAAATCCAGAGCTACATGAAACCTTTAAGTCTTTAAGAAACAGAGTAAACACGCTAGTAAAAATTTCCAAGTCAAAATTTATTTTTTAAATCCGCAGTTTGTTCAAAAAAGAGGTGGAAATCAATTCACAACATAGAGTTTTAAACCAAGAAATTAATGATCAAAGAATGTATAGACGTCAACCAACTTAATTGATTATTTATAAATATACCAATGCCAACTCCTGATACTAATTTTTATACAGAAATTTACACCCACCCTATTTTAAGTATTAAGTCCGAATCTGCTGGGCATGACAAAATTCACTCAAAATTCACAAAACTAATACTACCATATATTCTTCCTCACATAACTCATCTGTTTAACACAATAATCACAACATCCACATTTCCTTATATAAACATGCGAAAATTATTCCCATACCCAAATCTAATCATGAATATCGGCCAATTGCAATCTTGCCATACTTGTCAAAAGTTTTTGAACGCATAATTCATTCACAGATAAGTAAATACCTACCTACAAGATAACTCCTTGCTTACTGATAAACAAGACCAAAATTTAGTTGTGTTTCTGCTTTATTAGAGGTCTCTGAGGAATTAAGAACTAAAGTGGATGATAATAGAATATCTTTTCTAGTTTTACTGGATCACTCAAAGGCGTTTGACACCGTGGAACACTCTATTCTTTGCCTTAAACTTAAACATATGTGCAATTTTTCACCAACTGCGGTCAAATTAATATCATCATACCTACACGATAGATCCCAGGCAGTCTACTATGGTAATGACAAATTAAATAGTTGTTCAGTATCGAGAGGTGTACCACAGGGTTCTATACTTGGTCATCTTTAATATTCCATATACTCTAATAATTTACCTTTTCAACTAAAACATTGTGAAATACAAATGTTTGCGGAGGAGTACAACTTTATATCAGTTGTCAACCATCCGAGACCACAGAATGCATAAGTAAGCTAAACCAGGATCTAGACATGATTAACACATGTGCTTCAAGAAACGGTCTTTATCTTAACGCTGGGAAAACTAAAGGTACGGTCACATATGGCAAATATTAGCCCCAAATATGTTTGCCTTTATTTGGCAAATTTTTTTTCAAAACAATGTAGGTTTCATTTTGTGGTCACACTGCGCACATTTATTTGCTCATATTTGTTTGCTCGAACAGATGTCAAATAGCGGCAAACACACATATTAGCAAACATGTTTTCCATATGGTCACACTTAAAAAAATATTTGCCGAAGCAAAATATTTGACCAAACTGTCAAAATATATAAATTTATTTGCCAAAACACTATTATACAAATTGTGATGGAAAATGTAGAGGAATTTCTTTCAATTAGAGCGTGTTCTATTTTGATCTGGCAAACCATCTGACATCAGCTGTTTTGCAAGTCGTCTGTTTGTGGAGGCAAATAGTAGTATAAATATGGGGATTCTGTATATGATTTTTGCTCCCTACGTGATTCCATAAGGAGGAATTTTTTTCTCCCATAGGGAGGAATTTTTAAATTGAAATGTTACTTTAAAGTTGGTTTTAGTTAATTTTAAATTTTTTGCTCCCAATGTATTTTTCCATAAGGAGGAATTTTGAATATAAACAAAATAAAAAATTTTTTGAGTAATTTTAAATAAAAAAGAGAATTATATAAAGTTGATTATATTTTCTTCAATGAAGAGAAATTTAAAAATGTGTACAAAAAAATTGTTTGAGTATTTTAAAATAAGATAGAGTAATGTATAATATATTTAGAATATGCAGCACATGTAAGTATAGAGATTAACTCAATTTGAAAGTTTGCCATTAATATAAAAAGGCTTAGGGAGTATATTCCACATCATTATTCTAATTGCCACTTTAAAGGAAACTTAATAAAAATGGTAAGCATTTCGTACATAATAAAGGTATATTTAATTATTTATTATTTTTTTTCTTGTTTGTTTTCAGATGTATAAAAAAATTGTGAATATTGCCCAAGGTATTAAGCCTGAGTATATTAGAATAGATGATATACCTTTAAACCAATCTATGAAAATTGTGAATTTTGAATGGAAAGAAACACAATATGGTCTTAAAGTCATTGCCAATTTAGATGACAATAAATGGTTTTTTTTAAACAAGGAGGATCCATACTTAACTCAAATGAATGATAAAGTTTGGACAATTATTTACAAGGGGCGTCAATTACCAAATGGACCTGCAATATTCGATTTAAATTATATCTAAACTCTGAAAAAGAAATCCTTACAATAAAGATAATTATAATAAAACAAAAACAAGATATTTTTTAAAATTTTTTATAAATTTTTATTTAAAAATAATTTTAGTTTTTTTTAAATTCTTTTATTAAAATTGTATATTCAATAACCAAGAATCATCCTCCTCCATAAATTGTTTTACAATCAATTCAACCGCAGGAATCTCCTTGATAATATCTGCGGGATGTTGTTGCTCCCGCTTTTCCTTGATCGCTGGGGGACTTTTATAAAATTTAGATTTTTTTGCACTAAAATTATGCACCCACATAAAGTGCCTTTTTTTATTAAATTTGTTGGCAAAAGTTATATCTTTACAAAATTCGCAACTGAGTTTAACACGTTCCATTTTTTAATTAAATAAAATAATTAAAAAATCTTTTAAAAATACCTCGTAAAACATATATCTATTTACTTTGCACTTATTTTTTATTTTGGTATATATATTTAATATGAATTTTAATATGAAAGCATATTTTGAAAACTGATCTATGATTTAAAAAATAAATATAAATTTATTATTGTGGAAATTAAAAGTCAATAAACTTTTCGTTATGCTAAAAAGTGCAATTGTATGCATTTTTAAAGTTTAAACATTAACCTTGAATGTTTGCTTCATATTAAATTATGAGTTAATAAACTTTTTCATAAGTGAAAAAATGCAATCGTAGCATTTTTTAAGTTTAAGAATTAACCTTGAATGTTGGCTTCAAATTAAACTATGAATTAATGAACTTTTCAAACGTATTTTATTTAAATATTTATAATAATATTGGGAATTATTTCTTTTTCATAAGCAACTTTATTATATTCAACATTTTTCGAATTTATTCTATGAGTTAAATTTCAGTTATGTATTTTATAAAGCTTTTTGTAATAGCTCTATTCCTTAAATTTTTTTAGAAATGACTTTATACACTACCAGACTATTATATTGTATTTTCTTGCTACATTTTACCTTAGCTTTCCGTTGGATAGCAATGAAGTATATTTATGTACAGAAAAATTTACAATTATTAGACACCAGCAGAATGTAATGCATTTTCTGGCCCGCTACGGCCTTCGTCAGCATTCTTTGTGTCACACTGGATAGTGATACTTTATAAATTGAATGTATTTAACTCAACTATTTTAACAAATAGATATTGGGAATTATTTCTTTTTCATAAGCAACTTTATTATATTCAACATTTTTCATTTTTCGAATTTATTCTATGAGTTAAATTTCAGTTATGTATTTTATAAAGCTTTTTGTAATAGCTCTATTCCTTAAATTTTTTTAGAAATGACTTTATACACTACCAGACTATTATATTGTATTTTCTTGCTACATTTTACCTTAGCTTTCCGTTGGATAGCAATGAAGTATATTTATGTACAGAAAAATTTACAATTATTAGACACCAGCAGAATGTAATGCATTTTCTGGCCCGCTACGGCCTTCGTCAGCATTCTTTGTGTCACACTGGATAGTGATACTTTATAAATTGAATGTATTTAACTCAACTATTTTAACAAATAGATATTGGGAATTATTTCTTTTTCATAAGCAACTTTATTATATTCAACATTTTTCATTTTTCGAATTTATTCTATGAGTTAAATTTCAGTTATGTATTTTATAAAGCTTTTTGTAATAGCTCTATTCCTTAAATTTTTTTAGAAATGACTTTATACACTACCAGACTATTATATTGTATTTTCTTGCTACATTTTACCTTAGCTTTCCGTTGGATAGCAATGAAGTATATTTATGTACAGAAAAATTTACAATTATTAGACACCAGCAGAATGTAATGCATTTTCTGGCCCGCTACGGCCTTCGTCAGCATTCTTTGTGTCACACTGGATAGTGATACTTTATAAATTGAATGTATTTAACTCAACTATTTTAACAAATAGATATTGGGAATTATTTCTTTTTCATAAGCAACTTTATTATATTCAACATTTTTCATTTTTCGAATTTATTCTATGAGTTAAATTTCAGTTATGTATTTTATAAAGCTTTTTGTAATAGCTCTATTCCTTAAATTTTTTTTAGAAATGACTTTATACACTACCAGACTATTATATTGTATTTTCTTGTTACATTTTACCTTAGCTTTCCGTTGGATAGCAATGAAGTATATTTATGTACAGAAAAATTTACAATTATTAGACACCAGCAGAATGTAATGCATTTTCTGGCCCGCTACGGCCTTCGTCAGCATTCTTTGTGTCACACTGGATAGTGATACTTTATAAATTGAATGTATTTAACTCAACTATTTTAACAAATAGATATTGGGAATTATTTCTTTTTCATAAGCAACTTTATTATATTCAACATTTTTCATTTTTCGAATTTATTCTATGAGTTAAATTTCAGCTATGTATTTTATAAAGCTTTTTGTAATAGCTCTATTCCTTAAATTTTTTTAGAAATGACTTTATACACTACCAGACTATTATATTGTATTTTCTTGTTACATTTTACCTTAGCTTTCCGTTGGATAGCAATGAAGTATATTTATGTACAGAAAAATTTACAATTATTAGACACCAGCAGAATGTAATGCATTTTCTGGCCCGCTACGGCCTTCGTCAGCATTCTTTGTGTCACACTGGATAGTGATACTTTATAAATTGAATGTATTTAACTCAACTATTTTAACAAATAGATATTGGGAATTATTTCTTTTTCATAAGCAACTTTATTATATTCAACATTTTTCATTTTTCGAATTTATTCTATGAGTTAAATTTCAGTTATGTATTTTATAAAGCTTTTTGTAATAGCTCTATTCCTTAAATTTTTTTAGAAATGACTTAATACACTACCAGACTATTATATTGTATTTTCTTGTTACATTTTACCTTAGCTTTCCGTTGGATAGCAATGAAGTATATTTATGTACAGAAAAATTTACAATTATTAGACACCAGCAGAATGTAATGCATTTTCTGGCCCGCTACGGCCTTCGTCAGCATTCTTTGTGTCACACTGGATAGTGATACTTTATAAATTGAATGTATTTAACTCAACTATTTTAACAAATAGATATTGGGAATTATTTCTTTTTCATAAGCAACTTTATTATATTCAACATTTTTCATTTTTCGAATTTATTCTATGAGTTAAATTTCAGTTATGTATTTTATAAAGCTTTTTGTAATAGCTCTATTCCTTAAATTTTTTTAGAAATGACTTTATACACTACCAGACTATTATATTGTATTTTCTTGCTGACGAAGGCCGTAGCGGGCCAGAAAATGCATTACATTCTGCTGGTGTCTAATAATTGTAAATTTTTCTGTACATAAATATACTTCATTGCTATCCAACGGAAAGCTAAGGTAAAATGTAACAAGAAAATACAATATAATAGTCTGGTAGTGTATAAAGTCATTTCTAAAAAAATTTAAGGAATAGAGCTATTACAAAAAGCTTTATAAAATACATAACTGAAATTTAACTCATAGAATAAATTCGAAAAATGAAAAATGTTGAATATAATAAAGTTGCTTATGAAAAAGAAATAATTCCCAATATCTATTTGTTAAAATAGTTGAGTTAAATACATTCAATTTATAAAGTATCACTATCCAGTGTGACACAAAGAATGCTGACGAAGGCCGTAGCGGGCCAGAAAATGCATTACATTCTGCTGGTGTCTAATAATTGTAAATTTTTCTGTACATAAATATACTTCATTGCTATCCAACGGAAAGCTAAGGTAAAATGTAACAAGAAAATACAATATAATAGTCTGGTAGTGTATAAAGTCATTTCTAAAAAAAATTTAAGGAATAGAGCTATTACAAAAAGCTTTATAAAATACATAACTGAAATTTAACTCATAGAATAAATTCGAAAAATGAAAAATGTTGAATATTTATAATAATTATAACATATTAAACAGTTATCAAGTATTTTTGAAACTATAAACATGGCCGGTATAATTAAATGTAGTGAGTGCAAAAAAGTTTTTGAAAAAGAAATGGGATTAAAATTGCATGAAAAAACGCATGCATCTTCATCTTCAAAAAATCAAATAGGAAAAGTTAAACAAGTGACAAGTGCCTTTAAAAATAGAATAATAATTCTTTCATATGAAAATATGAATAAAAAAAATATTATTCCGGAAATATTTTTAAAAGAAGCTGCCGCGGAAATAAAGTCGGAAGTGGAGAAGTTTCTAAGACTCCATGTAATATTGAAACTCAATATGGAACTTTCGGGGTTTTATATAAAACCAAACATGAAAACTGAAGAAAATATATCAAAAGAAATAAAAACCTTCCAAACAAAAATGGAAGAAATATATTTTATTGAGGATTTTGATGTCATTTGCAAAAAAAAAATTGAAAAAGTGTTACAAAAAATGGAGGAGTTTCAAGAAAGGGATAGTGGTTGGACCCTCATTGAAATAATAAAAGTAGATATAAATATAAATAAGTATCAACCAATGAAGGGGTCAAGGTTCATACCACTTCCTAGAAAACTAATGATAAAAAAAGCCTGCCTCAATATTAAAAACAGAGATGAGTTTTGTTTTAAATGGGGCTGTTATATCAGCAATAGCTGACTTAAAACAAAATAACGCCAATCTCACATTTATGTACAATGTTAAGATTGAGGAAAAAATAATTACCATAAATGGTTATACCTTAAATTTTAAGAGGTTAAGCTTCCCTGTAAAAATAAAAGACATAGCCATTTTTGAAGAAAACAACCCTCTGATCAGTATCAATGTTTTTGGATATGATGACGAAAAAGATTTAGTTGTTGGACCCTATTACAAAACTAAAGGGAAAAAATCCAAACACATTTCCCTTATGTTTCTACAGGAGAAAAACGGACATAATTCCCACTTTATGTGGATAAAAAATATTTCAAGGTAAGTTTATAATTGACAAGCGTTATAATTTTGTGTTATTAAAAGGTCATCTTTATTTTTTCTTCTTGCAGATTAATCAGATTGCAAACAACGAAGCATAAAGGCAAAATTTTTTTATGCGATGACTGCCTGCAGCATTTTTACCAAAATGATAAATTAAATATTCACCAAAAACACTGCAACCGAAAAATCGCCTATGCTCCAAAGGAAAGTGAGTCAGTATTAGAATTTAAGAATTTCAGTAACTCCATTGAAGTTCCATTTGTGATATATGCTGATTCGGAATGCATTTTTGAAAACATTCAAACGTGCATTCCGAAAGGGGATACTTCATCAACAACTTGGATTGATAAGCATATCCCCTATGCATTTTCATATTTCATTAAGTGTAATTTCAATGATAATTTAAATAGATTAAGAATATTTAAGGGGCTTGATTCCGCAAAGCTCTTTATAGAAAATTTAGCACTAGATATAAAATATTTAAATGATAATTTTCTCACTAAAATTGTTCCAATGACACCCTTAACCGAACAGGAAAACTTAAATTTTGAAAACAATAATGTTTGTCATATTTGCTCTCAAGCTATTACAAATGACATAAAAGTAAAAGATCATTGTCATTTAAGTGGAAAGTATAGAGGACCAGCTCATAACTATTGCAATATCAATTATAAAATACCAAAATTTTTCCCTGTTATTTTTCATAATTTTTCGGCCTATGACTGTCATTTATTTATTAAAGAGCTAAACAATATTGATGATGGTCCTATAAATATTATTCCACTTAATAAGGAGCTATATATATCACTGTCTAAGTCTATAAAAGGCGATAGCACTGATTATATTGAAATACGAATTTTAGACTCCTATAGATTTATGCCCTCAAGCTTAGACAATCTCGTTAAGAATTTAACTAAACATGAATTGAAAATAGTGAAATCATTTTGTGTAGATGATGAAACTAAGTTCAATTTACTTGTAAGAAAAGGAGTTTTTCCGTATAATTATTTGAATTCTGTTGCGAAACTTACAGAAAAACATTTGCCAAGCAAAGAAGATTTCTTTAATAAGTTAAATAATACACATTGTTTTGAAGAAGACTACATTCATGCTAAAATGGTTTGGAGTACATTTCAATGTGAAACTATTTAATGTTATACCTTAAAACTGATGTTTTATTGTTAGCAGATGTATTTGAGAATTTTAGAATTGTTTGTAAAGATATTTATAATTTAGACCCATGCCATTATTTCACAGCTCCAGGATTGTCATGGGATGCTATGCTTAAATTAACAAATATTAAATTAGATTTGCTTACTGATCTAGAAATGATTTCCTTTCTTCAAAAGGGTATTAGAGGAGGAATAGTTCAATGCTCTCAAAGGCATTCTATTGCTAACAATAAATATTTGCCAGATTATGATCAAAGCCTACCTTCGAAATACTTAATGTATGTCTGAAGCTCTACCAGAAGGTAATTTTGAGTGGGTAAGAAACATTGATAATTTTTCTTTAGACTCAGTACCAAATGATTCAGATATTGGATATATTTTAGAAGTTGATTTGGTATATCCAACAGAAATCCATGATACTCACAATAATTTACCTTTTTGTAGTGAAAACAAAACTCCACCAGATTCCAAAGAAAAAAAGTTACTTGTTGATTTAAATAACAAATCGGAGTATGTAATTTATTATAAAAATTTACAGCAATGTTTAAAACATGGTTTGAAGCTAACCAAAATTCATAGAATTTTAAAATTTAAACAGTCTTATTGGTTAAAAAAATATATTTCACTAAATAATTTTCATAGAACTAACGCAAAAAATACTTTTGAGAAAAATTTCTTCAAATTATTAAATAATGCAGTTTATGGAAAAACAATGGAAAACGTTGGCAAACGTTAAAATATTAAAATAGTTAATAATTGGGAAAATGTTGGTAAGAGACTTGGAGCTCGTTCTCTTATTGCTAAGCCAGAATTTCATTCTTTAAGTATATTTGAAGAAAACATGGTAGCAGTTGAACTAAATAAATCTTTTTCATTTTACAATAAGCCTATTTACTTAGGTTTTACAATCTTAGAACTTTCGAAATGTAAAATGTATGATTTTCATTACGATTACATATTACCAAAATATAAAACTAAAGTAGAATTAAATTATATGGACACAGATTCATTTATTTATACATTTGAAACGGATGACTTCTATAAAGATATAATTAACGACATTGATTTAAAGTTTGATACATCAGAGTATGAAACAAATAATAAATTTGGAATACCAAAAAAAAATAAAAAAGTCTTAGGGATGATGAAAGACGAAAATAATGGAATTATTATGAAAGAATTTGTAGGATTGAGAGCAAAAATGTATGCTTTTAAAACAGCAGATATGCAGGATATTAAAAAGGCTAAGGGTGTCAAGAGTAGCATATGTAACAGTTTAAGTCTATCTGATTATAAAAATTGTTTATTTAACAAACAAATTTTTTATGGAAATGTTTATTTTTAAGTCAAAACTACATGTGTTATATACTTCCCTAATTAATAAAATATCATTAAGTTATTTAGATAATAAGAGATATATTTGTGATAATAATGTTAATACTCTTGCTTGGGGTCACTACAAGCAACAATTTTTAAAATTTGATGAAGATGATGACTACTTAATGAAAGTAAACGTAGATTTAATTAATTATAAAGATCAGTTTCAAAAAGATAATGATGATGATGAATATTTAATGGAAATTGAATACTAAAGAAACATTTTTACATGTAAATATTATTTTTAATTAATAATAAAACATTTTATATACATATTTTCTAAACAAAAAAAGAGTTTTATTTTTTTAAATATTTTGCCATAATACATTTTCAGTATCGTAATCTAATTTCTTTCGATTTCTTGTAACACGAGGAGAATATTGATAAGGTAAAGTTGATTGTTTCATATTTGAATAATGATCAGTTTTGGATAATATTCTAATTTTTGGAGTTCCTTTTTCCGAAAAGCTTTTAAGACGCTTAGCTACGGAAGATGCAGAAGAAGGATTAAATTTTTGTATTGTTGTATCCATATCGTTCTGGTCATCATTATTTGTGTAAATATCTTCAGGCAAATTCAAATCCGTTTGCAGTGCTATACTACTCGACTGAGGTGTAATTGTTTGCGTTTCAATATGCTTTTTATAGACCTTTTTCGTTTGAGTTTCATTATCGCGCAAATTATGCATTGTTGATATTTTATTCTGATTAGATGATCGTTGGGATCCAATTAAATATTTAGCAAGTTCTTGTTTAATGTAATACCATTTGTTTATATCCTTCAGTGTATGTGAACCATATATTGGCAAGAGTTTCCGATGTAAAAAATCTGAATCAGAATGTTTAACTTTAAATTTTTCGTAAGTTGATGGATGAAGAACTATAAGTTTTGATAATTTATTTGACATTTTCTAAAATTTTTCCAATGACTCCACTTAATATTGATGTAATAATAATGGGTAAAAATCCTCCCTTTTGTATAAGATGTTTCCTCTTTTGACACATAGAGGTTTGTGATGAGCAAACTTTCCTCAAAGTATTTTTATATGGTTTTAGTTTTTCAAACACATTTTTGTTTATTTTATGATTTCTGTTTATAATATTTAAAATAATTTCATTTAAAGTTTTGATAACAACATTGTCAACATTTTTCAAAATTGCATTTCGTAGTTTGTGATCCGCTTTTTTAAGAACATAAAGAATATGTTTGTTCTCCTTCAGTAACTTTAGATTTGAAGTCATTGTTTATATTTACATATATATAGTAATCTGTATTAAAAATATTTTATCTAAATCTTAAAGCGTTTGGTATTTCTTGAGTAAGATAAACTATTAAATAACCATGAGTCTGTTGTGTACAATGATTATATACATCTACTAAAGATTTTGAGTTTTCTGGATAAACTTGACGAGCTAAATGTTGGAATTGTGTCTTATCTCTTGGATTTTTAAACATAACTATATATTTGGAGTTTAATGATATATCTCGCGAATAAGTCCCTTTATGAAAAATATTTTGTGTAACTAAAACTACGCTTAAGTTTCTATGATGAGATCCTTTTGTAAATAGTTCACAAACTTTCTTATTTGATGATTCAAGCATTAAATCATCCAATATTATTAAAGTAGATTCTTCGTCATTCGTATTAAAAGACTCTGGAATTCCTTTAACAAACTCTACATTTTCTATATTTGGAAGTGCATTTATTTCAGAATAACACCATATGATTCGGTCTATATCTTTAGATATTAAGTTTTGATTTTTAATTAAATTTTTAATAAAAGTAGATTTTCCACAGCCTGAGGGACCACAAACCATCATTGTAAATGGGTATATAAACTGATAAAACATGTTTGCGCTCTTAAAAACCATTTGTTAATGAATAAAAAAGGAAAAATATTTTAATTAATATGAGTAAAAAAAAAATCTTATTGACGAAATTCATAGTCAAGCTAGAAAAAACTTTAAGCGACGTAGGTTTATTCAAAAGGGAATATTAGATACTTGGCAAATAGACTTGGTGGAGATGATACCATATGCAAAGTTGAATAAAGGTTTCAAGTATATGCTTACTGTAATAGATGTTTTCTCAAAATATGCCTACGCTCTGCCATTAAAAACTAAAACAGGATTTGAGGTTTCAAAATCATTTAAAAGCATTATAAAGTTAAACAGTAATAAAGCTCCTAAAAACCTACATTCAGATCAAGGAAAAGAATTTTACAACACATATTTCAAAACTCTTATGAAAGAGCTAAATATTAATCATTATCATACATATTCAAACTTAAAAGCGCCAATAGTTGAACGATTTAATAGAACTTTAAAAAATAAAATGTGGAAACAATTTAGTATGCAAGGAAATTATAACTGGATAGATGTATTAGAAAAGCTGTTGATAGAATATAATTCATCTTATCATCGAAGTATAAAGATGAAACCTAATTTAGTTAACAAGCGAAATGAAAAAAAACTTTTAAAAACTGTATATAATAACTTAAAAGTTTTTAAAAATGGAAAATTTAATATTAACGATTTTGTTCGCATAAGCAAATATAAAAATGTTTTTGAAAAGGGATATACACCAAATTGGTCTACAGAAGTTTTTAAAGTAAATAAAATTAATGCAACAAACCCTGTTACCTACCAGCTAAAAGATTTTAATGGAAATATAATTAAAGACGGATTTTATCAAGAGGAGTTATTAAAAACTAAAGTTCCTAACATCTTTTTAGTTGAAAAAGTCTTAAAACGTAGAGGTGAAAAACTATTTGTAAAATAGTTGGGTTTCGGAAAAGAACATAATTCATGGATTAATCAAACAGATTTTAGTTGATAAACTAAATTTTTCATATATGTATAACACACAACTTATAATATTTAACATTTCTAATAAATATGGCATCAAGCACAGAGGATAATAGTATTTATGTTACTTTATTAAGTAACGATTCAGTAAATTTATATAAAAACACTTCAAGTACTTTCACAAATTTATTAAAGCAATCTCTTACCATGAGTGACCAGTGGGAAGTCGGATTATCAGATATATCCTTTTCGATAACGAATAAACAACTAAGTATGAATCAAAATATACTTAAACGTAAAAAACGCAACATTTCAAATTTTAATAATCAATCTGTAAAAACATTGAAAATAGACTCTAATAATGAATATGATGAAATTAAAACAAAATTTAAAGAACTAATGGAAACATCTGTCGAGCTGAAACTAAAAAATATTAATAAAACTTCAAAACTTTTAAATACATTAAACATTGTTAAACCCCAATCTAATATATCTACAAAAGAAAAAGATACTCGTAATGTAAATATAAAAAGTTCAAACATAGAACAAAATGTTCAAATTACTAGTCCAGAATCTACAACAACTTATGAAAAAGATCCCATATTATCGTCAACAAATTATATATTCGAAAAATCTTTGAACAAATTCTCTGACAACATAAATCAGTTTATCAATAAAATTGAATCTTCTGATATAAATGAAAACATATTTATTTATACTGATATAATAAAACCTCGACATGTTGGTTGTAAAAAAATTAAATGTTTAAAAATTTTTTCAGTAACAACATTTAAAAACTATATACATTTCAATAGAATTGAATATTTTCCTCTTGAAGCCTATAATATAAATGATATTTCCATAATGATTCGAAATGATGAAGGAGAAGAGATAAACTTTAATAAATTAGTTCCCGTTTATTGTACTCTACACTTTAAAAAAAAATGTATACAAAATAGTTGCGTAACAAAACAAAATTAATCATTTTTATTACAACCATGGATGCGATTTATACAAGTTATTATAATAATCAGTCTGGAGAAAATATACAAAATATTGGTGAAATATATCACGCCCCAAGAATTTTACAATACGGTCGTGGTATTGGATCCATATTTTCGGCTGTATTTTCACATCTCAAACCCTTATTTAAAACGGGGATGAATATATTAAAGAATAAATCATTAGATATTGGAAAGGAAATTTTAGAAGAAATTGGAACTAAGCCAATAAAAGAAATCTTACTAAACAAAGGAAAAAAGGTCATACAAAATATAAAAGAAGCTACTATTGATAAAATGAAAACAATGCAGAAAGGACGACGCATAAAACTCAAACGTTTAAAGCAAAAGCAACATATTAAATCAAAACGTTGTAGAGAAAAGAACTTAAGGGATTTTTTTGGGAATTGGAAATGTCAGGATTTATAGAATGTATGAAGAGTGAGTTGGATATATTTGAATCTCCTCCAATTCAAACTAGCGTTGTTAAAACCGAAGAAATTTGCTACAATTCAATTGCATCACTAGATAATTCTAGCACAATTAAATTTGTATCGCTAGGTAATGGTGAAACATATCGTGATCTTAATAGTATTTATCTTCGACTGATTATTGAAATAAAAGGAAACGGAGGAGTTGTTAATAACTTACTGCACTCCTTGTTTAGAAATTGTATTGTACACCTTAACAATAAAAATGTATCACAACCTGACAATAACTATCACTATAGAGCTTATATAGAAAAATTGTTAAATTATGGAAATTATGGTAGATCAACGCATCTTGAATCATGTGGCTGGGCTATTGATATAAATAAAATAAATTCATTAGTTGAAAAAGAAAATCCTGGTTTAGACAAGAGAAAAAAACTATTTAAGGATGGAAAAAAAGTAGAGCTTTTTGGAAAACCTTATGTTGATGTATTTAACCAACAAAAATATTTGCTTAATAATGTTGATCTGAAGGTAACATTAAATATGGAAAAACCAGAATTTTACATTTTAGAAGGTGGCGATAAAAATGAATCTTATATTAAAATACATGAAGCTAATTTATATATAAACCATCTTACTTTTAATCATAATATTCTAATGGCTCATCATAATGTATTACAATCAAGAAATGCAATTTATCCCTATAAAGAGTGGAAATAAAAACGTTTACAATACACCCTGGAAATCACTCATTAAGTTTAGATAACGTGATACTAGGACAATTACCAAATTTTTTAATTTTTGGAATGGTGTCTAATAAAGCATATACTGGAGAGAAAAAAGAAAATCCATTTAACTTTCAACATTTTAATTTACAAAGATTTAATTTGGTTGTAAATGGAGTACAATTTCCTGCACAACCAATTGAACTTAACTACAATAACGGAGGAATAATAAGTACTCGTGGTTATCAAACACTATTTAAAGGAACTGGAATTCATCATTTCGATAAAGGTCATCAAATAACTAAAGAACTTTTTGATAACGGATATTTTTTACTTGCTTTCGACTTGACACCAGATCATAATAATAATTCTAATTGCGGTAATTTAATAAACCAAGGAACTATTCGTATTGAAGGGCGTTTTGGCAAACCAATTATTGAAGCAATAACGTGCTTAGTATACTGTGAATTTGACAGTGTTATAGAAATTGATAAAACGCGTAATATTATTCAAACACTATGAATTCATTAAATATTAAAAATACTTTGAAGTCCAATAATATAACAAAATATAAATTTAAAGGTGTATTTGCATGTAATAAATTACCAACACAACCAGTTTTAAAACCATCATTTTACGTTGCCAACACTGATCCATCACATAAGCCTGGACAGCATTGGGTTGTTTTTTATTTTCCTAAAAACAAACCTGCCGAGTACTTTTGTTCTGCTGGCCAATATCCAAATAAATACTTTAGATTATTTTTAAATAAAAATTGTAAAACTTTTACTTATAATAGTCTTCGAATTCAGAGTGAAACTCCAATTTTATGTGGTGTTTATTGTTGTGTATTTATTTATTTAAGATGTAAAAACATAAGTTTCAAACTAATTTTAAAATTATTTAATTATTTTAATTTATATTACAATGATATTTTAGTTGTAAGTTTATTTAAATATATATTTAAGAATTTTTAAGAATATAATAAAAGATAAAAAAAATATATACACATTTTTGTTTTTATATTTGCTCCATATTAAATATAAACTTATAATTATTAATCAAATTTATTACATTCATTTTTCTTAAGTAGTATACCGTGCACCTGCACGGAATAGGACCCTCCTTACAATTTGTATTATGCAATGGGCAGCAATCAAAATGAGGCGCGTTTAGTCCCTCATCGACGTCATCTACACCGTAGTCCTCATTTTCCTCTATCATTGTTAAATAATGATCTATGCACTGCCTGTGCTCAAACATGAGCACCTTTTTTGTAGTCTTTTAGGATCGTTTGAAGATATTGTTTATAATAAGACATTTTTGGTCTTGTTTGTTTGGATTCCTTTTGTTTAATGTTCCTCATCCAAACTTTATCATTCATTTGAGTTAAGTATGGATCCTCCTTGTTTAAAAATTTCATCATTCTATTGGGTAGATAAAACCATTAATTGTCATCTAAATTGGCAATGACTTTAAGACCATATTGTGTTTCTTTCCATTCAAAATTCACAATTTTCATAGATTGGTTTAAAGGTATATCATCTATTCTAATATACTCAGGCTTAATACCTTGGGCAATATTCACAATTTTTTTATACATCTGAAAACAAACAAGAAAAAATATAATAAATAATTAAATATACCTTTATTATGTACGAAATGCTTACCATTTTTATTAAGTTTCCTTTAAAGTGGCAATTAGAATAATGATGTGGAATATACTCCCTAAGCCTTTTTATATTAATGGCAAACTTTCAAATTGAGTTAATCTCTATACTTACATGTGCTGCATATTCTAAATATATTATACATTACTCTATCTTATTTTAAAATACTCAAACAATTTTTTTGTACACATTTTTAAATTTCTCTTCATTGAAGAAAATATAATCAACTTTATATAATTCTCTTTTTTATTTAAAATTACTCAAAAATTTTTTTATTTTGTTTATATTCAAAATTCCTCCTTATGGAAAAATACATTGGGAGCAAAAAATTTAAAATTAACTAAAACCAACTTTAAAGTAACATTTCAATTTAAAAATTCCTCCCTATGGGAGAAAAAAATTCCTCCTTATGGGAAAACACGTTGGGAGCAATTTTAAATTTAAAAATTCCTCCTTATGGGAATCACGTAGGGAGCAAAAATCATATACAGAATCCCCATATTTATACTACTGCAAATATATATATAATATCTATTTACTTACACATATTCTTAAAAAAAAACAAAATATTTAATTAACTAAAATACAATAAAAAGTGAATATAAATATAAATCAGTAAATAGTTTGCTAATATGAATGTTTTTATGTTATGTCAGGTGAAACCAAAAAGGCGTGTTAAAGCAAAAATGATTAACCTTCTGTAATTGTCAATTTTGACAGACATGTGAAATTACATATGGACTTTACATCTGACAAACCCACCGCAAAATAAATATCGTGTAAAATTGCTTAAACATTTTTGAAAGGTTGAGTTTAAAATCGATTATACATATATGATTTCAGTGTTCTTTTTATATTTCGTAATCCATTTTTGAAATCTTAAAATGGTAATTACTCAAAAAATGGTTTTATACAATAACTAGCGTTTAACCCGCTACTTCGTTAGCATCTCCTTTTCTTTCGTGGACATATTACGCCAAAGTTTATGTTTCTAGGTTTTAACCAGCTACTTTGTAATAGGTACGATTTTCACCTCTTAAACGTTCGAATTTCGAAAATGTACCAAATTTTTATTTGTATTATTTGATACGTTATGAATGTGATATAGTTTTTATTTTAATGTTTATTGGTTTAAAAGATAGATGGCATAGCAAAAAAGTTTAAAAATACAAGTTTTACCCGTTTACTCCCCAAAAAGGCCGAATTTCAAAAAAATACCAAGCACCTGTCCGCTTATTTTTTTTTTTATTGAACAACAATAAGTACTAAATTTTTGACTAAAAAAAAATGTTTTTTAAAAAAGTACCAAAAATGGTTACGGTTTTTACCCCTTAAATGTCCGAATTTCGAATAAGTACCAAATTCGTATTTGGATTTTTTAGATAAGTTTCAAATGTGATATAACCCTTAATTCTATGTTTATAGGTTTAAAAGATAGATGGGGGGACAAAAAAGTACCAAAATACAGGTTTTACCCGTTTACTCCGTTAAAGGGCTGAATTTCCAAAAAGTACCAGACACCTGTCCGCTTATTTTTCTAAAGAACAACGATAAGTATGAAATTTTAAGAGATATAAGGGTACCGAATTTACCCGTTTTTACCCCCTTAACATTCGAATTCCAAAAATCCCGTCTTTGTGATCGATTTGGGAAGAGCTAGCCCTGGTCCAAATTTCAAATTTTTACCTTCAGTCGTTTAGGCTGTGCGATGATGAATCAGTGAGTGAATCAGTAACGTTACAATTTTATATATATAGATTAGATAACTTTTTTATCTTTGATCCAAGGCAGTAACCGCACGACGATTTGGCTACAACAACAAAAAATACTGAAAATCAAAAACGAATTTAATGTAATTCCAAAATCATGTGTTTTTTTTAATAAATAAATTAGATAAATGTTCAATTTTACAAAAATATTATTACACTACTTTGTGTTTTTTTATTTGATTTTAGTGGTATTTTTTTTTTAAGTTGTTCCCAACAGCAGTTATTTGCTACTGTTTGCTCTTACAAAATAATTGTAAGAACAAATATTTGTTTGCTTAAAATACAGGCAAATATTTGTTTTTGAGTGGTCACATTAAAAGCATTTTTGTTTGACACCAAACAAATTTATTAGCTCAAAATCAGCTGTTTTCCTGTTTGTCGCAAATAAATATTTTGTGGTCACATTACGGCAAACAAATATTTGACGTTTTTCGGCAAATGTTTGCCATATCTGACCGTACCTTAAGGCTATGGTAATTGGTAAGAGCAAACTAATCCCCACATCTTTGCCGCCAATTCAAATTAACAATTCAAATATAGAAATAGTGGAATCAGCTAAAAATCTTGGTGTTATATTTAATTCTAAACTTGACTGGTCTAACCACATAAATGCAATTTGTGGTAGAACGTTTTCTATGTTGCGCAATCTGTGGATGACTCAATATTACACTCCCCTTGATATCCGTATGCTATTGGCAAAGACATGCCTAATGCCAACCCTAATGTATGGTTCTGAACTATTCGATAGCTGTGATTCGGCAAGTAAGAAATAACTCAATGTAACTTTCAATAATATAGCCAGATACGTTTTTGGTCTTACACGATACTCAAAAATTTCCCGTTTTGCAAAGCAGTTATACAACATATCTTTTGATAACCTGTTAAAATGCCGCTGTCTAATATTCTTACATAAAACTATTTATACAAAACAACCAGGCTATTTATATAATCGACTTATCTTCTCTAGATCAAATAGAGGAAAAAAGATAAACAGTTACCGATTTTCGTAGTCAGATATCTGAAAGGCATTTTTTTATAAACTCCATCCAGCTTTGGAACCGATTACCCCACTATATTCAAACAAAAAGCAATGCTAAGCACTTTAAACACGAAGTATTTAAGCATTTTTGTTAACTTTTTTTTAATTAAATTTATATAATTTTTTATTTATATGTATTTAATATATTCATGTAATCACTAAGAATTGTTGTATAAAATTAATTATTTATTTGTTGCCCACGGTTTTTTGCCTTATTGTATATTAATCAATTATACTATTCAAACTTTTATATGATACATTTGTAATTAACATTATATGTACAGTGCTATAAAAAAACTCAACTTATTCATATTCAATCCCGAATTCGTACTTTTAATACCGAAATCCGAAAATGAGATTGATTTGAGTAAAACTAAAGCCTATAGTACACGGCATGTAAAAAGACACATGCGCATGTGGTTCTGACGTAATTTTGACGTCATCACACAACACGCAATGTTTATTGTGGCTTTGCATTGACGTCAAAATTACGTCAGAACCACATGCGCATGTGTCTTTTTACATGCCGTGTACTATAGGCTTAAGATTGAATTAATCTCAAAATGTGATTGATTTAAATGTTACAAAGTTGATTTAATCCCGAATTTGTACTTGAAGTAAACCAAACGTTAAATTAGAAGTAAAATAAAATTTTTGTTCCCATGAAATTCCTGTTCCCCTCGAAGTGAAAAATCCTATCGTAAAACTCCCGTGAACAATTTTCCGCGCTATAAGTTCTCAGTGAATGTAAAAAAGAAGAAATGTTAAAAAACATTTAAAAAAAATTTGTTCAAAAATATACACGTATATTTTACAGAAAAGTTAAAAAACAAAGTAAAATATATTGTATTGGAGTGATAGTTTGATTGCAACATTAGCTTATTGCACTTTTAAGTAGTAAAATAACTTCTAAGATTCTGCCACCACGTCCTTGAGAAGCTTCATAACTCCTTAGTCAATCGACCTGCTTTTTGCATTTTGTGGAACAATATACATACATACACATAAGTTTGTGCCTCTTTTAACGGAAATTGACCTTAAAATTAATTTTGTAAACTTTAATATTCGAAGAATTACTTATATAAATGTTTTGTTCCCCAGGAAAAATAAAGTGAGCCATTCAAAGGGAAAAGTGAACAAATAACGAGGGAAAAATTTTTTCACGATAAAGGCTGAGTTAGGCGAACGTTGCTGTACCCGTAACGTACTGTACCGTACCGCTAGCACGTTGGTGCATTTATAGAACATCTAAAAACGTGTCATATGTTTTCACATACATAAACAAAAAAGCAATAGTATACACAAAACAACACACACAGTGATGGGGAATCAAAAGGTTTAAATGGTGACCGCTGTGCAGAAAAAGTACCAAGTGATTAAAATGGTATTAAAACAGTATTTAGTGTATGTAAAAAAACATTATTAATTTAATATCTGATATTTATATTATATATTTGCAATAAACAAATATTTATTTTAGCATTTACATACACATTTACATGTATTATTTTGTAAATGTGCATAGACAAAACAATGTTTTGTAACCATTTAAAGGCTTTTATATATTTCTCATTTCTATTATATGTGCATATGCATTTTTTTATTTTGTATATCTAAGCATATGTATATTTATATACATATGGAAATATTTTGTATTGTAAGTAGTTTTGTCGAAAGTCCATAGATATACTGGAAAAAAGTACCAAAACAAAAGAGCGAAAATACCCGCATTCAATTTAATATACAAGCAGGCCATCACTGCCTTACAACCAGAGTTCGAAAATAAACTGTAAAGTACAGCAAGTTAAGGTACCACACAGTTTTTTTAATTTTTGTATGTGCACTTGTACACAAACAAAATATGGTACATAACTATTGTGAGCTGACGAACAGAAACACTTAGATAACTTACCGAACTTATTTTAGAGTCCGTGTTAAGTTCTTTTAAGGTACTTATCTGTACTTTTTAGTGAACACGTAGTTAACTTTTAGCTAACATGTATGTGTTTTTTAGTGTCTGCGTAGTTGTTATTTATTGAGAAAAGAACCCAAAATATTATTTGAAAATAAGTTTTATAACAGGAGTGCAGAAATATAAGAAACAAATAGTGCAAAAATATATGAAAAATTTGAAAAAATTCACGTTAAAATTCAAGAAAATTATGTAGTAAAGAGGCCTTATAGAAGGCCTTTTTGCAGACTAAAGATCTCCCAGCCGCATGCTAACTTTATTACCAATTAACAAGGTGTGTCATTGGAGACCAACACCTTGCACTTTTGCATCAATTTTAAGCACTTCTGGAAGGGTTTCTAAAAAGATTTAAGAATAAAGCTTTATCCAAATTTTATTGTTGTGGCAAATAATACGAAGTAAGTCAATTAATAACTTAACTTGCAACACGTTCTAACATAACTACTAATAAAACGATTGCGACAGGCCTTATCTTAGAAAAGAAAAATTTTAATTTGTAAAATATTTAATAAAAACTTTTCTAAAAGACGTTTTCAAAGAAGGCAGAGTGGAGTAAGTAAAAGTTTACTTACAATTTTATTGTGAACCTTCTTAAAGGCCTAAAAAGTGAATCGCTTGCAATTTTCACTGCTGGGCAGCACGATTAGCCTGTGTGTATTTTTTTTTTTTTTGTAAAATTATTTCTTGACTGGTGAACCAAAATGTATGTGTTGTTTTTTTTTTGCAGGCAAATATTATTGAAATAAAAAAAAAACTAAGAGAACTGCACATATCGTCATCTTAAATGCAGAATATTGTAACATCAAATTTCATAAGTTTACATGAGAAGCAAAAAACCTTGTAAAATGGAAATTATATGAGAGTATTAAATATTTAGAATAAAAATGCGAGAACCGATATATTTTTTATAAAAAAATATTATTTTTATTATATTCAACATTTTTGATTTTTCGAATTTATTCTATGATAGTGTATAAAGTAATTCCTGAAAAATTTAAGGAATAGAACTATTACTCAAAGCTCATAGAATAAATTCGAAAAATAAAAAATTTTGAATATAATAAAGTTGCTTATGAAAAGAAATAATTCCCAATATCTATTTATTATTTTTATTGTTATTTATTTAGTTATGTGTGTTGCGTTATTTTAAATTGAATGTGTGTTGCGTTATTTTAAATTCTCTGAAACAAAACGACAAAAATTTAAATATATTGTTAAAAATTACAGGAATAATTGAATATTAAGATACTATAATAGAAAATTAAGATAATAATCGTATAATTAATATGTAGCAAGATGTAAATTTTAATTAGTTAATTTCTGAAAAATTTAAATAAGAAGAATGAACGTTTTTCAATTAAGAGTAGTTAGTATTGATAGCAGCCCCCGTATTCAGTGAACGAAAATGTTGTACAAAGAAGCACTTATCCTAAAAAAAAATACTATTAGTATTTAATAAAGCCGTAAAAGGATTAACAGAAAATATAGCTAAACAATTTATATTCCAGCACTTTATAAAAAATGCTATTATGTATGTGATGTAGAAGACAAGTAATTTATTATTTAACACAAAAATCTTTATAATAGTCTTTTTGAGGATATTGAAAAAAATAACAGATTATTTTAAATAAACGTGGAAAAAATATTTCTATTGTTTTATAAACATATAGCTTAACCATTCTGTGTTATCATAGTCTACGTTACCTGTATTACTGAGATGCTCGGTATTCCGAGTTGCAAATCAAAAATGTATTAATTCGTTAAAATTTCGTTGTGGCGATTTTTTTTTTTTTTTGGTTAGGATCAGCACTCAGGAGATGACCCCTACTAATCCATGTTATGGGAAGGAGGAAAGAGGGAGTAGTGCTTGTGAACATTCGACTTAAATCTATTCATGTTGAATGTGAGAGGGAAGACTTCAGCAGGAAGGTTATTCCACATACGAACAGTCCGGCCAAAAAACGAACTTTCCCTACAATGCGTTGTACGATTCACCGGCCAATCGACCACAAAAGGATGAGCTCTTTAAATAAGAAGAATGAACGTTTTTCAATTAAGAGTAGTTAGTATTGATAGCAGCCCCCGTATTCAGTGAACGAAAATGTTGTACAAAGAAGCACTTATCCTAAAAAAAAATACTATTAGTATTTAATAAAGCCGTAAAAGGATTAACAGAAAATATAGCTAAACAATTTATATTCCAGCACTTTATAAAAAATGCTATTATGTATGTGATGTAGAAGACAAGTAATTTATTATTTAACACAAAAATCTTTATAATAGTCTTTTTGAGGATATTGAAAAAAATAACAGATTATTTTAAATAAACGTGGAAAAAATATTTCTATTGTTTTATAAACATATAGCTTAACCATTCTGTGTTATCATAGTCTACGTTACCTGTATTACTGAGATGCTCGGTATTCCGAGTTGCAAATCAAAAATGTATTAATTCGTTAAAATTTCGTTGTGGCGATTTTTTTTTTTTTTTGGTTAGGATCAGCACTCAGGAGATGACCCCTACTAATCCATGTTATGGGAAGGAGGAAAGAGGGAGTAGTGCTTGTGAACATTCGACTTAAATCTATTCATGTTGAATGTGAGAGGGAAGACTTCAGCAGGAAGGTTATTCCACATACGAACAGTCCGGCCAAAAAACGAACTTTCCCTACAATGCGTTGTACGATTCACCGGCCAATCGACCACAAAAGGATGAGCTCTTGAGGAAAACGTTTATTACGAACAAAGGTATGGGTTTCGGGAACCGAAGCCCTAATTTCATCAGAACTCAACCCGTTGTAGTAACGATGAAACATGCAAATACAACCCACATTGCGACGGGGCCAATGGCGTTTGACTCTAAAAATTTGACAATATGGTGATTTACCATATTCTCCATAACTTTGGAAAGTGCCAAACAAATTGCAATTGTGCGGTAATTTTCAGGGTTATTAGCCAATCCTTTTTTAGGAATTGGCGTTACATAAGCAACTTTCCAGCAGACGGGAAATTCTCCGGCATGGTACAAAGTGCTGAAAAGTTTTGCAGAGGGACTAGCTAGCGTCGAAGAGCACTGCTTCAAGACCAGTGCAAGTATACCATCTGGTCCAGGAGACTCATTGTTTATGTAGAAATCCGCAAGAACCTTTTTAACAGCTCGAGCCTGAAAAAATATTTTAGGCATAGTTAAGGATACTTTTTCGAGTTCGGGTAGTGGTCGGTTGCTAGCTGGTAAGTTAGAATTATTTGCAAATAATTCGGCAAAACAATTAGCCTTATAAGCCGGGTTCGTAAATATTTGGACATCCTTAAAAGAGTTGGTATTGAAGAACTAGCATTAACCCTTACTATTTGAACGAATGACCAGAAGCTTTTACTGCGCCGGGGACACATATTACACACAGATATGTCACGAGATGGAAGATTTTTCGTCTCTTTCTTAGAAAGCTGCCCTTTTTTCATTTGTCTTTGAACCATCTCTTATGCCGCAATACAATAAACACAAATTTATTTTGTTGATATTTATTTGCAAAACTGTTGTAAAAATTAACTTTTAAGTTTACCGCAACACAAGTAAATAATATTTAAGTAAGCAAATAACATTATAAAACAATAAATCCTTTTTTTTGCACTAAAAAACCCGTTTGTTGAACTAATGTTTTTGTTAAACACGGTTTGTGTTTTGTTATTTTTGTTTTGATCACGCAATTTGTGTTGATTGCATCAGCCTGCTTTTACACATTGCCATTTCTCTACATAAAACGATTCTTGTCTCTTTCTTCGAAAGCTGCCCTCGTAACTGATTTTGCCGTTTGCGTAGCAATTCATTATCAGCGGTTTTGTTGTCACGCCAATTTCTGAATGCTTCCTCTCTGGATCTGTTTGCTGATTTGCACGTCTGATTAAACCAAGATTTTGTGCGTTTTTAACTGGAATTATGGTTGTCAGTTTTGAAATCAGAGAATTCATTAGAGAAAAAAAATCAGTACAATTGCATTAAGTACAGTACATATACTTTTTTAATATAAAATTGCATATAAGTAATATAAAAAGCTTTAATCTTTTTAAACCAAAACTTGAATTCATTCTATAATTTAAACAATGACAAAATTTATATTAATAAAACTGAATTTTTTCAAAACAATAATTCAATTCCGTATACATATATTTTTAGCGGGAATACAAAATGAATAACTAAAACATCTAAAACACAACAAATTTTTAAAAATTCGATTCTAAATTTCTTGTTAGCTACATGGTTTATTATTTTTCAAAGAAACATTAGTTTTAATATGGGCAAAAAAATTGTATTTCTTTTATTCTATTATATTTTTGGAATATAGGCCAACATAAAATTAAATAAAAATTAAATTAAGGTAGTTTTTTCCTATATCTACCAGCATAATTAATTTCATTTTGCAACTAAAATATCATGCTGAATTTCTTTTATTTTGCGGAAACCGCCAATGTCTAATTTAACCGAGAACAGCTTCAAAAAGGTTTTGCTAGCCAATTTCACTTAGAATATTCTATAAAAAACTAAAATTTAAATTTTCTCAAAAATGAATTACTTGACATTGACCTTTTTAGCACCAAGCTACATATATAAGGACAACAATGTTAAAGAACAAATTCAACACTTGAAATAACGAAGCTTGTGATGTATTTATCTTCAAAATAATTAAAAAAAGTTATTTAAAAGTGATTTACAACTAATTACTATTAATAATTGTAATTATTGTAAAAGACCCAATCGTTTTTCAGACGATCTTGCACTATGTATGGACATAAATATTTACAATGTTACAAGCAGTGTTTAAAAAACTGCAATAACTTTCATTTCTTTTGATTTTACTTCTGCTTGTGCTTCTGAAATCAACAACAGTTTCAGTCAAAGCAAAATCACAAAACGAAAAACAAACAGTTGAACCAAAGACTATAAATATATAAAGATATCCCACTGCCATACATTGTACGGCCAGTGCTAAATTTGTTGAACGGCAGTACGACTACTGCCACTTTGATTCTCAGAGAACTTATTACTCTCAGAGAACTTTTATTTCTCATCTTTCAGCGCATATGTGTGTATACACGCGTGTGTGTATGTATGTACATGGCAAATAAAAAAGTAAAAACAAACTATAAGAAGTTTTTTTTTTGTTGAAGACACATTTAAGTAAAAATAAAGAAAAAACCTAAAGCTTCTTACAGACGATGGTCAGATCTAACAATATTGTCAGTAAAATGTGCTAAAATTATGTTACAACCGTGTGAACTGGCAATTATTGTCGGACGCTGTTGTCAGAAAAAGCATTGTCGGACTATTGTAAGACAACAATATTGTCAGACATCTGACAATCATGTGAACACCCATCTTTGCAATTGTTAGATCATTCTCAGACGTTGTTAGCATATTTTTTATTGTCAGATGCGCGAAGTTTTTGTATCTTACAATATGTGACAATGGCATCATCATTTTTGCAAAAAATTATTTCTAGTGGCTACGCTGCAAATACATGTAAAAAAACTAAAAGTGAAATAAAAATTACTAATTAAAATACTCCCAGCATTCGCTGGTGCATCCATCACGACATGTTTTCCGTCCACTGCTCCAATGCAATTAGGAAATTGCCACAACTCATTAAATTTATCAGCAATGTCTGTTTTTGGTGCCTTGAAATAAATTTTAATGTACATACATATTTTATAATAGTACGAATGAATAAAATAAATTTACCTGGATATACATATTCACAAGCACTTTGTAAACGGCATCTAAAACTTCGGGAACAATGTACGATATTATTGATGCAGGAATGCGCAATATGTACTGCAGTAAGCGAAAGTTAATACGATCGTAGGGTTAATACGAGTCGCTCACCTGCTGAAATACTCTTTCGCATGTTTGTTTCCTTCTTTTGAATATATGGAGTCACTAAATTCAAAAGATGATCAAATTGGTCGGAGTCCATTCGTAAAAAATTGCGATACAACTCCGGCTCATTACTACGTAGTTGGGTGAGCAAGTTGGCATAACATCCTTCCTGCTGGCGTTGCATCACCCAATCCTTCACCCAAATTTTGCGGGGTTTTTTAAAATTGGTTCTTCATCTTCGCTGCTTTCCAATACATAAGTAGCTAGAATTGATGCCATTGCATTTTGTGGTTTCATCACAACAATATTATTTTCACTTTTTCAAATTAATACAACACAAACAATTGAAATTAAATAATGTCTCTCAAATGCTTTGAATTTTCATCAGACAATATCTACCAATAGATCCGGCAACTTTTGCCACGCAATTATCTGACATCCGTGTGAACTGACAACTTTTGTTGGTAGATAAATTTATTGTCTCACAACTGTCTGCCAATGAAATTGATAGGTTTTCTTACAATCGTCTGACCTGACAATTTACTTTTGGTGACAATTTTTCTTTGGTACTATATTGCCAGCCAATTGCCACACCTTAAAGTATTGTTAGATCTGACCATCGTCTGTACGAAGCTTAACAAAAGAATTTTTGTTTTCATGCAATTATGTGCAAACAACCTATGTGAAAGCAAATGTGACCGATTTTTAATTGTAGGGCAATAATATGTGTTTTATTGTTGTACAGATGAAACTATATCGATTTGCACCGAAGTTTAAATGCTGTTATTGTCTAAATTTAAACAATTGTAGGAATATAAAAAATATTTTTTCTAAAAAAATTAACTATTTATAAAAGATATTTTTATGTTTACTAAAGCGACATGGCGACATAATCAAAATGCTTTTGATTTTCATAAAAAGCCAGTTTGATGTGTGTGCACTAGGGCGACAATGAAATATATGGGAAAAATTTTTTTCCAGAATTTTAAACAAAAATGTAAAGATTCTTTTGCCACTTGGTCTAAAACTTACTTGCTGAAAATTTGAGCCAAATCGGATAACTCTATCCCGTGCACCTTTGAGGTCAAAGTTCAAATTTTGGGAAATATAGTGTATTCGCCTATATTGGAGCTAAAAAATAGCTTTTTGATATGAATTATACCGAAATCCAATGGGATTAATGTGCCACATAGTGTTCGACTTGCATGCTGAAAATATATGCCGAATCGGGTAACTCTATGCCGTGCACCTTTGAGGTCAAAGTTCAAATTTTGGGAAATTCTGTATATTTAACTATAATTTATCTAAAAAATATAGTTTTTTTAAGTATATTCATTTAAATTGTACAGAAACTGGATGTTTTAGATATTTTTAAAAGTATTCTAAAATATTATTAGTAAATTTAACCCTTTTTTGCTACGGGGGTCAAAACTACACATTTGCTTAAATTATTTGCTTAAAAATCAAAATTGATGAATTATCTTTAGCGAAGAAAGTATTAAGATTTTCTTTTTTAATTAAAAACTTTTTCAAAATTTCTTCTTCCTCAAGGTTTTCTTCTTCCATAAAAGTCAAAATTTTTTTAGCCATTTTGTTTTTTGTTTCAAAGTCTATTCTATCATCGAATAAACTAAATGCTACGCATTCATCATTAAGGTAATATAGATGATTAATAAACTTTGTTATGGCTCTATCAGCAATTAGGAGGACTTCCACCCAGAAATATGATAATCAATTCCAGGAACTCTTTGTAGTCATTTCGTGGAAAGTCCTCTTTAACTTTTATATTTGCAAAATCTAAAATTTTAGCGCAATCATCACCTACTATTTCTTTTATTCGAGGTATTGCTAATCCCGTCATATACTCATCCTTTTTTACGTTCGACCATTGTTTTTTTAATTTTTTAAATAAGCTGACTTCTGGGCCAGTCGAAGAACAAATTTTTGTTTCATTAAAAACAGCTGCTAAAATTATTTCAAACACATGGTGTCTGCATCCTAGGAACAAAATGCATCTACGTATTTTTTTTTCTAATATGTTGCAGGCCCCTTTAAATTTGCCAGTGTTTGAGGCGGTTGTATCAAAGACAAATGCCTCGATTCTATCCAAAACTTGATACTCTTCTAATGAATCATATACTGCAGATGCTATTTCAATGCCAGTTCCAGCCGGTATATCAGGAATATTAATTATTTGTTCAAAATCGGGAGCGGTTGCAATTATTGACAGTCGAACTTCGTTTTTTCCTGATATGCCAGATAACAGTTTTGTATCCCAGTGTATCGTTAGTGGCTGAGTATTGGATTGAAGTTTTAACCCGATTCGAGTACTATTTGCTTTTCTGAATGCATCCCTTTGCTGATGAATAGACGTGCGGTTAATAACATACTCTGATGAGTTTAATCCAACTGCATCTTAAACTGCAATAAGCATGTGAACTGTATCTCTACAGCTTAATTTTAATTTATTTATACGAAAAACATTCACATAAATATATATTTTTAAATATTGGTTTTAAAATTTCAGTTTTTAGTTTTTAGAAATAATATTTTACACTTTTTTTAAATATTGGATTTATAGCTAATTTAAGCAAATGTGTAGTTTTGACCCCCGTAGAAAAAAGGGTTAAATTTACTCATAATATTTCAGAATACTTTTAAAAATATCTAAAACATCCAGTATCTGTACAATTTAAATGAATATACTTAAAAAAACGATATTTTTAGATAAATTATAGTTAAATATACAGAATTTCCCAAAATTTTAACTTTGACCTCAAAGGTGCACGGGATAGAGTTATCCGATTTGGCTCAAATTTTCAGCAAGTAAGTTTTAGACCAAGTGGCAAAAGAATCTTCACATTTATCATCAAAAATCCAAAGTTGATTTTTCATTGTCACCCTAGTGTGCACGTAATATCTTAAAATTTTATTTATTTTTTTGTTTAAAAATGTATGAAAATGTTTTTTTGTTAAAATTGTATTATTTGACATATGTATTATTAAATTGTTTCTGACGAAAAATCCAATTTTATTTATTATTACAACAAATAATTATAAGTATTATGGTAACAAAGTATTTCCATGTGGGGAGAAAATTCATGTTTCTGCTGTGTGAAATGATATATTTTAACGAAATAAAGAATGCGTTTTCATCGTATACCTAGATAAATAAGGATATATACATAAGAGTCAACGAAATAAACTGCAATTAAATTACCTATGTTAATCCATTTAGGGATAACAACATGTTGCCAAACTTATATATTAAAAAAAATTGTGGCTACACCGATATGGTGCCTAAAACTTTTCTTTTGTTTCTAATCTATTTCCCATTTTAATTATACTAATACATAGCTATGTATGTATTGCAGTACTTACAAGTTAATTTATCAAAATTCCTAAAACAAACACCTTAGATTTTATGATTGTAAATATACTAGTGCTCGAACACGGGACAGTGTATGTTATATTAACTACTATTTGTTTGGTTATGGTCTACATTACAAGAACTTTTTTGAAAAATATCATTGGAAAAAATTATATCTTTTTTGACGATATAAAATTTTGACGTTGTGTTAAAATATTTAAAAAATACTATGTTCAGTACTTTTTGCTTATAGTCACAAATCGTGGACTATATCGCTAGAATGACTATACGCCTAGTTCACATGTGTATATGTGTGCCACATACATATGTAAATTTTTGGCAAAATTTAAAAAAGGTAGCGACTTATGAAAAGCAATTTACCTTTCTTTCTTAATTATATAAAAAAAATTATGACCAAGGCTATAGTTTTTTCTTTAAATTTCTAACAAATTTTAAAATCGCAATACGAATGAGAATGTTTTAGATAAAAAATTGATAATATTGCCAGATAATTACATTAAACACATTTAAAAATAGTTGCTTTAGAAACTTGGAATAAAGCTTAAGTTTCATTTGATTTTCAGACATTTTCCTTGCCAAAAGTTATCAAACTTCGGATCTCTACAAGAAAATAAGTAAATTTTTAATTTATTTTGGAAAATAAATTCTAAAAATTTAATCGCGTTTGATTGTATATTAAATGGAATTTTAAAAATTTCTTAAAATTAATATTTTTGCAAAATTCAATTCACTGAACTCTGAAGTTCTAAGTTTTAAGATATTCAGCCTTGTTATGATATTCGCACGATTTAAAAAAGCAAAACACCAGATTTATTTTACAGTGTTCGGAAACTCGTGCGTTATGCTTGCGATCTGCCATAGTTTCTTACAAAAATTCTAGTTTCCTTTAGCATACTTTTGTAATTTTAATTCGCCAAACTTCGTGCTATTGCGATTTACAGAACACATATTATACGATTTCAAGTAAGAATGTTAAGCGTTTTACGATTATCAGAGCATGCCCGATTTATTTTAAATCGTTCAAAAACTATAATAAAAACACACTACTGGAATAATGCTAAATATTGAAAAATTTTTGCAGATGTTTGGCGAATTTAATATGAATTTGTAAAATAAAAAATCATATTAACAACACTGACAGCGGGATTATAGCTTTGCAACAGAGTTGCAAACTGTTTTAAAAAAGTTAACACAATAATAACATATTTCATCACTGTTACCAAACACAAAAACTAATTTTTTTCGATTTGAGAGTTGATAAGAAAAAGTAAACGATTAATTTCTTGATTCTTTGATATGGTTTGAAACTTCGGAAACAAACAAAAAACTTAGGCTTATGTGACTAAAACGTTAATAATTTGCTTTACTTTTGTATGGACTATAACGTAAATATTTTCTATTAATCTTCATTATAGCGGCAAAAATAAAGATTAAATGGACTACCTATATCGCTAATGTGACTAACAATGGAAATGACTATAAACGAAAAGTACTGTATAAAATAATGAACAAATTAGGAAAATAAAATTTTTTTGCAGGTGGCTCTATGCATTTTATTTTATATTTTTGTTTTGAATTCACAAAATTTTTTAAACGTTTTTATTTGACTTTTTCAATTACAATTTGCGATTTGCTGCTTGTCAGAAATTTTGTTGGTTGTTTTAAAATTTCTACTAGCCCCCAGGGCTATTGAAATTTCATTAATTTCAGAAGTGTCAACATTTTACTTGCATTCGCTCTTTTCTATCGCCTCACACACGTCCTAAGAAAACACACTTGTTTTATAATAAATTCGTTTGATACATACATACACATATTATAAGAACATACCTACATAGTTGAATTGTCTAAAAATTTTAATAATAATTCGGTTCGAATCGTTATAATTTCATTTTTACAACAATCAAACACATATTTTTACCCTACCAATTAAGCAATCGGTCGCATTTGTTCTTGCGTAGGTTATTTGCACATAAATTGCTTGCAAACAAAACAAAATCACTTAAAAAATAAAAATACCAAAAACCTGTTTTAACGAAAAAAAACATACACACACACGTTGGTTTGCAAAAACAGAAAACATGTGTATGTATGTATGTATTGATGCATGTATGTGGTTTTTTGCACTCTTCAGTTTTCTGAATGTGAGCATGAAAACCGGTTTTAACGAAAAAAACATACGCACACACACGTTGGTTGACAAAAACAAAAAACATGTGTATGCATGTATTTATGCATGTGGTTTTTTGCTCTCTCCAGTTTTCTAAATGTGAGCACGAAGTTTTTGCTTTCCTTGTTACTTCCCCCCTCATCGCTAAGAGCCAGTTTACATGGAGGGGCATGTCGCTGCGACACTGCCTGCGTTTTCTTTTGGTGTCCCTTCTTAAATCTGCTTGCGTTTACATGAAGGGATTTTGTTGCAGCAACAAAGCGACTTTTTGACGTTCAATTGACTAATTATTTTTATCCCTTCATTCGTATAAAAAGTTGCCATATGCTAACTAATTGCTCATTTGTCAAAAGAAGCAGTGGCAACATAATACAACTATTAATACAGACAAAACTAAACAAATTTTAAAAACATAATGGCTGATCTTTCTAAAGAAGAAATTATTGAAGTGATTGTTGACTTAACTGAAATGGCTGTTGAAGTGTTAGATCTAGATGATGCGGAAAATATAAAAATAATTTTAAATTTACTAGATTGCTATGAAAATGCAAATAATTTACCGAATAAAAAAAGGCGAAAGGAGTGGGTAAAACCATGGAGGATAGAGCGACAGATACGGGGCTCATTTTTATTTCTAACGAATGAGCTTTCATTGGATGTTTCATCATTTTTTAATTATATTAGAATGACTGAAGAAACCTTTAAATTCACTCTAGGAAAAATAGAAAAGGACATAAAAAAAAAAGACACAATATGTAGGAATTCGATATCGCCAGCAGAAAAATTAGCTGCCACACTTCGTTACCTAGCTACTGGAGAATCCTATAGATCTATTAATTACCAAACACGATTGTCAAGTTCGCTTCTTTGTGCTGCCATTCCAGCAGTTTGTGAGGCTATATGAAAAAATTTGAAAGACGAATATTTGAAGGTTTGTTATTTGGAACTTACATAATCAAGGGTGTGCTGGAAATCGAAAACGTAAAACGCAAGAACTTTAAGAGTCGTTTTTGAATAAGATTTCTGTAATAAAAGAATTTTATGACAAATATTATACAAATATTTCTCTATTAAACAGAATTTTATAACAAGAATTATAAAAATTAGATTAAAAGTGTATTAAAAATAGCTTCCAAATTCTTGCGTTTTACGTTTGCGATTTCCAGCACACCCCTGAATATTTATAAATACGAATACAGTGAAACCCGGTTATAAAGAAATCTCTTGTGTTCGATATTTTTTATTTTTCCGAGTCATTCTAATATAAATCAGGGGTCGTAACAATTATGACATTTATTATAAAAATCAAAAGATAATTGTTATTTTCTGGTTTTTTTTTTGCCAAAAATAATTGTTATTTTTTGAATTTTTTTGTCAAAAATAATTGCAATTTTTTGAATTTTATTTTTTGATTTGATTTTTATATTTTCTTGTTGCTGCTTCTTTTCCTTTTAAAATTCAAAAATAATAATTATATCAAAATATCAAAATTGAATCGAAACATCAACTTTTACAATAATTATTATTTTTACTATGGCGTAAAAAACTATAAACTTTAAAGAATAAAGGCGAAAGAAAGTTTAATTTTTTTATTTCAAAATATATAAATATTTGCACATTGTTAGGATAAATTTGTTACATTTTTGTACTTTATATTTCAGTCTTTTTTATTTCACTATTTGTTTTTTTTTAAATAAAGAATTACAGAACAAGAATTAGAAGTCTTCTTCATCTAATATATCTTCCAATGCTTTTTGCAAAATATCGGGAGAAGATGCTTTTGAAGTTTTTCTCGATGTGCTTGGCTGTTCAGACGATGCAGACGATGTAGTTTTTGAATTTTTTTTTGCGGCTTCGCGCAGAACTGTTTGAATTTTCCAAGCTGTTTCTCGCTGCAAATCTTCATCTGTCAAAGCATTTATTTCAAAAACAACTTGCTTTCCAAGCCAATCATATTTCTTGGTTTCCATTAACTTTTTCGCAAGCAATGTTTTAATATTTTCCATGCTCTCATTTAATTTCTCTGTCTTTTTCTGTAATAAAGAAAAAGTTTTAAAAGATCTCAAAATTTTTTAATTGCAGTTCCCGACAACAGTAAGCGAATGGGAGACTATAGCTGAAAATTTTGCTATAAAGTGGCAATTTCCTAACTGCTTAGGCGCATTGGACGGAAAACATATTAACTTTCAATCCTTAAGAAAAGATGGTTCATACTTTTATAATTATAAGGGAACTAACAGCATTGTATTGTTGGCTTTAGTCGATGCTAATTGTCAGTTTATTTATATAGATGTTGGTTGTAACGGACGTACAAATGATGCAGGTGTTTTATTACAAAGCGATTTGAAGAAAGTTATTAATAAAGCGCATGAATGCTTTCCAAAAGATAAAATAATAGGCAACGGAAGAAGACTTCCCTATGTGATAATTGGCGATGATGCTTTTCCATTGCAAAAGCATATCATGAAACCCTACTCATATAAAACAAATATAAAAAGTCGACAAATTTTTAATTTTCGACTTTCACGGGCTAGACATGTTGTGGAGCAGGCATTCGGAATTTTGTCCAATAGGTTTAAAATATTTCAAAAGAAAATGAACCTATCAGTTGAAAAAGTTGAGCTTATAACTAAAACTTGTTGTGTTTTGCACAATCTACTAAGCAAAAAAAATCAAGATTATTCAAATATTCTTCAGCAAGAAATCTACACGCAACTTGAACCAAGAGAAGATGAAAACAGCAACCAAAAAAGTGCTGCACAGTCCGTTAGAGAAGGCTTCGAGGAGTATTTTAATAATGAAGGAAAACTTTCCTGGCTAGATAAAAAACTATAATATAAAATATAAAAAAAAAAATATTAATTGATTGAAAAATAAAAATTAAATGACAAGAACTAAAAGCAATATTTAAACCTGTGTTTTTTATCACTAGCTTGTCGATTTAACAAGCCTTTCTCTTAAAAGATAATACTTCCAATAAATTTATTCCCCTATTTGTATCTTTTAAAAATTCTATAAATCTATTTGTTAAACGTTAACCTACATATTCCTAAAAAATATTGTTCGTTAAAGCTGAAACCTACTGTATATACTTAATACATGTAATATAAAAAAGCAAATGAATTTAAAATATTAAATGAAAATACTAACAACAACAAAACTTACTCTTTTTTTACTTGGTTGTTCTTCAGTCTCATCGTTTTGTTGAAAAGTATTATCTAATTTTTCAGCACTGCAGATAGCATCATCAACCTGCAAAAAAGTCATACAGTTTTTAAAATTAACATATTTATGTACCTATTTACAATTTGTATTTTCTTACCTTACTTGAATCAGAAATGTTTGACGTAGAATTTCTGATTGTTGTATGTGATTTTAAAAATTCCAGTTGCTTAAAACACCACAGTTTTGGTTCGTAAACTTCTTCTAAGCCTACCCCACTTCGTTTACTATTATTTATTTCACGCAATTCTCGCAAATACTGCGACCTCAAAGTGTGCATTTTCTTTTTTATTTCATCCACTGTTATATTTTTATTAATTTTTTTTAATTCACTTGTTATCTCTAACAAAGAGTTTGAACGTTTTACTCGGTCTAAATACATTGGATGCCGCACATTATAAAGATGTTCATATTCTTCATATTTTGAAATTAATTTTTGTGTTAAATCTTTATCCCACATAAGTACTTATTTAGTTTTAATTTGTAACCAAAACACAATCTTTCATTTGTCTTTACACCTTTTTTGTTTATAATTTATAATTAACAGTTATTTATTTCATGCAATGTTGCCATAAATTATTTCTAAATCTCATAAATTATCAATCTGGCAGCACCGTTCATAAATAACATGACAAGAATACAAGAAAACGAAAGATGTAAAAAAGAAATGTCAAAATTGTCGCATCAATTCGCATTACGTGCGACACTTATTACCCCGTACTCTCCACCACAGCCCTCACCATAAAACTCGTGTCGCATGGGGCATGTCGCAGGGGCATGTCCCTTCATGTAAACAGGCTCTTAGAAGCACAACATTTTTGTCAATTCCAAATGTACTTTATAAATCTATAGTCTTTGGTTGAACGAAACTTTTGCCAGCAGTTGTTTTAAAAATTGTGATTTTGATTTTCTTTTCTTTTGAACAGTTTCGCAAGTAAAAATAAAATCAATCTCTTTGCTTTTGTAAGTCGCAAACAGTCGCAGAAGCAAAAAGTTTTTGTATTTGCAAATTATAAGTCCCAATCAGGGTTGTCAGATTGATTTTGAACTTTTTCGCCAAATTCAATGTCAAAAATCGCCAAAATCGCCATAGCAATTATTTTTTAGTTTTTGAGAAAAATATTTGTATGTGTAGAATAATTAAAAATATTTTTTTATAAATCCACAAAAAAAAATTTGTTCCGTAATCCGCTTCATTGAATTTTTCTTTGAATGTAATTAAATAGGGCTAAACTTTACAATATATAAATTTACATAAGCCGTTGTAAAACGTTTACTTTTTTACTTTTTATATGTAATGCTGAATTTTTCGATTTTGTTATTAGATAAAAACATGTTTTTTTGTGTTTAAAATAGACATTTTTAATTTGCCGATTTTTTTTTTTTTTTTTTTTTGAAAACAATGCCGATTTTTTACTAACACCATCTGGCACCCCTGTGTGTGAGTAAGAATAAATGTAAAAAAAAACAAGAGAATATTTTTCTCTTAAAAATGTACAAAACTAAAAGATTGCCTGCTTTAGGACTGCGACTTCTGACAACTTTCAAAAGCAAAGACACTGCTTGTGATTTTGATTTTTTAACTTATCAAAAGCAGAAGAAAACTTAGCACACGACTGCCGATTGTTTTCATAAGTTTTAACAGAATCAATGTTTGATTTTAAAAAGCAGAGAAAAGTAAAAGCATTGAATAGTTAAAATTTTGCGACTTTTCGACTTTTGACTTAAGTTTTTTAAACACTGGTTACAAGTTAAAAATGTTTATGGCATTTTTGTACATTGTCCACAATTTCTTTCCTGTCTTCAGTCTTCAAGAAATTGTAAAACTCATTACAACTATAACCAAAGTTTGTCTTTATCTGCAACTCACCTTCTAGGTTTTATATTAGCAGCTTGTTTCTCCCTTTTTCCGCTTTGAAAACTAAAGACTCGCTCTGTAAAAGCATTTAAATGTGGAATGGAAGAAATAAAATAACACATTTACTCAAATTCGTAAATGCACCACCATTTAGAAACACCTAACATTTTTCTTCCACTGTCTTCTTTTTTTGTAGGGACTGACTCGGCAAAAATCTTCAATGTTAATAACTCATCGATAAGAACAAATATATTAATATTTGTATCGCAAATAATTTTACAATATGACAAACTATTACTGGACAAAATTAATATATAATAACAGTACAAACACAGTACATTAATGAAAAATTCAGTACATTTGCGTACTGATTTTCTTGTAATGCATAAATCAGTACTTTAAACAAAAAACAGTACATGTACTGATAAAAACAGTACGAATGGCAACCCTAACTGGAATGAACATTTTCATTCCTAGCATGAGCTGCGTTCGAGAACACAAAAGTTTTTACTATATTTTACTGAACTTTACTGCATTTTACTAAATTGCGTTCGCGTACACAAAATACAGTAAATGAGAATACAAATTGAGAGCGTAAAGTGACAGTTCCTGACTGAGTACTTACAGTAAAACAAAAAAACATAAGTTTCAAAAGGTAAACAAACAAAAGTAGCAAGCAAAAGGCATACAAATTGTGAAAAAATTGTTTAAAAAAAGAAAAGTTGAAATAAAACTAAAATAAAAATAAAAAATGAATTAATATTAATTAATTAAACTTGCTTTTATTATATGGCTAAATACCAACTTTTGAAACTTTGTTTTGTTATGTTAATTTTTTGGAGTTGTAAAAGTGTCAAGTACTCGGGTACTTAGAACAGCCCTTGTTTTTAAAGTTATCAATAGTAAAAAAAAAGTATTCGTGTACTATTGATCAAATTTAGCCGGACACAAATTAGCAAATTCAAATAAAATAAAAAACAAACATATGAAAGATTACATAAAATAATTTGTTTGTATTTTCCAAAAATATTCGTGTTATAAAAAGTATTTAATCGAGTACCGATAAGAAAACGAGTTAAGTAGTCAAAAGTGTAAACATTTTTCAACACTTCAATTATTTGCCATCAGTTGTTGCCTTTATTTTACCAATTTTTACAAATTTTGCGTTCGCGTAATTTTTTGGACAACAGCTTTTTGTGAGAGCAAATTTTTAAGTTTACTCATTTACTGCATTTTACTGTAAAAGTACTCAAACGCACCTATTATAACATTTTCAACCATTGACGTCACTGTCAAGGAAACAAAGTTTCCAATTAAAATGCCGAAAAAAGTCGTTGAGCTCAACCCAACGTGCTTTTCCGCAAACAAATTTTGATCGTTTCATAGCCTGTTGTGAAACGTTCCGAAGTTCGGAGAACGGAAAAGAAGTGGAAATGTTGCAATGATCCGAGTTACCGCGAAGTGCTGGAACGTCAACTTCGTACTTTTGAGGGTGCGAGGAGAGGAAGAGGTCAAGGGTATTGTGCTGGCCCATCAACATATGGAATATGTGTTCGTTCATTCACCAGTTGCACGAGGTGATTATGTGCAGCAAATAGCTCAAAATATACGGCCCGAGTGGTGAAGCCAAGAAGAATTGTGGACATTGAAATCACCAGCAACAATGATTTCACTGTCCGCACAATTCTCAAGAATCTTCGATATTGAGTCGGAAAGGGAGAAGAAGCGCGATAAAGTGATATCCCTTTCCGCATTTGGACTTCTGTAAAGAAACCCGAGATGCAAAAAGTATGTATTGATTTTAAATTAAACCCAAAGACAGTTGAATTCTGCATCAAACATGCCCATTGGTTGCTGGCATTGATACACAACTTAATTGCGTATATATATAGCAGGACCCCGATGAAGATAAAATAGGGATAGAAGGTGATACCCAGGAATCTGGAAATCTAGTGGATCAGAATTTTCAGATACCTGATTTTCATATATGGCGATAACATCCGGCCGATGAAGACAAACGTGAACGTATACAGTATATTTTTGATTGAGTCTTGCCTAAAATGTATTTACCCATACGATATTTAAATTCCTTTGGAGTATGATGGTCACAAAGAAATGCTCCAGCACATCTTGATTCAGCCTACTTGTACATATTTACGACATTTTGTATTTTTTGGCAACATCATTACAAGACCTTCTTGAAACGGTTCTAAATTGTTTTGGTTGGGATTATAGGGGCTGACATTATATTATTAACTTGGGTCAACGTTTTAAGTTGACTTTCCATATTATTCCCAAATGGTTCCTATATAAATCAGGGACCGTAACTGTTATGACTTTTATCAAGAAAATCAAGAAATAAGAGTTATTTTTGATTTTTATATTTTTATATCAATAATAAAAATCAATTCAAAATTCGTGACATAGGTAATATGTTTATTAATCTTTGTTACGTATTAAAGTAAAAATTAAGTACACAGTTATAATAACAACAAAATGTGTGTAACAAAGTTTCTAAATTACGCTGTGCATTGCCTTTGAACTTGAAATAACGCTATTATTTGTTCTTTCATTTTTGTTGTTGTTATTATTAGCGTAATCTTATTGTTGTTTTTATTTTATTAATTGCAATGCCAATTGTATATTAAGTGATAACATTCAATCGCGAGGGAGAAGTTGTGACAAGCACTGCTTATTTATAAAAGTAAAAATTTTATATAATTTGATAATGGGAAGAAAACGGAATATATACATACGTGATTTCTATATTATTGATGGCTCCAATGGAGAATGTAAAATTTGTAAAAAAAAAATTGAGTGCGATATGTTTAACTAATCTGAAAAGACATTTACAAAAGGACCATAGTGAGGAATGTGATGAAAAAAGGGTTAAAATAGAAAGCAGTGATACATGCGAAAATAATAAAAAAATTAAATTCACTATTGAAATGTCCGTGAATGAAGTTGTCAATGCTTGTATTACTTTGCTAACCAAACAATCAGTGCCCTTATCATTTTTTGATAGTGAGCCATTTAATACATTAACAAAACCAATATTTGATGGTCTTCATATTCCAAAAATAAATTCTAGAAATATTTTACAACATTTGGAAGATAAATTTGATTAGTTGCAAAATAATATAAAACATATAACAAAAAATAAAATAGTTTGCATAAAAATGGATACAGCTACTCGCCATGATCGTGCTATTTTGGGCATAAATCTGCAAATAATCTCATCCAATACTCTTCAAATATTCACACTGGTCATGCTTGAATTGAAGCAGAAACATACTGCACAATATTTAACGACTCAAGTTGAAAATGTTTTGAAAAGTTTCAATATAGATAAGGCGCAAGTTTATGCAATAACCACGGATAATAGCAGAAATATGATGAAAGCGGTGGAGCTGTTATCATTGCATAGTTATGACGAAGAAAGTGACAGTGAAAGTGAAAACAATTACGAAAGTACATTGGATAATGTAAGATTTGAAAATATTATTTCTATTAAATGTGCTGCCCACACATTGCAGTTAGCAGTTAAAGATTTTTTAGATAACTTAAATACAAATGTAGTACATAAATCACGGAAAAGTGTAAAATATTTGAGAACACCTGCATATCGGTAAGTTATTTCCTTAAACTTTTCATGTGCAAAATGTGTGTTTGTTAAATTTTTCATTTTATTCCAGACATAGTATAAAAAGTAGCCAAAACCTCAAACCAATAATCGACGTACCAACACGTTGGAGCTCCACTTATAATATGTTGAAGCGACTGCTAGACCTAAAAGAATTTTGCTGTGAACATTTGCCATCATCTGAGCAGCTCCAAATACATGAGTGGACGGAACTAGAAAAAATTCTACAGGCTCTACAACCAGTAAATACTCTGACGCTGAATCTACAAAAATCTAATTTACTGTTCGGAGATTGTTATAAAAATTGGCTAGAGCTAATTTTTACTCTAAAAGGCTTGAATGCAGAGATGACCAGGCAACTTCTGGATCACGTCGAAAAAAGTCAAACAAAGTTGCTTGAATGCGAAACTGTATATGCAGCCTTGTTTTTAGACCCCAGATTTAGGCGTGTGTTGTCACATGACAAAATAAAATCTGCGAAAAATCATTTAAAGAAAATTGTACTCCAGTTAGTAAAAGTGGTGAGCTAAGACAATAATAAATTTTTAATATTTTTTTTATTTGTATTTAGCATAACACTGAAACTCAGCGATTTTCCTGCGGTACGCCACCTGTTGAAGAAAACTTATTTGTAATAGATGTTGGAAGCTCTCGATCTGTTTTAAGGCCCAACTAAAATGTGCTTAACCAAACTTAAGCTAGTGTCAAAATTCAACGAAAAGCATGTCAAATGCTTAAGTAAATTACTGAAGACTTTTAGGTGGCTATATTGTACTTATTGAGCTTAAAGACTTTCTACACTTAGTTGCAAACATTTGTACTTTTTGAAAACTGTTTTCGTTTTTATTTCTTTAAAATGTAATATTTTTGACGAAATGTCATTTAATTTTAAAAGTTATAAATATATTACCATAAACAAGTAAATCTATGTTTATCATTTATTAATTTTTAAAGTAAACGAAAACTAAAATAAAAAAGTACTAAAAAAAGCAACTGCGGTTGCATCTTTTAATTGTAAACAATTATATGTATCTATTATGTGTCATTTGCTTAAGGAAGAGCGAAATTGACCGCACTTTCCTTAAGCAAATGACACTTGACGAAACTTAGCGAAAAGTGTCTTAAGTACATTATAGTTGTACACATTTGATTGTGTGTATTCGCACATTTGCTTAAGGTTCATTAAGCACATTATAGTTAGCCTTTAGCAGACGGTTTAAGGTCAATGGAGATCAGGGCTGCCAGATTTGACAATTTATCGTCATTTTGGCGATTTTCGGTTACGAAATTAGCAAAGTGCGATATGCTGATTTTTATCTAAAAAGTGACGATTTTATTCAGTCTGTAAAATAAGACAATTTTAAATCTTTTGATGTTTGTTATTGGGCACCACAGAAAAAAAAACATTTTTGTAAACAAGAATGCTTAAATTTTTATATTCATCCCTATTGTAAATAAAATTATACTAGACATTTTTGCTCTTTTCCATAAAAAAATTTATGGGCAAAAGCTAAATTTCGAGTCCAAAATTTTTTTACCAAAACCTTGATTTTGAGAGTTCACTCGTGTGAGGAGCAGGTGAAGTTATGGACTGATTTGGCTCATTTTTAACATTTAATACTCCGTATATATGAACAATTTTTAAGTCAAATTTTATCCTCCTAGCTTATATGGGTGCCATGGTGCCAAAAGTATAATTTCGTGAAGAAAGATTATTATTATTTCAAGTAAATAATAATATTATAAAGAGATTTAAAGAAGTTAAGGTTTACAGGTCAAAATTAGAGATTTATGGGTATAAATTACAGGCAGTCGTTATTTTTTGATCATATCTTAGGCATTTGTAGACCGATCTGGCTGAAATATAATAGCGCACTATTCCGTACTACATTTAATATAAATGTATAGCAATGTTTATATACGAGTCTTCGGAAATCCCATTTCAACAAACACATGGTTAGATTGACATCGTTAAGCCAACTTTGCTATTCATAAAAACTCAGAATATACATATATACTTTATAGGGCCTAATATTAATATTGTAGCAAATACAAAAGGAATTACAAACTTATATAAAAACGAACTTGTATACGAGGATCAATAAGTCCGTGACTTTTTGAATGAAACACTGTTTCTTTTTACAAAAAAAAAAAAAAATTATTTTTCAACATAATCTCCTTTTAGCTCAATACACTTAGTCTAACGTTTCTCCAATTTGTGTATCCCTTCCAAAAAATAGGATTTTTCGAGGTCCATAAAAAAGCCAAAAAACTGTTGCATCACCTTATTGGCCGACAAACTTACCTCGGCTTTCTTCGATTTTGAAATTTTTTAAAAATGGCCCGATTGAAGGTATCTTTTATTCTTAAGACTTTGAATATTAGATTATTATAATATAGTAATTAAAGGTTTACAAACGTTTGTTAAATTTAACAAACAATTTCACAAACATACGGTGGTAATAGTATGTATATAACTAATATGTTGTTGTTTGCTTGCTTTTAATAAAAATTAGAGTTGTGTAGTTCACGAACGACCTAGTTCAACTGAACTATTCAGTCAGATGAACGATGACCGGTCTTTTTGCATCTTCGTTCGTTTTAGTTCACTTAGTTCATTTTCGGTCAGTATGTCTTTTTTTGTCAGTTCACTTTGGGTCTTTTTTTGTCAGTTCACTTTGGTCTTTTTTTGTTTACTTGAACGAATAACTAATTGAAAAGAAACAACAACACTATTCTTGTGTATATTTATTCTTGTGTGCTGTTTCTGTTACTCATTGCCGCATTGCTTTACACATTTTCATAATACAATCAGGGTTGTCGAGTATGACAATTTCTCTACAAACGGCGATTTTCAAGATTTTTGGCGAAATGGCGATTGTGTTGCTGCTTATAAAATATATGGCGATTTTGTTTCATAGTTGATAAGCCATGAATTTGTTTTGAGACTCGTGGACAAATTTACCGTTTTTTATTTGGAAAGATTATTTCTGTGACGGTATTCCATCTAATATAAATCAGGTTTTGCAAAAAGTGTATAGCTATATGGATGCGTCCGGTACGTGCCATTTTAAAGAACTTGCTTTGACTGTCTTTATATGCATGTAATTCCAAGTGCTAATGTCTGTGTTGAAAGAGTTCTTTTTAATAATTTAATCTACTAAACCTCGCCTTCAATATAGAATGCAATAGCAACTTCTTGACGCGTTATTACGAGCTATGAATTATATGCATGTAAGTAGCACTTTTGTAACTTCGCACAATATGTTCAATCAATAAAATCCTATACAATGTATTAAAAAGACAATAAGAATTGTCTTGTCGATGAAATGTATAGCGTTTTAGATATTTGTTTAATACAAGGTGCTTTAAGTAGACTACCGTAAACTATTTTATAGTCAAAATTGTACTTTTTTGTGTATATCCCATGTGTATATCATGGCGACTTTTTTATATTTTTGTCGAAATAAAGGTATTCGGAAAAAATTATTTTTGAGGATTTATAAAAAATATTTCTTTAAGCTAAATTTTTTGTACTAAATATGAAATCCTGGTGATAGACCATAATTAAATTGAACTTCCCGCTCTTGATTTTTAACCCGATTAGCTGATTTTTAACGTTTATCACTTAAAATAAAATCATCAATATCATGATCATCCACCATTTCTGAATCACTACGTTTGCGTGTTTTATTACAGGTTTCTGGTATATGTGTGGTATGTTCTTCGGCTTCACTAGCTTGATAAACCAAATAAATGGGAGTTATAAATTTTCCGGACCTAAAAAAAAAACAAAAGAATTTATAACATTGTGATCAATTTGTTAATGCCTTCTTACATTTTTAAAAGATACGGATCGAAGGGAAAGAATGTATCTAAAGATTCTTCTGGGGTTGCTGTATCGTTAGCATACACTGTGGCTAATTTCCTTCTAGCATTGCGTTCTAATATAGCATGACAATAAGCTAATTGATAGGCTCTAGTTACACCAGCAAAAGCTGTGGCTACAGCTGGTAGACACACCCTTAAGGGATAAAAATTACACGTTACCAAAGCCGATAAATGTAAGGACTGTAAAAATAATAAGCCTGCAAAATTTAATTAAACGAAATAAATTTAAATTGGCCATTTTATATTATTTTTAGTAAAAATATTATTTAAATTTATCTACTTACTTTTCTTATCACTAGTTAAATCTTTTGATCGAAAAGATATAACATAGAATATAGCTTGACAAAGAGAAAAAAATACTATATTTGCTTTAAGAGAACCATTTGAACGATATTGATCACAACCTTGAATATACTGATGAGCCCAACAGATATTGCTTTAAAATGCTAAAAAAATATATCTTAGATTTTAGAAAGAAAATATTTATTGATAATAAAAACTACCAACTTGATGCTTATAAATTTAGAGCGAGCCAAAAAACTAGCCATATGACCGACCGAAGTCTGACGTATTACTGCCGACAGTTAGGATATCGAATTTTATACCACAAGGAAGACAAAAATGTATCTGCTAAAAAAATCATCCATTTTAAACATCTCTGCCTCATCGTCATCTTCATCCTCATCCTCACTTTCTAATTCTTCAATAGCTGAACGAGGAGCATGAACATCTAGCATGACCAATCTATAAATTAATAAAGAAATTTAAGAATAGATCATATTTTTTTCTTTCTAAAATGTAATATCCTTACTTTTGCATTATAAATTGTATGACATGTTCCAAAAATATAGGTTTGTATTCCATTAATTGAAGTTAATTATGTACATAACCAACAACTGCATATGTCGGCCTGTTGCAGTAGGGAAACAAGGATTCTATGGTCATAAGTATTGCATCAAAGGCCATGGGTATAGCATTAAATATACTCTGCATTAAAAGAGGAACTGCCTGCAATTCTTCTTCTATGGCTGGACAGATCCTTAGGAAATATGTGCAGCTTTTCTCCGGGAGGACATCCTTTAATACACTTAGGGCTCCTGAAAAGAAGAAAAAAAATTAAAATTTGCTTTAAATTATCTTTTGACCAATTATATGTACTTACATTTTTTAATGCCAAATAAAACTTATTCTGTGAAAATCTACATGAAAAAAAAACCGAAAAATATTTGTATTAATAAATAAATAAAAATAAAAAATTCAGCAAAAATTTTAAAATATTTCAGCAAAAAATTCTACTTACCTTCACAAAATCTAGAAACCAACGTGCCAGATCTGTGTAGTAATTTGTGGTGCTACCAACTGACACAAAAGACCTGCTGACACAAAAGACCTGCTGACACAAAAGACCGAAGTGACCGAAAATGAACTATGAACTAAAAGAACGAACTAGTTCTTTTTTTTTAAATGAACTAAAATGACCGGTCACCAAAATGAACTTTATAGCCCAAGCCTAATAAAAATCGAACAAACTTTGTTTAAAATCTAAATTTAAATTGTCCGATTTTTTTGACGTTATTTTAAACACAAAAAGACGATTTTTTGATTTTTTTTCTCAGGAAATTGACGATTTTTTCACAATTTTCTCTGGCAGCCCTGATGGAGATGAATTATTCGTCTTCGGACGACGATGATACTCCTACGACAATAAATGACAGCGTCCGCAAAGCTAATTTTGAAATAAACAATTACAAAGAAAAGCGTTTCGATACTTCTGCTAATTTATTGGAATATTGGGAGAGCAAAAAATTTGTGTTTCCATGGCTTCGAAAATTTGCTTTAATTGTTCATTTTGTACCTGCCACGCAAGTCAGTGTAGAAAGGTCATTTTCAGCACTCAGATTAATATTGGGAGATTTGAAATATAATTTATCTGAGGAACATTTAAAATCAATTATGATGGTAAAATTGAACACCTGAAAACGACCTCTTAACACTGACTTGAATGGCAGCCAAAACTTATAAGCTATTTCTATGCATTCATGTTTTTATAGCTGATAATGGATAAGTCACATAATATATTATATTCAAATAGAAATTTGAATGAAGCAGCATATTATAATACATACGGCATCAACAAATAAATAAGAGTTTTGAATTGATTTTTATTATTGATATAAAAATATAAAAATCAAAAATTACTTTTATTTTTCATTTAAAAATATAAAAATAAAAAATAACTTTTATTTTTCATTTAAAAAAATAAAAATCAAAAATAACTCTTATTTTTTATTGTTAAAATAAAAATCAAAAATTTAAATATCATGCAATATGCTGGTTGCATTTCGCCTAAAAATCATGATGGTGTAATTAAAAGTTGTCTACGATGTTCATTTACGTATTGAAATTGAAAAATAACTCTTATTTCCGGTCCCTGATATAAACTAAGATAAGATTACATTAAAGGAGGAGGTAGGTAGGGTTTACCTTGCCTGGAAAACCGAAATTAGCTAACGAAGAATTCAACACGTCAAACCAGTCGTCTATAAGCTGTACAAAGTCCGCAGTCTCGGTGAGTAGTAGGGAAATGAGGAGGCAGCAAAATTTCTGACTCCCCATTCCATATACCACAGAGGGAGCATTTTGCTTTTTATTAAAAGCAGCAAAAATTCTGCCTACCCATTCCATATACCACAGAGGGAGCATTTTGCTTTTTATTTAAAGCAGCAAAAATTCTGCCTACCTATTCCATATACCACAGAGGGAGCATTTTGCTTTTTATTTAAAGCAGCAAAAATTCTGCCTACCCATTCCATATACCACAGAGGGCGCTTTTTGCTTTTTATTTAAAGCAGCAAAAATTCTGCCTACCCATTAGTTTTTTTTCCATATACCACAGAGGGAGCATTTTGCTTTTTATTTAAAGCAGCAAAAATTCTGCCTGCCCATTAGTTTTCTTTCCCCAATGTATTTTTCCATAAGGAGGAGTTTTGAATATAAATAAAATAAATAATTTTTTGAGTAGTTTTAAATATAAAATAGAGTAATATTAAGTTGATCATATTTATATTTTCTTCAATGAAGAGAAATTTAAAAAATTCTGTAATATGTTTAAATGTATTGTTTGAGTATTTTAAAATAAGAGAGAGTAATATATAATATAGCTTAAATATTCAACATATGTAAGTATATAAATAAACTCATTTTGTACTCTAACCTAAGCAAGTATGCAATTAATATAAAAAGGCTAAGGGGGTATATTCCACATCATTATCCTAATTGCCTCTTTAACGGAAACTTAATACAAATGGTAAGTAATTCCTATATAATAATGTTATATTTAATTATTTATTTTAATTATTTTTTCTTGATTGTTTTTAGATGTATAAAAAAATTGTAAATAGGTATTAAGCCCGAGTAGATTAGAATAGATGATATACCTTTAAACCAATCTTTGAAAATTGTGAGTTTTGAATGGAAAGAAACACAATATGGTCTAAAAGTTATTGCCAATTTAGATGATAATAAATGGTTTTATTTTCCCCATGGAATGATGAAATTTTTAAACAAGGAGGATCCATACTTAACTCAAATGAATGATAAAGTTTGGACAATTATTTACAAGGGGTGTCAATTACCAAATGAACCTGCAATATTCGATTTAAATTATATCTAAACTCTGAAAAAGAAATCCTTGCAATAAAGGTAATTATAATAAAACAAAAATAAGATATTTTTTAAAATTTTTTATTAATTTTTATTTAAAAATTATTTAGATTTTAAAATTTGATTTGTAATAGAAAGGAATCCTCTTTCTCCATAAATTCCTTAACATAGTCAGGCATCTTCTCACTAACATTTACAGGATATTGCTCCTTCTCCTCCCGCTTTTCATCATTAACGGCTCTTGGAGTTTTATAGAATTTTGATTTAGAAGGGCTGAAATTATGCACTCGCATAAAATGCCTTTTCTTATTAAATTTCGTTTTGAACGTTACGTGTTGACAAAATTGAAATGTAAAAAAATGCAATGTATTTTTTAAGTTTAAAAATTAACCTTGAATATTTGCTTCGCATTGAATTATAAGTCAATAAAACTTTTCGTTAGGATAAAAAAATGCAATCATATGCAATTTTAAAGTTAAAAAATTAATTAAAAGATTTTGTTTGTTGTGCTTAATTCACTTTTTATATAATTGATAAAAAAAAATACTGAAATTTATTGTTGGAGGATAAGCTGTTCCTATGCGCATTTCACTGGTTGCTTAGGCCAGATCATCAGGAAACGTTCTCCTTAATAATTTTAGAAAAGCCAAAGCTATCAGCAAACAAAACTACAGAGGGAATGAGAATTACCTACAAACACTCAAAAAGTCTTTTTTGCAACGATATCAAAGCTTAAACAAAATACCAAACAATAAATCAGTGATGAGTTTTTATCTTTTCTTACATTGCCCGCTACAATTAGTTGGAATTCTCCCAACATTAATTGTAGTTGTAAGTGACTAAAGAAAAAACATATTAAAAACAAAAACAAAGTGCTTTTATTGTTTTCGCAAGAAATCAAAATAAAAACAATTTGCCAGTTCAGTTTTTGATGCACGTGCACTTGCTAAAATTTTATTATCAAAGTTGTTTTTGGGAATACTGTTATTTATTAAAAGATTTTGTTTGTTGTGCTTAATTCCCTTTTTAAATAATTGATAAAAAAATACTGAAATTTATTGTTGGAGGATAAGCTGTTCCTATGCGCATTTCACTGGTTGCTTAGGCCAGATCATCAGGAAACGTTCTCCTTAATAATTTTAGAAAAGCCAAAGCTATCAGCAAACAAAACTACAGAGGGAATGAGAATTACCTACAAAATATTAGCTTATATTTTTGTTGGTTGTTGTGGTGAAATATTTTCCTCAAAAATAAAAATCGGAAAAAACAGAAATTTGGGTTTTAGAGATTTTTAGATAATTGTTTATTAAATTTTTTCGTAAAACACTTACGTTCGGGTAGGGGTTTGTATAAACAATAACATAAGAAAAAATAGAAAAAGAGCTTCGATATAAACTTAAAAAAGATAGGCGCTAGAACACAGAGAGAAAGAAGAAAGAAAAGAAGTGTCAAATAGCATAAAGGGTTAATAACTGAACACCGAACTGGGGTATTTCATACGTAAACATCCCGCCCCCCTTGCACGAGTGCAACAAGAGGCTAAGGAAAAAAAAAATTCAAAAAATTAAATTAATCTAGAAATTCAAAATAATTAATTACAAAAAATATAAATATTTTTATAGAAATACTGCAAATCCATATTGCGCGCAAAATAAAAAAAAAAAAAAATAAACAAATGCGATGTTCAATTTGAACGCCCATTTTGGACGTTAATAACAATAGTGGCAGCGTGTTGTGGCAATGGTTGTGATTGTTGCGAACGAGGTTGAACTGCCTGCGACTGTTGTTGCAATTGTTCTAGGTGTCGTTGAAGATTATGTATTTTTTGTTGTAGCTGCTCTGGGTCTTGGTCGTGCTTGTGATGGCTCCCTTTGTTGTTTTTTCTGTTGGCTCTCTTGTTGTTTTTCTTGGGCTTCTTGGTATTCGGGGTTTCTCTTTGAGTATTGATGTAAAAGGGTGTGATGCTCCGCTAAGCATTCCATGCACCTATCCCTGCTGGTACACTTATCCTTCAAGTGCGAGTGTGCAAGGCAGTTAAAGCAGTACCGATACTTCGATACCACCTTCCATCGCTCTCCCACCGACATTTTACGAAATTTGGGGCATGTCCTAATCGCATGCTCCCTCTTACACACACGGCAATCCCGTAAGCTCTCATCGCGCTGCGTAAGTACTACATCGGTTTGACCGCCTGTGGGCTCTTTAGTGGAACGGTGGACCTCGAAGCGAGCAACAGACTTAGACATTCTAAAAAAAATAGCGGGTAAGAAAAACAACAGAGAAAAAAATTATCAGTTGGAGTTCAAATTAGGAAGGAGAACAAGCTTCACAATTGGACGGGTAATAATGCTAGAAGCTGTCCTCACGTCAGCGACCCTAACTTTAGAATCCTGACCACAGTAGACCTTTTCTACTTGACCTAATCTCCATAAATTCGGAGGCAAATTGTCCTGACGGATTACAACTAAATCCCCTACTACAAAGTCCCTCTCAGGAAGCTTTCATTTTGTGCGTTTATTCCTCTTTCCTCTTTCCACCTTAGGGCAAACTGGTGGTGAAGAATCTTTAGCTTCTGCCACCGGCTGGCAAGACTAATGGACAAATTCGAAGTGTCTGGTTCGACCCGCCCTAGCAACGGACCACCGACCAAAATATGACCAGGGGTTAAAGGCACTAAATCAGTGGGGTTATCGCTCATTGCACACAAGGGTCTAGAGTTCAAGCAGGCCTCAATTCGGGTCAACATTGTCTCGAACTCTGGGTATGTAAACTTCTGACAATTGGAAATTCTTTTCAAATGGGTCTTGAAACTCTTAACCCCGGCTTTCCATAAGCCCCCCATATGAGGTGCACCAGTAGGGATAAAGTGCCATTCCAGCGGCTCTTCGGGGCAAGGGCAAGAACTTTTTCTATCAATTCTTGCAAAAACTTCCTGCGATCGATGGTGAGGAGTTTCGCAGCTCCCACAAAGGCTGTTCCATTATCGGAATACATATGTCTAGGTACCGAGCGACGGGCTAAATAACGGGTAAAAGCTGCTAAAAAAGCTTCTGAGCTCATATCCTCGGTCTCTTCTAAATGAATTGCCTTTGAACCAAAGCAAACAAATACTACGACATAGCCCTTTGACATTCGACAACCTCTCCCACTGTAAGATTTAATGTCAAATGGTCTAGCGAAATCGACACCAGTATGGTCAAATGGTCTGCCAATAGACGTTCTTTCCGGGGGCAATGCAGCCATCATTTGGCGACTGGTTTGCTTACGCTAAATAACGCATTCCTTACAGTTATTCACGATCGTGCGTACTAAATTCCGGAGTTTAGGGACCCAAAATTCGATCCTCACAATCCGCATAAGCAGCGAGTTTCCATCATGTAGCGAGTTTTTGTGGACATACTCTAGGTACAGTCGGGTGAAAGGAGCAGAATAGGGTAGTATTTTCGGAAACCGTTCATCATATGTAAGACCATTGGCTTGGGATAGCCGACCATTTACTCTCATGAGCCCGTTTGTATCAAGAAACGGATTCAAAGAAATTAATTTATTCCCTCGGAATAAACTTTCGCCCTTCGAAAGTTGGGAGTATTCGGGTAAGTAAGACTGCTGAGATAAAAGAGTTAAACGGGTTTTTACAAATACAATCTCAGATTTGGATAGCTGCTGGGGGTCATAACAACTGTTACCCTTTCGTAAATTACGGTAAAATCGAAAAATATATGCAATGACTCGCAACGCTCTGGGTAAACTTGAAAACAGTTTGAGTAAATCATCAGGTTTATTTGTATGGGTAAAATGAGTCATAATATTTCTCGTCTCGAGATTAGTGTGATAAACAATTTGAGATTGGGGCCAATTCTCCTTATGTTGACTTAACCACTGCGGGCCATGCCACCATAAAGAGTTATCAATCAAATCCCGCGATAGAGATCCGCGGCTTGCCATATCAGCGGGGTTACTCTTAGAGTCGACAGTCAGTACCAACTTTTTTAAGAATCAACGCAACTCTATTTGCCACAAAAGTAGGCCAGTGGCACGGGGGTTTCTGTAGCCAGGATAAAACAATGGTGGAATCAGTCCAACAATGGATCCTTTTCCTGAGCAAGTCCATTTGACTACACAACGACTCCACCATATTTGCCAATAATGCTGCTCCTCAGAGCTTTAGACGGGGTAATGTCTCGCATTTTACCGGCGCCACTTTTGTTTTCGCCGCCAGTAAAAAAGTTGTTATCTTCTTACTGGGCGCAATAGCACGTATATATAAAGTTGCAGCGTATGCCTTCTCAGAAGCATCGCAGAAGCCATGAATCTCTATATCAAAATCGGGGTGAAAATTAACCCATCTTCGAATATTAATTTTCTCAATTTGCGGGTAGTCCTCTAAAAATGCGTGCCATTTCTTTAGTGTTATGGGGGTCAAACACTCATCCCAATCCGTCTTGTCTTTTCAAATTTGCTGCATTATCATCTTAGCGACAATAATTTTAGGGGAAAGCCATCCAGCCGGGTCGAAAAGCTTTGCTATTTCGGACAAGACAGCACGCTTTGTAACAAAATCCCTGTTTGGCTGCAGTAGAAGCCTAAAATAAAAGCTATCTGAACTCGCATTCCAAAATTTTTTTTTTTTTTTTTTTTAAATAAAAAAAAAATAAAATCCTTTAACAGCCGTTTATGGTTTGCAGTCCATTTTCTCAAAATTAAACCAGCAGAACCACGAACTTTCTTTAGATCGTTACGCCGTACGATCGCCTCTTCTAATTCATGAGAACCAGCGAGAACATCATCGACGTGCATTTGGGTTCGCAATATTTCGGACACCGCAGGATTTTCAGCTTCACATTCGTTCGCCAATTGCACCAGAGTACGAATGGCGAGATACGGCGCACAGTTTACTCCAAACGTGAGCGACTTAAGCTCGAAATCCTTGACATTGACCGCGGGACTTTCACGGAACAATATCCGTTGAAAAGGGGTGTGATTGGGATGAACCAAAATTTGCCGATACATTTTCTCAATATCAGCGTTAAACACAAAACGATAAATCCGCCAGCGCAGCATTATAACCATAAGGTCTGCCTGTAATATTGGCCCAGGGTATAGAATGTCATTTAAGCTAACGACATTTGACGATGGGCAGGAAGCGTTAAATACAACACGAAGTTTTGTAGTCGAGCTATCGGGTTTAAATACAGCATGATGGGGTAAATAGTATGAGGTGACTTCCGAATTACCAGAGGAGACTTCGCGAATGTGACCTAGCTCAACATACTCACTAATTACTTTATCATATTGTAATTTTATGTCGGGGTTTCGTAAAAGGCGAGTTTCGTTTCTCTTAAATTGTGCCAACGCGCTATCGCGTGGTTGTCCTAAAGAAAGGTTTAGCGAAATCTCCCGTTTAAAGGGTAAGGACACTACATATCGGCCATCCGGGTTCCTATATGTTGTCGACTGGTAATGTTGTTCGCAAAACTTTTCAGTTTCGGTAAGCTGGGTCACCTTTGGAACTTCTTCCAGTTCCCAAAAACGAGAAAGTTGATTATTAAATCAATGTGGTTGAAATAGGATTGAACCGAGTTAAGGGGGTTGTCATGAAAAACTTTACCAGTCACAATCCAACCGAACATAGTATTCTGAGCGATAAGGTTGCCACTTGAGTGTTTTTCAACTTCGGGTAATAATATCTGGGGGTACACGTCTCCTCCTAGAAGAAGATCCATGCGCGTAAGCTTAATATCAGTCCTATCAATCTCGGGAAAATCGGCGGAGCTGATATTGGAAACTGAGCACGTTGGCAACCGGCCGGTCAACTTCTCTACAACGTATGCTTCGCATTGAATTCTAACACCGGGGCTTGTTGTAGAACTAATTGTAATAAAGCATATTTTGGAAGTTGTTGCAGTCAAAGTGCCATCCAGACCGGTAATTTTCGTCATGGCAGACGAAATTGTGGGCAAACAAAGTTTCCTCTGCAACCTTTGAGAAATAAAAGTTGCCTGAGAAGCAGGATCGAGCCAAACATTTGATATCGCCGACGGAAACTTCACAAGTCGTCGTCCCTAGCAATACCATAGAATGAGGATTTGTATTTACATGTGAGGCGTACGTCTGAAATGATCTAGCAGCGCTTGAAGTGGAGGGTCTATCACCGGGGTGAATTTGGGGTGGACTGTAATTTGATGCAGAGGGACCAGAGTTTCTATTTTCATTAGGTTGAAAATTAGCTGTATTCGCACGGGACAAATTATGATTCACGGGGTTGCTACCTATGGAACTATTCGGGCGAACTGGGTTTCGAGTTACAGACGTAACACTATTTTGTTCGGCACTCTTATGTAAAAGAGAATGGTGTTTCTGTTTACACATGAAACAAACATGGATGCTTTTACACGTTCTGTATTCATGGGAAGATGCCAGGCAGTTAGTGCAAAATTTCAGCCTGCCTACTGTCACCAAACGTTCTTCAACACTCTGACCCAAAAATACCGGACACAACCTAAGGGGGTGTTTCTCTGGGCATAAGCCACATTGAATCATATTCTAACCACGCTCCGTCTTAGTCACAAACGTTTTAATATTTCTGGACTCATTTGAGGATTTTTTTTTAGTTATTAGAGTTACTACTCTTAATCTATATCTGATAATCCGACTTACCACTGGTCACTCATGCTAAGAGATTGCTTTAATAAATTTGTGAAAGTACTTGAAGTGTTTTTATATAAATTTACTGAATCGTTACTTAATAAAGTAACATAAATACTATTATCCTCTGTGCTTGATGCCATATTTATTAGAAATGTTAAATATTATAAGTTGTGTGTTATACATATATGAAAAATTTAGTTTATAAACTAAAATCTGTTTGATTAAACCATGAATTATATTCTTTTCTGAAACCCAACCATTTTACAAATAGTTTTTCACCTCTACGTTTTAAGACTTTTTCAACTAAAAAGATGTTAGGAACTTTAGTTTTTAATAACTCCTCTTGATAAAATCCGCCTTTAATTATATTTCCATTAAAATCTTTTAGCTGGTAGGTGACAGGGTTTGTTGCATTAATTTTATTTACTTTAAAAACTTCTGTAGACCAATTTGGTGTATATCCCTTTTCAAAAACATTTTTATATTTGCTTATGCGAACAAAATCGTTAATATTAAATTTTCCATTTTTAAAAACTTTTAAGTTATTATATAAAAGTTTTTTTTCATTTCGCTTGTTAACTGAATTAGGTTTCATCTTTATTCTTCGATGATAAGATGAATTATATTCTTTCAACAGCTTATCTAATACATCTATCCAGTTATAATTTCCTTGCATACTAAATTGTTTCCACATTTTATTTTTTAAAGTTCTATTAAATCGTTGAACTATTGACGCTTTTAAGATTGAATAGGTATGATAAAGATTAATATTTAGCTCTTTCATAAGAGTTTTGAAATATGTGTTGTAAAATTATTTTCCTTGATCTGAATGTAGCGACCTGCGTCGCTCAAAGTTTTTTCTAGCTTGACTATGAATTTCGTCAATAAGATTTTTTTTACTCATATTAATTAAAATATTGTTCCTTTTTTATTCATAAACAAAAGGTTTTAAGGAGCGCAAACATGTTTCATCAGTTTATATACCCATTAACAATGATGGTTTGTGGTCCTTCAGGTTGTGGAAAATCTACTTTCATTAAAAACTTCATAAAAATCAAAACTTAATATCTAAAGATATAGATCGAATCATATGGTGTTATTCTGAAAAAAAATCACTTCCAAATATAGAAAATGTAGACATTGTTAAAGGAATTCCAGAGACTTTTAATACGAATGACGAAGAATCTACTTTAATAATATTGGATGATTTAATGCTTGAATCATCAAATAAGAAAGTTTGTGAACTATTTACAAAAGGATCTCATCATAGAAACTTAAGTGTAATTTTAGTTACACAAAATATTTTTCATAAAGGGACTTATTCGAGAGATATTTCATTAAACTCCAAACATATAGTGTAAATAAATACACATGAATACTATTTTAGTACTGATTTATTTCAATAAATTCATAGCCTTATATACTATTTTTGAAATCTTAAAACTAAGTGAAACTAAAGGAAAAGCATAAACTAAAATTAATAATAGAACTAAAAGATAAAAATTCCATTAAATATTTAAAATGCAGATAAGGGTGTTTTTAGGTACAAACACTGATAATATGTTTGCCATAGATATAACGTTATTTCATAAACTAAGATAAGTACCTAAATACAAAGTGTCATGTAACATACATATGCTCATTATTTTTACTATTGAAAATCATATTCATATTTAAAACTATTTTTATTACCATAAACTAAGATAAGTACAAAAAATCTTTAATCCTAAATAAACATAAACCTAAAACAAATTGTTATTTAAAATACAAATGCTCTTATTTATACTATTGAAGATTATGTTCATCTTTGAACATTCTGCCGGCCGGAAAGTGAGGCGGGAACTGCGAAATCTATCTGTATTTTTGATGTCCTTTTACAGCACTTAATTTTAATGAAGATTATTAACATAATTATTAGTGCCACCAGTATGATGACTAAAGATGAATGCCCACTGATTGCATGGAAGCGCAATTGCCTTAGCTCGATTTGGGTTGACTGGAGTCTTTTCAGCTGCATGGACAAGTCGTCGAGGTGTGTCAAGTTGGAAATATGAACTTTCAGTGGTTTAGCGTGCCAGGAGATAAGTTCACTCATATTTTTGTTCCACATGATGTTTCTGGCTGTAATCTCTGCATTGGACGTAAATTTTCTTGATGCATCTAGGAAAATTTGTGGGGATTTCGCCGTGCATCCTGATTTTAGTGTTAAAATGCCTTGGAGTGGCAGAGTTAGCCAGTGTTGATAACCTTCACCACAACTTACTTCAATGTCTATATTTTCAGTCACTTTGTACAGCCAACGATTTTCTTTACGAAGTTTATGCCAAGTGTTTTTATTTTCGATTTGTTTAAATTTGCAATCGGCTTTCTGTTGACCTTTCAGAGCTGACATTTCACATGCCTTATTTGTAGCAGGTATCCATGCCCAGTTCTTATTGCACATGTATTTATCCAAAATCTGTTTGCAACTATCTAAATCTGACTGAGACATCATTGAGTAAACACTCTTTCCAACGTTGTATATTATATAGTCGGCCTCAATTATTGGTATGATCGTCGCATTCCTTTTACTTAGAGGTATAGGAATTATTTTATATATATCTGACGAGTCAGAACTTAATAGAGGAATTTCAGCTTTGATTATTAATCGTCCATCTAATATAACACCTTTGGCTATCAACAAACCATATATTTCTTTCAAAGAAGTTTCGTTGCACCCGCTTTGAAGTGTAAGTTTTCCTGGTAATTGACTCTGAATTTTGTCTAACTCTTGCTGTAATTGAACAGGTTGTAGAAGCTGTGGATTGACATGACCATGATTTATGTCAATTAATAAATTAATTATAGAATTTTGTGTAGTTTCGCAATCGTCAATCATCATGTAAAGCTGTGTCACCAGTATTTGGAATGCTGACGTTAATCGTTCAGTTGCTAATGTCTTCGATACCTCGGTATAAAATTGTTGTAATTGTCTTGACATTATTTGAAAGTTATTATTAACCTCGTCCTTAGTTTTCTTGACTATATTTACGGTGGAATTTATAATAGATGTTTGTTGTTTGGTTAGTTGCACCAAATCATCCTGGTTATCTAAAAGATTTCTCATATTTTCTTCCATCTGTTTCTTATCCTGGGCATCCATCATTCCAAAAAGTATATGGTAGAGAGATCCAACGAATTCAAATGGTGCTCTTTTTGTTCTTTTCTGGCTGATTAGCAATTCATTGTTCCGTTTTAAAGTATTGTATCTTCGGATCATTGTATTAGTAATCTGTTTACATACATCTTCATAATAGTTTAATTTAGAACACGTTTTCTGTAATTCTCTTAATGGAGTTTGAATTCCGCTTACTTCTTCAAAATATGAAGTCAAGTCGTAATATATAACTAGATTCCATTTGGAGTTTATCATGTCTAGTTTTCCGATGTTATCAAAATACATTGCTGTTTGAGTATCGATCGCAAATACCGTTGCTCCAATGGTTCCATATAGTTTTTGTGGTGCCATTTGCACCTGTCCCATTATCATTAGCAGTAGAAAAAGAAACAAATAATTTCTTGGTGAAACGTACTGCTTGTCTATACTCTTCATCGTTGATGATTTTGTGACATTAATTTTATATGTGTTATTTTCCACAGAATCGTAAATATTTGACGTTATTAAAGGGCAAAGTTTATGAATAGGCCGTTTGATATTGCCATTCTGCACTTTTAACGTAACTACTCGTACGTTACCATCCTCACCTTCTACTATTCTTCCCAAGGGCCATTTACACGGATGAGTTGCTTCATTTTTTATTAGCACTATCTGATCCTTTTTTAGGTTTTCTTGAGCATGTTTCCATTTGTACCGTTGTTACAATGTGGCCAAGTATTCTTCTTTCCATCGTTTCCAAAAATTTTGCTTCATTTTTTGAATCAGCTTCCATTTATTCAGAGAGGATATATTTGATTCGTACCTTGGTTCTGCGACATCACTTATTTGATGTCCAATAAGAAAATGCCCTGGCGTTAATGTAGTTTCTTCTTCTGGACTACTACTCAGGCTGTATAATGGTCTTGAATTTAGAACCGCTTCAATTTGTGCTAACAGTGTACTCATTTCTTCATAAGTTAACTTTACATCACCGACTACCCTATTTAAGTGGTGTTTCATAGACTTAACTCCAGCTTCCCAAATTCCTCCAAAGTGAGGGCCTGCCGGGGGAATAAATTTCCATTCTATGTTTTCTGCTGCTAACATTGGCGCTACTTCCGCATTATCTTGGATCACTTTTTTGAAGTCTTTGTCGAGTTTTCTTGATGCTCCAACGAAGTTTGTACCATTATCAGAGTAAATTGCCTTACATTTTCCTCGTCTGCTAAAAAATCGTTTCAGTGCTGCCAAGAAAGAATCTGTTGTCATATCTGTTACTGCTTCCAGATGAATGGCTTTTGTAGAGAGACAAACGAATATGGCTACGTATCCTTTAAATGATTTTTGACCTCTTCCTTTAGAACACTTCATTTGATATGGACCGGCGTAGTCGACCCCATTAAATGAAAATGGATGAGATTCTGTTACACGATATTTTGGTAAGTTACCCATTATCTGACTGCTCGTACGTTGGTTATATCGTGTACATTTGGGAAAATATCTTATACACTTCTTGATGATACTTCGGGCTCCGATAATCCAATAATTTCTTCTAAGCGTGCATTCCATCAGTCGATTGCCTCCATGTAATGTTATTTTATGAATGTGCTGAACTAAAAGATCAACTAACTTCGACTTTTGCAGAACTATTGGATGTTTATGGTTGTAGGTAAGCGAAGATAGTTCTAGTCTTCCACCGACTCTTAAAACACCATCACTATCTAAGAACGTGTTTAGCGTCGCCAACTTGCTTCTTCTATCAATTTGCTTGCTTTTTCTTATTGTATTGATCTCTTCAGCAAATTCCTCTTGTTGTTGATACCTTATGATGTTTAGATGTGCTAACTCTAACTCTTTTACTGTTAAGTAAGCTTTTTTTTCAAAATTCTTTTGTTTTATAGCGAACCGCCGTACATACGCTACGATTCTTATCAATTTTACATAGCTGGTTATTTTATATATTAGTGTTTTTAAAAAATGATCTTCTTTCTGCATTGTTACCGTTGCAATAATTGTTTTTTCTGGTACTAGTTGTTTCCTATTTTGACAACCGTTTTCTGATAACCATGCTGGCCCATTCCACCACAGATTGAATTTTAAAAGTTTTTCTGGAGAAATGCCTCTTGATGCTATATCAGCGGGATTTTCGTTGCTATCCACATGGTTCCAAACTGCTTTAGGTAAGAGTTTACGGATTTCTAAAACTTTATTTCTAATAAATTTGTTTTTATTTTTATTATTTTGTATCCAACCTAGTGTTATAGTGGAGTCACTCCAAGCAAAAACTTTTACGTTGAAATTTGTTGAATTTATAACCTTGTTCATTAATTTTGCTAACAAGTTTGCCGCGCATAGCTCGAGCTTTGGTAAAGTTTTCCGGTGCTTAACTGGGTTTACTCTGCTCTTAGCCGCCAACATTGTTATATATGACCCTTTTTTAGCATATACTACACTTGCGAAAGCTTTCCCTGAAGCATCTGCAAATCCATGAAGCTCCCACAGCTCTGTATTGTTCACCTTTATTCATCTTGGAATTTTTATTTCTTCAACTTTAGAAAGAATTTCTTCCAATTCTCCTTGGACAATTCTTCAGTTAATAATTCATCCCAGTCTTTATTTAGTAACCATAACTTTTGTACAAATAACTTGATTTTTACAGTTATTGGTGTTAGCCATCCCATTGGATCAAATATCCTTGCCATCTTTGATAAAACTATCCTTTTTGTAATAACTTTTGTTTTATCATAATTTATTTTAAATAAAAACTCATCTTTAGTAGGGTTCCAGTGTAAACCTAATGTTTTTATTGTATCTCCTTCCTCTATCTGTATCACTTCATGTTTTTTAGAAACTTCATCATGATTTATTATATCCTGACAATTTGACAGCCACTTACGCAAATGAAATCCATATTTCTTTAATTCTTCTGTAATGTTTTGTTTGTAATTTTTACATTCTTCAATTGTATTTGCTCCCGTTAGAAGGTCATCCATATAAAAATCACACTTGATTATGTCTCTTATTTTTATATTTTCACATTTTTCTGCTATGTCTTGTAGGGCCATTGTTGCTAAAAATGGTGCACAAGCTGTTCCATATGTAACAGTTGTTAATTGAAATTCTTTTATTGGTTTATTTCTATTTTCACGCCATAGAACTATTTGATATTCTTGATCTTCTTCTGCTATCTTTATCTGTCTATACATCTTTTCTATATCTCCTATTATTACACATCTCCACAATCTCCATTTTAGTAAAATCTCAAAGAGATCTTTTTGAATTCTAGGACCGACCATTAGAACATCATTTAAGCTGCGCCCATTTGTTGTTTTTGCTGAACCATCGAAAACTACTCTGACTTTTGTTGTTAAGCTATCTTCTCTAATCACAGCTTGATGTGGTAAATAATATTTTCCTTCTCTTTTGGTAATTCTTTCTTTCATGTGGTCTAATTTGATGTATTCCTGCATAAATTGAATATAATCTTTTTGCAGTCCTGGATTTTTATCAAGCTTCTTCTCCAAATTTAAGAATCTGGCCAAAGCTTGCTTACGAGAATTTCCTAGCTGATTTTCTTCTTGAAACGGAAGCCTCGTTTTGATCTTACCATCTTCATCTCGTGTGGTGTTCCTTTGGTAGTGCTGAATACTTTTATCAGACTCATTCTGAGATTCGACTTCGATCATATCTTCTGTTTCCCAGAATTTTTCAAAATTTGTCGTCATAGCGGTGATTACTTTGTTTTTATGTGGGAATGATTTTAATACTCCTGATAATATCCAGCCCAATTTTGTAGCTTGAGCTAGAACTTTATCATTTTTATGGATTCCTTCTTCTAAAATATTTGAGTAAACATCGCTGCCTAACACCATGTCTATTCTATCTGATTTGTTGAAATTCGGATCTGCTAATGTGTAATTTTTCCAGTCATCATTATTGTATTTAAATGACTTATCTGGAATCGCTGCCGATATTTTGTTGAGGACTAGTGCTTCAATCATAAGTTTCTCATCGCTAAGAAACCTGGGTCGCATTTCTAAATATACCTTTGATTTTGATCTACCAACAATTGTATCTCCAAGACCATGCAGTTGAGTTTTTTCTTTTAATCTTGGTAGTTGTAAGACTTGTGCTGCTTCTTCAGAAATAGTTGTTTTCTGCGATCCTTGATCTATTAGCGCTCTTAACGTTATAAAATTACCATCTAATGCTTTTACTCTTATTTGAGCGGTTGCTAACAACACTGTTGTATTTTTTTCTTGCTCGGTCATCATATTTATGCTTGTTTCTGGACTTTTCGTTTCTTTTTTAAAATCTTCAACATGAAGAAGCGTGTGATGATATTTACCACATGTTTTACAGTTTTCTGAATTACTTGCACATTTTTTATCTAATTTATGGCTCATACATCGGTAACATATTTTATTTTTTCTTATAAAGCCTCTTTTTTCCATAATTGTTAATGCTTGAAACTTTTTGCAGCTTATCAACTCATGATTTGTTAGTTTACAAAATTCACAATACTTTTGTGATGTGTGAAATGCATTTGACTGCTTCTGGTTTGATTTAAAGCTGTTGTGTTTTTTGCTTCTACATGCTTCTAGAGCTTGATACTGTTGTTCCAAAAAAAGCCACACATCTTCTAGTGTTTGTATGTCTTTTGTTTTCTTTACGCTTTGTTCATATAGACGTACCCCATCTCTATCCAATTTACGAACCATTATTCTTGCGATAAAAGGTTCAGCATCATCAATTTTTATATTGAGTCCTTTTAATGCTTGAACACATTCATTTGTTGTATCCAACAATTGCTTTACACTAAAAGCTGACTCAGTATTTACCATTGGATGATCAAGGATCCTATCTACTTGTGTTGTAAATAGCAATCTCTTGTTTTCATACCTTGACTTCAAGATATTCCATGCTGCTTCATAATTAGCGTCCGTCACTTTCAAGTGTTGAATAAGTCTTCCAGCCTCTCCTCTGACGTAGTTTTTTAACCGATACATTTTTTCTGCGTTAGAAAAATTATGCTGGCTATGCACAAGATTTTTAAAAAGGTCATAGAATGAAGGCCATTCAGCTACGTTTCCAAAAAACACTGGAATTTTTATATCTTCCAATTTGACGGAATTATAAATTGTATTTGTTTCAGCTTTTTCTAGTGCAACCATTATTTGTTTCAGAGTTATTCTGTATTCACGAGCAACGTTTTCAAATTCTTCTTCTTCTGCCTCATCGTTCTCAATTACTTTGCTCATGTTTGCATACTCCTTCTTTATTTCTTGGAAACAGTCTTCTAGCTCCGTCTTTGTTATTGATAATTCAGTTCTTTTATTGTTGTTGATCTCCTCAAGCGCTTCGTCCATTAATTCTTGTAGACTATTTATTTTCCTTTTAAATTTTCGTTTTAGCGATACGTGATTACTATTGCTTGGGTTTCCATCTTTGAGGTTATCTTCTACATTTTTTTTAGTAGTTGTTGCTATTTCGAGGTGTTTTTCATCAGATTCTCTCTCATCTAACACTCCAAAGGCTTCTTCAATCACAGTACTAATCGCGCCAAAATAATTTTTTTTAAAATACTGTTCGTCTTCTATTCCCAGTGCGATTAATTTTTTATTATTTGATTCGAACTCAACTTGAATTTTATTCAAACGTTTTCTTTTCTCGTCAATCTGCACTGACCGAAATCTTCCTTCGGCAATTTTCTCTCGAAGCGATATGGACTCTTCGCCAAGTTCTTTCTGATGTTCCAATAGCTTTGGTTTTGACATATTAATTTATGTATATGTTTTACGCGTTTATTACACTTTTTCCGATGTCTAAGCCTCGGTTACGCTTTTGTTTCCGATGTTTAAGCCTCGGTTACGCTTTTAATATACAACTTCTGAGTCTCTTACCACTGGTGGGGGAAAACAAAGAAGAGTTTTTATATTACTCTATTTTAGAGTTTAGAATTCAGTTTTAAATTCTTTAATATTTTATTAATCTGATTCAAAGTTCTCAGAGCCTCTTACCACTGGTGGGGGAAAACACTGAGAAAAAATTCGAAGGACCAAAATGTAAATAAATACACATGAATGCTATTTTAGTACTGATTTATTTCAATAAATTCGTAGCCTTATATACTATTTTTGAAATCTTAAAACTAAGTGAAACTAAAGGAAAAGCATAAACTAAAATTAATAATAGAACTAAAAGATAAAAATTCCATTAAATATTTAAAATGCAGATAAGGGTGTTTTTAGGTACAAACACTGATAATATGTTTGCCATAGATATAACGTTATTTCATAAACTAAGATAAGTACCTAAATACAAAGTGTCATGTAACATACATATGCTCATTATTTTTACTATTGAAAATCATATTCATATTTAAAACTATTTTTATTACCATAAACTAAGATAAGTACAAAAAATCTTTAATCCTAAATAAACATAAACCTAAAACAAATTGTTATTTAAAATACAAATGCTCTTATTTATACTATTGAAGATTATGTTCATCTTTGAACATATAGTTATGTTTAAAAATCCAAGAGATAAGACACAATTCCAACATTTAGCTCGTCAAGTTTATCCAGAAAACTCAAAATCTTTAGTAGATGTATATAATCATTGTACACAACAGACTCATGGTTATTTAATAGTTTATCTTACTCAAGAAACACCTAACGCTTTAAGATTTAGATCAAATATTTTTAATACAGATTACTATATATTTGCAAATATAAACAATGACCTCAAATCTAAAGTTACTGAAGGAGAACAAACATATTCTCTATGTTCTTAAAAAAGCGGATCCCAAACTACGAAATGCCATTTTGAAAAATGTAGACAATGTTGTTATCAAAAATTTAATTGAAATTATTTTAAATATTATAAAGAGAAATCATAAAATAAACAAAACTGTGTTTGAAAAACTAAAACCATATAAAAATACTTTGAGGAAAGTTTGCTCATCACAAACCGCTATGCGTCAAAAGAGGAAACATCTTATTCAAAAGGGAAAATTTTTACCCATCATTATTTCATCAATATTAAGTGCAGTCATTGGAAAAATTTTAGAAAATGTCAAATAATTTATTAAAACTTATAGTTTTTCATCCATCAACTTACGAAAAATTTGAAGTTAAATATTCTGATTCAAATTTTTTACATCGGAAACTCTTACCAATATATGGTTCACATATACTAAAAGATATTAAAAAATGGTATTATATTAAACAAGAACTTGTTAAATATCTAATTGAATCCCAACGCACATCTAATCAGAATAAAATATCGGCATTGCATAATTTGCGCGATAATGAAACTCAAACTAGAAAGGTGTATAAAAAGCACATCGAAACTCAAACAATAACACCTAAATCGAGTAGAATAGAACTGCAAACAGATTTGAATTTACCTGAGGATATTTATACAAATAGTGATGATCAAAACGATATGGATACAACAATACAAAAATTTATTCCATCTTCTGCATCTTCCGTAGCTAAGCGTCTTAAAAGCTTTTCGGAAAAAAGAAGTCTAAAAATTAGAATATTATCAAAAAATGATAACTATTAAAATATGAAACAATCCACTTTACCTTATCAATACTCACCTCGTGTAACAAGAAATCGAAAGAAATTAGATTACGATACTGAAAATGTATTGTGGCAAAATATTTAAAAATTTATTTTTAGAAATAAAATTCAAGTTTTTAATAAAAGTATATTTATTAACATATATTGTTTAATTTATTTATTAATTTTTTTTTTTTTTTTTGCTAAAACTATATTTCAAAAATTATTGTTATATATGTATGTAATATAAATTTTGTACATTTATATGCTATCATAATTATTAAATATTAATTTAAATATCTATGTTCATTAAATATTTATCGTCAGATGAGTCATTTAAAATATTGTCTTTTTCTGTAAAAAAGTTGTCAAAGTTAGATTGAAGTCTAAAATGCCCTCGTGCATAAGTATTTATTTGGTCCGAAGCGATAATTCTTTTGTCATCCGCATAACTCAAGACAATCTTGTGTAATTTTTGAGTATACAGCTGATAAAACTTAGATCTAAATGTATTCATTGTATCAGAAAGTATTACTTTTTCAAACAATGAATTTTTATAGTCTGCCATTGAAAATTTTTTTATGCACGATTTTTTAACACCTTTAGACTTATTTATTTCATTCATACCAACTGTTTTAAATTAATACATTTTTGATCGAAGTCCAACAAACTCTTTCATAATTGTTTCACTATTTTCATCCTTCGTCATACCTAAAACGTTTTTATTCAATAATGGCAGGTTAAAAATATTATTCGGATGATACTCAGATGTGTCAAACCTTGAAGCAATGTCATCATAAATATCAGCATAAAAATCCTCTGTTTTGATTAAGTAGATAAATGAATCTGTATCCATATAATTTAAGGCTAAATTGGATTGAAATTTTGGCTTCATGTACTGGTAATGAAAATCGTACATTTTCCATTTAGAGAGTTCTAGCACAGCAGAGCCTAAATAAATTGGTTTGTTGTAAGTTATTTGCATAAGTTTTAATTGAATTGCAAACATATTGTTGGAAAATTGTGTAATACTCGAGAAATTTGGCTTAGAAATTAATGCTCTAGCTCCTAAATGATTACGATTTGTAGTTTCCCAATCACTAACTATTTTAACATCTGTACGATTAAGAACGTTTTACATGGTTTTCCCATTAACAGCATTGTTAAGAAGTTTGAAGAAATCTTTTTCAAACGAATTTTTTGCTAATGCTCTATGGTATGTGTTTAAATCTATATAATTTTTTAGCCATGGATATTGTTTAAACTTTAACGCTCTATGATTTTTTTTTTAATTTTAATCCATTTTTCAAACACTGTTTAAGAACCCTATAATGAATTTTATATTTTGTTTTGGATGTTAATTCTGCAATTAGCTTTCTATATTTGGATTTACCAACTATTTTATTTTCTGGACAAAATGGTAAATCATTATGTGTTTCATGTAAGTACTCGGGGTATTCTAAATCTACCTCCAAAAAATAACCAATTTCAGACGTATCTGATATATAAGCAACATCCAACATATTTAAAATGTCTTCTTCTAATACCATTCGAATTCTCCATACGGAAGATATTCTGCCATTGCCCATCCATACAAGTTATTAGCGTCGAGGTACATTAAATAATCTGAAGGCTTACTACTGTCAAAATCTTCTAAATATTTGTTATTTGCTTTAGAATATCTCTTTGAGCATTGAACTAAGCTTCCCCTAATACCACCTTGTATAAAATTGTACATATTGACATCACTTAGCAGTTCTAACCCTATTTTAGTTGTTCTTAATAAAGCATCCCATGATAGTCCTGGGGCAGTATAATATTGACATGGGTCAAGTTTATAAATACTTTTACAGATGTGTCGAAAATTTTGAAAAATGTCAGTTAACAAAAGAACGTCTGTTTTTAAATATAATTTTGTGTAATCTAATAAGTTAGTACATTTAAAAGTTCTCCAGACAGCTTGAGCAGGCTCATAGTCATCATTAGTGCAGTTAGTATTATTTAAAATATTGTAAAATTTTTCTTTAGTGGAGAGATTTGTTTCATTAAAGCGTTCCATTGAATCAATGTAAGAGTAAGGAAATACTCCCTTTGTTCTTATTAATTCAAACTAATTTTTCTGTTGAAACACTTTATTGAGAATTTGAAAATCATTGTCATTTAAATTGTTTGCAAGAAATTCTAAACTAGATGCCATAAATCGAAAACAATCTAAAAAATTTCAAAGGTATTATTATTTCGCATTGGTATAAATTTTGATAATGATATATATAATTCCTTGTTGAGAGGAATTACTTTTATATCACCCTCAAATTTTGATAATTCTTTTACAAATAAGTGGCAATCGTAGGAAGAAAAATTATGAAAGAATACCGGTATAAACTTAGCAATTTGGTATAGAAGATTACAAGAGTTATGCGCTGCTCCTCTGTATTTACCAGTCAAATGACAGTGATCCTTTACTTTGTCACTTCCTAAGCTTGTTTCACAAATATGACAATTTGTTGCGAGATGTTGTGAAGTTATCTCAACATTAGAAAGTGCTGTCATGGTTTGATGTTTATATAAGTAGTCCGTGAAAATTCCTTTACTGTCCTTAAATCATTATGTGTCAATAAATACGTTGGGAGCATCTTCACCAAAATAAATATTAAATTTGTCTTAATTATTATCAAAACTACACTTAATGTAATAACTAAAGGCACACGCTACGTTTTTTTAATATTATCATGCTCATCACTGCCATCAATTTTCTCCAAGTAAGCCACAAAATCTGCATATATGACGAATGGTACATCTAATTGTTTATGGTAGTTTTAAAACTGTAACACACATTCGTCCGCCTTCTGCATTTTTGAGACGACTTCCTTACAACCTTCTTCATGATCTTTCATAATTTTCGCAATTGAAGAGTATTGAAGACATGCGTTGCAAAGATATATCCGTCCCTTATGAGAAGTTAAGCTACTTCTTATTAGCCTAAACTATGTATACAATAAAACAAAATTAATATTTTGAATTAAAATTTTGTAATTTATATTTGTTACCTTGAAATATCTGTTATTAATACATAATGGGACCATTCTTCATCAGTTAAAAGAAGTAGATTTATATGATGAGCTTTCATTTCACTGGTAAGGTAATATGGTCCCACAATTTAACTTCCCTCACAACCAAATACATAAATACTTAAATTTGAATTCATTTGCTCAAATATCTTAATATCCTTCAATTTTAGAGGGAACTCCAATGTTTGAAAATTGATCAGACTATCTTTTATTTGTATCTTTTCCTCTAATATATTTAAATCTTTCAGTAAATTTTGATTATTGCCTAAAAATGAAGCAATAATACTCCATTTAAAGCAGTAGTTATCATCATTTTGAAAATTAACAACTCCCTGTTTTTTTTTATCCACTGTGGTGTTGGAATATAGTTGGAACCTCTCATAAATGATGATTTATTTATATTAATTTCCAAAATTTTTATTTTTAATAGAGACCATCCGCTATCCCTCTCCTGAAATTCGGACATTTTTGTACATATATTAAAAAATTGATTTTTGAGGGAGTCCTCCACGTCGTCGCTTAAAGTCAGGAATTGCATTTTAGATCTGTGCGTAATAGACCGAATGTATATATCTTCATTTTTGATTTGTATGTATTCGCATTCCAGCTCTAGATTGTACTTTAAAGTTACGTGTTTTTTCAGACTTCCATTGAGAATTTTTAAAAGATCCACAAGAATTCCATTGAAAAACTCTTGTGGATGTAGAATCTCTTCCTTTTGATTTTCATAGAGGTATGTGACGATTCTATCCTTAAATGCCCTTTTCACACATTTAAGGTTTTTTAAATTGGACATTTCAATCGCCTGTTCTCCACTATAACATCTCAGAGATGTAGTAGCATGCGGCTTTTCATGCTCCCTTAGATGATTTACATTGGAGAAAAATTTGAAGCATTCACGGCAGTGATGGTCTTCATGAGTGTCGAGCATATCCTTTTCCTCGAAAACCGATTTACAGAATTTGCAGTAGAACGATGCCATGTTATAGTATATACTTAAGTTTAATTTTCTTTTTAATAAATGTTTACACACTTTGAAAGTAGTCTATAGACTAATAAAATAAATATATTTAACAAATATTCAAGGTTAATTTTTAAACTTTAAAAATGCATACGATTGCATTTTTTTACCCTATTGAACGGAAGGTTCTAAAAAGCTCAATAACCATCGATAATTTTTCAAAATATGCTTTGATTGATTAACATTAAACAAACAATACATTTATACATATTACATAATTTTTTATATTTAACAATACATTTTAATATATTACAGAATTTTTTAAATTTCTCTTCATTGAAGAAAATATAAATATGATCAGCTTAATATTTCTCTATTTTATATTTACAACTATTAAAAAAATTCTTTATTTTATTTATATCCAAAACTCCTCCTTATGGAAAAATACATTGGGAAAAAAAACTAATGGGTAGGCAGAATTTTTGCTGCTTTAAATAAAAAGCAAAATGCTCCCTCTGTGGTATATGGGAAAAAAACTAATGGGTAGGCAGAATTTTTGCTGCTTTAAATAAAAAGCAAAATGCTCCCTCTGTGGTATATGGGAAAAAAAACTAATGGGTAGGCAGAATTTTATCTGCTTTAAATAAAAAGCAAAATGCTCCCTCTGTGGTATATGGGAAAAAAACTAATGGGTAGGCAGAATTTTTGCTGCTTTAAATAAAAAGCAAAATGCTCCCTCTGTGGTATATGGGAAAAAAACTAATGGGTAGGCAGAATTTTTGCTGCTTTAAATAAAAAGCAAAATGCTCCCTCTGTGGTATATGGAAAAAAAAAACGAATGGGTAGGCAGAATTTTTGCTGCTTTAAATAAAAAGCAAAATGCTCCTTCTGTGGTATATGGGAAAAAAACTAATGGGTAGGCAGAATTTTTGCTGCTTTTAATAAAAAGCAAAATGGGTAGGAAGAATTTTTCTGCCTCCCCATTTCCCTACAACTTCGGTGGGCTTATACATTTCCAGACCAATGGAGTAACACCGTCGAATCGCATTTTCTGTAGTATTTGAAAACAATTGCGTGGCTAATTTTACTTTTTGCTTCCTTAAAAATGTACAGTTTTACTATTATTATTAATTGACCATTAGAAAATATTTACTTACTGCCCCTTTCACTGAGAGATGCTCATCGCTTAATTTGAAAGTAATTGAAGTGTCAGAACTAGAAGTATATTTTAACAGCGTTTGAATTATCCTGCATGACAACCGATTTTTGTTGATTACGAACCCTTTATCAATAAAATGGTTTCTAATTAGCTTTAAAAATGGTGGGCGTCAGCAAATGGGTGGGCAAACCATGGCGTATCTACAGAATAAATATGTAAGTTACACTAATAATAAATCTATCATAAATTATACAAATCTTAAAAACGAACGACAAATTTAAACGTTTTTGCATTTTAATTAATCTTTTTGTATAATCTTATTGATTAATATTAATTTCGACGATGAGTTATGCCAAAACAAACCCAAAAATAAAGGAAACAACTTTTTAAGGCAGAACATACTTTCTGTGTAACTTAAAACTTATTCTGTATATTAAATGAAATTACTAAAATCTATTTTATATCATTAATCAAACAAAAACCCATTCGTATTTACATATAAAATTATGGAACTATGGACGCACTTACCACTTACGGTTGTGTACATTAAAGCTATCTGAAATTATCAATTTGGTCACAATGAAGTAGGAAATAAATGCTAAAATAAAAACTATTATAAAACAATTACTTGGTAATAACCATGATTTACGAGCAAAATCTAAGCTGCGTAGAATAAGAAAGAAGCTACCTGTAATACTAAAGTAACCTGTTACATGGAAACTGCGTAAAAACTGATATTTTTAAATATGTCAACGTGATTCGTGCTAACACAAAAACCGATGAAATTAAGGTCCTAATCATGTACAACGCAGCGCAACGCCACAGAACTAACGCAACGCCAAAGAATAACATTGAAAGCACAAACAATGTCATAAATATTTTGTAATTTTGTTGTTGCTTTCTACAGAAATTCACATTGCGTCTTAAAATTTCAAACGCTCCATTGCTTGTGTCGTTGAAAATTTTAAAACGGTACATGAATTTCTGTTGAAAGCAACAACAAAATTACAAAATATTTATGACATTGTTTGTGCTTTCAATGTTATAGTTTGGCGTTGCGCTGCGTTGTACATGATTAGGGCCTTTAATAAATAATTACTTACCTGAAGTGACGTTCAAAGTCTTCCATAACTTACGATTCGTAGGGCCATTGTCCCAAACAATGGCAACAACCGAAAACCCAATTCTATCAAGAGTTGTTATTATTTTAAAAAGCATTTCATATAACAAAACCAAACTGAACATACATATGTAAAATTGATAATGTAGTTTATGAAATAAAATGTGACGGAAACGAAAGGGAAAGGTGTAATATGGTTTACATTGGAACAACAAAAAGAAGGTTAGAGACGAGAATTCATGAGCACAAAACAGACGTCAAAGATAACGACGGCACTATCGGTGCTTGTAAAAGAGTGCAATCACAAAATGAATTTTGACAGGGTACAAATATTAGACAGAGAGCAGAGGGAGAACAAACGTTGAGAAGGACCTACTGCTTGACACCCCCACCTATCAACTGATAAATAAGACCTATCGTTCATAAGTATTATGTCCAGTACTTCCTCCCAACCATTGAAATTACCCGAACTGGGAAATCTAAATGTGGTTTTAGAACCAGAGTTACAGATGGTAAGTTTGTTAGTATTTATGAAATATAGTAGACTCTCACATCTATTGTTGATTTCACTACTGCCTCAGATGGTGTGCCTGGCGTTGGCATCACATCCTAAATGATGTCCTCTTTGGCGCCTGAAGAGGATAGGAGCGCCCGTACTTCGTCCGGTGGGGCATCCATCTCCTAAGCATCTCTTATCCGTTATCTCGACCCTTGCGACTGAGAGGTCTGCTGCGCTAAGCTGTGTACAAAAGAAGATATTAATGTGTTTTTTCGCAACAAGACATGCTCTTGGCCTACCTTTATCTTTTGCGTAAAGTATATGATATGTTCGGGCCGGGAACCCTCTCACTACTCCGTTTACCGTCCAGGGTTCCTGAACCAGCGCTAAGTAGAGGTCCTTCTCAGTCAGAAGGAAAGCTTACGAATTCAAGAGAAAATAAAAAATACAATGAACACGAAAGAAGACAAGGATAATACAAAACTGCAATACTCCGCTGCAATAGTTAATAATTAAAATAAGTTATAGTTCTGTGATATTTACATTAAGTTTGACTTTTATTCGGTGTTTTGAGTTGTATTTTTTATTTATTATTTATTTCTGTGTCGTGTAGTCCAGTTTTTAATATTAAATAGTTGAAAAGTGCAATACAAATGTAAACCGTAATTCGTAAGTTAAGCTGTGATATTACAAAATTTCTAAAATTGATTATAATTATTATCTATTTGTCGCTAGATTAGTATGGAAAAAAATAACCCCTGATGAAGTTCGAAAAAAGCGAACGAAACGTTGGGAAAAACCATAAATGTTTTTTATTTACATTTGGTAAAAAACTATTGATCATTATTAGCCCGTGAGGATAACATAAAACCTCAATAATAATCACCCCTATCATGAATAATTTTTCCCTCGAAATTTTTCCCTTTGCCCGTAATTTGCAATCGTGAAGACATTCCCCGTGAATGATTTCACGCCACCAATTAATTCCCCTTATCGTGAATGATTTTTTTCCCGCGAGTTTTTCACTTTTCCCTTTAATTTATTCGCTTTGTTTTCGGTGGGGAACAGAACAAAAAATGTAAGTAATTTTTATTATAACTCGAATATTAAAGTTTGCAAATTTTATTTTAAGGGCAAGATCTGTTAATAAGGCACAAACCGATATTTTGGTCAACAAAATGCAAAGCAACAGATCGATTGCCTGCGGCTTTGTGAAGCTTTCCAAAGACGTGGTGACAGAATTTTGGAAATGCCTAACAGAAGACCTGAATAGTGCTGGCCCTCCCATCAAAAACGTCACTGAATGGAAGAAGGTAGTATTTTGCTTTGTCTACCAATTGTAAATTTTTTACGTTTGTTTTTATGTATTGCATTTTAGGTGTGGACAGATCAAAAGCGGTATGTTCGCTCAAAAGCTGCAGCGAACATGAAAAATATAAAAGCGACAGGAGGTGGCCCAAATCAAAGCAAATGCCTTTCAGTAAGTGAACAGTTTATATACGAACTGGTAGGAATGAGGGAGTCCGTAGAGGGTCTGGATAACTCCTTAATTTTTGGTTTACCAGAGTGTTCTGAAAAGCAAAATGATCTACAGGCACAGAAAAAAGTTGTTCACGATGAAGAAATTATGGTGAGTAGTAACGAGACCGTCTTCCCGGAACAGATGACACCACCTAGACAACACTTGACCATAACTGAAGATTCTTCAGAAAAAACAACACATTTCTTAAAACGAAAAAAGAGCTGAGCCGCACGAAAAATTAAGTATTGCAGGTCTCATTGCCAAAGAGGTGAAGATACAAGAGAACATGTACTCGAAAATTGCTGAAATAACTGCCTCCACTCAAACTCACAACAAGGAAATGGAGACAATTATGCGAAGAGTGTACCGTTCTTTAGAAAAGAACAATGATTTAAAATCCAAAGAATTAAAAATGTTGGAGCGACATCATAAAGTTTGTGAAGAGTTACGAGTTAAAGAAGTAGAAAATAAGATAGAGAAGAACAAAAAGCTATTGGAAATTGAGGAAATCAAACTTCAGATATTAAAAGAAAACAATCGCAAGTAAATAGTTTGCTGGTATTAAACCGAATGTTCTTTTTTAGATGCCTACAAAGTACCTATACATATAAAAACGAAGAATGAATTAATTTGTGATATTTAATATATAGTTTTTACATACCTACGTACATGGTACCATGGATACTTAGATATTTTTATTAAAAAAATGTAATTTTATTATAATGTTTAATTTATTTTTTTTTTTCTATGAATTGTTTTTTTTTTCTTTAATTATATGTAAATAAAATAAAAAATTAAACAATTTTCACATTGAATTTGCTATGTTATCACGAATACGATTAGCAGCAGCAAGAAACCTATTGCGTTCAATTGTACTTTCGCTTTCTAGAGGGGGGAGATTAATTTGTTCCATGTCAGTTGTGTCATTGCTATGTTCACACTTATACGCAATGCATATGTTGTGCAATGCTACGCACACATTAATAATTTTTACAGCTTTTTTTGGATCATAGTGGAGCTCCCTGGCCCCTAGAAAGCACCTCCATCTACCTTTTAGAACTCCATTTGTACGTTCTATTATATTTCTGCACCTTGAATGAACGTCATTAAATTTTTGTTCATTTGAGCCAGATATTGGAGTTCTATATGGTGTTAACAACCAAGGTTCTAATGGGTATCCGCCATCACCTATAAAAATTTTTTACAACATATAAACATACATAAGTATAAACACATATACGATTTATATTTTGTTTCTCACCTAACACCCATACTCGCAGTCCTCTTTGCAAATAGTTTCGTTCCATTATACTTCTGTAAGAACTGCTATTCCAAACAAAGGAGTCGTGACAGGCTCCAGGATGTGTGGCATCAACATATCGTATGCGCAATTTACTATCACATATCTTTAAATAAATTATATTCATAACTAACAATTAATGTATTCATTTACAAAAAGAAAACTTACAAGTGTAACATTTAAACTGTGGTTTCCTTTCCTGTTATAGTATAGATGGTTATTATCTTTTGGCGTTATAATATTGATGTGTGTCCCATCAATACATCCCACCACACCAGGTATACCAAACTTCCGATAAAATTCTTGGGCTGTAACTTTATTTTCCGCTTCAGACGGATAGGTAATCCACTGCCCACAAAGATTTGGCTCTAGAGCATCCAAAACGTTTTTGAGAATTTCGGAGAAAGTTGACTGTGCCATTCCGATTTCATAGTCTCTAGCTACACCTTTTTGATAACCACCCTCTGCAAAAAACCTTAAGCAGGCACTAAGCTTTAAAATTGGAGGAATTCCGAATAACTTCTTTGTGGAAGGCAAAGAATTATTCAGTATGTCCAGAACATATAAAAACGCACGCTTGTTTAACCTGTAATGTTGGATAAATCTACAGAGATACAGAAAATTAATTTAAAGGGTAATTTTTATTGAATTTTGTCCACTTACAATGTATCTGGTAACTCCAGGGGGTCTGATGCGTCCCGTAAACGTCGGCGAGCAATTCGCTGGTGCTTGCTTTCCTCCTCTTGCAATAATAATGCTGCTCCAATTCCGAACATTATGAACACGTTTGTTTTTAATCTTTTATTTTATTAGTTTTCCAAAATATATCCAAATTATTTTAACACATAAAATTTAAATAGTGCGAACAAACTTTCACTTCAATATTATAATTAACTGTATTTTTAAATTTTCTTTAGGATATTTTTTAACACAAATTTCTTTGATTTTGTATGCTGTTTTCAGCTTCTTCCCTTTTCTACATTCACTGAGAATTGATAGCGGGAATAATTTTTCACGGGAGATTCACGATACCATTTTTCCCCTCGTGTGGAATAAAAATTTCACGTGAACAAAAATTCCACTTGCTATTCACGATAGGGGTGAATAACATTTCGGGTGTCATTTGACAATCGTAATCAAAAAAAAACCGGTTGTTTCTATGACTTTCGCGAGCCTCTCGCAATTACAACTTAGACATAGTTCGTGGGTTTTTCACAGTGTCAGCAACTGAATCATAGTCAAAGGTTTCCACTACTTTCATTTTATCAGAAGCAAGTGCGCATATTTTATCTTCACTTTCCAAATCACAAATGTGTGCCAATAGCTGCAATTATTAAGCCTTCACACTAAAGTTAAACATAATAATTAATATGTGTGTACATGTAAAATCAAAAACATTCTGACTTACATAACTAATGATGGGGAGATATTTGAAACGGTGGATGTAAAATTTGCGGTAGGAACAGCACTTGGAAGAAGAAAAACTTTTGTGCCCGATTTAACAATATCCGACGGTGCAAAATGGTCCATACAGACGCGTGCACTGGCAGAGAATTCTGTTTAGCAAATTTCTATCCACTTCCTTTTTCTCCGCTCATCTTTGTGATAGCGGTCCTTTGAAATTATATTTTTATATATTTTTTCGTTTGGGTGTGAACAGAATTACTTTATTTATAAATTTTTGAGAATTATATTATAACTGTGTTTTTTTTTTGTTGAATAGGCTTTGATTTTGTTTTATTTTTAATAACTTCAAAATTTGGAAAAATACATTTTCATATATGAAATCTTATCAGTTTAAGCAGTTGTACTTTTGAAATTTTAATAATTTAACTTTTGCAAATTCTTTTTGATATCTGGATAGTGTGTAAGTACAAATATTTCAACATTATAATTATGTCAGCATGGAGGGCGGGTGTAGATCTGTGTAGCCAGCTTCCAACTAGAGCTACACACTAAATACCGACCAGATAATCAACTTCCAAATTTTTTTTTATCGCTGTTCTGTTGTTTTAAATTGACTACCTTAAATTTAAATCTTTTGTAATTGATTCGTAACTTCATTGACTTCTTTTAAAGGGAACCTATCACACGCAACCCAACGACGAGCATAGCCGAATTAATAGGTAGTTCCGTTCCCAATAGTTTTAATCTAACAGGAATCGTTACAGAGAGTTTGGCGCCCAACGTGGGGCCTCAGTTGTCGTAAGTTTTTAGAATTAAATAGTGCATATTACATCTAGATACTGAGGGCCTTTGAATCTATTGTGTGGCAATCGTTTATAACGATATATTTGATTATTGTACGGATATATTTGATTCATTCAGTCGGTCGTGCTCGATGAGAAAAGACGTGTTTCTTTTAACTCCGCATACGGTTCTTTTTTTTTTAACATAAATTAATTAATAATATCAGTGTAACAAGCGAATTTGGACGCTCAATATAAAAGTGAACAAAAGAATAATTATAAAAAAATTAAGAAAAAAAAATACAAGTAAAAAAAAATATACTTACATATGTATGTATGTACGTACGCACACACATACTTGCAAATAATCTGTGCAAAAAAATATTTATTCTTTTTTTCTTTTATTATCTCGGTGTAACAACATTATACATAATAAAAAGAGCACAGTCAACAAAAAAAATAAAAACAAAAAAATAAAAAAAATAAAAAAACGGTGAAAAAAACAAAAACAACTCTATATGAGTAATAACAATGAAACAACAACAAAAGTAAATGATATTCATGCTAGTGAAAGCAATGTGGAAATAAACACAACAACAGAAAACAATACAAGCGTTACCGCTGTTACCATAATCCCAAACATAGACGCAATGTTAAACAAACAAGAAAAAAGTTGTCAAAAACCACAAGTGCAAGTTGGTATGGATAGGTATATAACAGTGCTTAAACGTGGTCGCAGCCCTGCCTCTTCAGCTGTTGCCTCTGCCTCGAAAGTTCCATCTTTTGATAGAATAAACTCGCAAAATCGTTTTGCAATTCTGGAGGATGAATCTTCTGAAACACCCAACGTCATAAAATCGTCGAAGCCACCCCCGATATATCTTAGAGAGCAAAACTCAAGTGAGCTAATAAAAAGTTTAATATCGGTGATAGGTGAAAATTCGTTTTACGTAGCTGCAATCAAGCGTGGTAATATTAACGAAACAAAAATACAGATTAATAATGAGAATGATTTTCGTAAATTAATTAATAAGTTTGAAGCACTTAAAAAAAGCTTCTATACTTACCAGCTGAAAAGCAGCAAAGGTCTGCAGGTTGTGATAAAGGGCATTGACTCATGCGTGGACCCAGACGAAATAAAAACATTTTTAGAAGAAAAGGGTTTCAAAATTAAAAATGTTACAAATATTAAAAATAGGGAAAAAAATCCCCAACCACTATTTCGAGTGGAGTTAGAGCCCGGCGACGTTAAGCTAAAAAAAAATGAAACGCATCCCATTTACAGCTTAAAATACATCCTGTACAGGAAAATAACGATAGAAGAGCCGCACAAAAGAAATGGGCCTGTTCAGTGTTTAAACTGCCAAGAATTTGGTCATACTAGGGCATACTGCTATTTACCCCCTGTTTGTGTCGTATGTGGAGAACTACATGGTACCGTTCAGTGTGATAAGTCAAAAAATGACCCTAATGTAAAAAAATGTAGCAACTGTGGTGGTAATCACACTGCCAACTATAGAGGATGTCCGGTATATTCTATTGTCAAGCGTTCTGTTGGACAGAAACTTAATCCCCCTCAAACGCAGGCAACTTATCAAGAAAACACTAACGGCGTTCAAATACCGCAGCCAAATAATAACAGAACCTCGTACGCTAATGTCTTAAAATCTAATCATATGCCATTGCAAGGTGATTTACCAAATAATGACGAAATTCCCACTTCTAATTTAACTCGGCTAGAAAAAACCATGGAAACATTAGTGCAAACCGTTAACAATTTTACCAACACAATGGGTAACATGATGCAAGAAATGTTAAGAATGCAATCGATGTTATTGCAAGCTGTACTAAATAAGCCATGAACTGTCTAAAAATTTGCTTTTGGAACGCAAACGGCATCCGCCAACATAAAAATGAACTAGAATACTTCCTTAAAAATAAACAAATCGATGTTATGATGGTTTCTGAAACTCATCTGACCTCGAGAAATACGTTTAAAATCAATGGTTATATATTATATGATACCAAGGACCCTCGAGGTAGAGCTTGTGGAGGTTCTGCCATTTTGATAAAAAACCGAGTAAAACACTATTTAATGTGTGATCATCGTGAAGATTATCTCCAAGCAACGACCATTTGCGTCGAGGAATTAAATCGAAACCTAGTTATTTCATCAATATATTCACCACCTAGATTTTCAATATCAGAAAGCCAATATAATAAATACTTCAAAGCATTAGGACCCTGCTTCCTGGCTGCTGGCGATTATAACGCTAAACATACTTTCTGGGGGTCACGACTTATTACGCCTAAGGGTCGTGTTTTGTTTAACACAATTCGTAAAATGGATCTAAATGTGATCGCGAGCGGTGAACCAACATATTGGCCTACTGATCAGCAAAAAGTTCCAGATGTCATAGATTTTGGAGTGGTTAAAAACACCCCCGCAGAAACGATTTATGTTGAGGCTTCCTTAGAATTATCTTCCGACCACACACCTACAATTGTTACTATAATGATTCCAAATAGAATCGTATCGCCGTCTGGGTACTTATCCAAATCACCCTCACAAATAAATTGGTTAAAATATAAAAAATATCTTAGTGCCCATTGCACAGAAAATATTCCGCTTAGCACACCGGAGAGCGTGGATCTCGCTATTGTTAATTTTGACAGTTATCTCAAACTAGCTGTTCAACATTCCAGCACAACCCTCAAAAAAACCAAAAACAATATCATATATTCTGTAGATGTCGAGCGTCTATTGACTGAAAAAAGGAGAGTTCGAAGAGAGTGGCAATTGCACAGATCCCCCCAACTTAAGACTTTATTAAAAGACTGCACAAAAAGGCTAAGAAAGTTACTGCAGTCCCAAAAAACTGCATCCTTTGAAAAATATCTTAAGGAACTTGATGCAACTCCACAATCAGACTACTCATTATGGCGTGCAGCTAGAAATCTTAAAAGACCAGTTATCACTAAACCACCATTAAGAAACTTAAACGGAAGTTGGGCAAGAAATGATATAGAAAAAGGAAATCTTTTTGTTAATCATTTGAAAACCGTATTTACCGCTCACACATCTCTCGATATGGCGGTCGAGTTACCACCTGTTGCTGTTAGAGCAGCTGTTCCACTAAGATTTGAGATAAGAGAAATCGAAAAGGCTATTCATGATTTAAACCCGAAGAAAGCCCCTGGTTTTGATAAGATCAGTAACAAAATGCTTTTGGAGCTACCCAGCATAGCAAAGAAAATTATTCTCTTTATTTTTAATGCTATTTTACGCCTTGAATACTACCCTCAGGAATGGAAAGTATCATTAGTTACCATGATACCTAAATCAGGAAAGGATCTTACAAAAGTTGAGTCATATAGACCTATAAGCTTATTGTCTAATATATCAAAGCTGTTTGAGAAGCTGTTAGTGTCAAAATTAACCCCAATTTTAAATGTAAATAGATGTATTCCAAACCATCAATTCGGCTTTAGAAGAGAACATAGCACAATTGAACAAACCCATCGTATAGTAAACGCCATAAGAAAAACCTTTGAAGAAAAAAAATATTGTTCCGCCCTCTTCATCGATGTTTCTCAAGCTTTTGATAAAGTCTGGCATGAAGGCTTATTACATAAATTGAAGCTAAATTTACCAGTAAACACACACAAGCTGTTAGAAAGCTACTTAGTCGGTCGAAAGTTTATTATTAAAGAAGGTGCTTTTATAAGTTCTCCTCAGCCAATTGACGCTGGAGTCCCTCAGGGAAGCATCATGGGCCCACTGTTATACCTAATATATACCTCAGACATGCCAACAAACAACCACACCCTAACTTCAACATTTGCTGATGATACAGCTTTTTTAAGCGTGCACGAAAACTGTCATGAAGCTTCTCGCTACTTGCAGGATCATATATTTGAACTGGAAAAGTGGTTAAAACAATGGAGAATAAAGGTTAATGAGCAAAAATGCGTACATATAACATTCACCTTGCGTCGGGAGTCATGTTCCCCTATTAAAATCAATAATCAATTAGTGCCCCAACAATCGCATGTAAAATATCTCGGAATTCATCTAGATCGGCGTTTAACATGGAAATGCCATATAGAAGCAAAACTAACACAAATGAAACTAAAAGCAATTCAACTTAATTGGCTTATTGGAAGAAACTCTGTTCTTAGTCTCGATTGTAAACTTCTACTTTACAACTCTATCTTAAAACCAATTTGGTGCTACGGTATTCAGTTATGGGGCACTGCCTCGGCTTCTAATATCGAAAAAATTCAAAGGCGACAAAATAAACTTCTTCGAATAATCACAGCCGCTCCCTGGTATGTTAAAAACTCAAATATTCACAAGGATCTCAATGTGCCGTTAGTAAAAACTATTATTACGAACTATGCAGTAAAATATTTAAAAAGACTTGAGTCGCACCCAAATCCACTAGCTCGAAATATTTTAAATTACAGCGGCCACTCTAGATTAAGGAGAAGAGATACAGCAGGACTCATCAGACAAGAAGAGCGCTAAACATCTACATATGTGAACAGAAACCGTGAAGAGAAAAATTTTCGTCTAGCATTGGCAGGACAAAAATAAAGTATTAGTATAAGATTTGATTAATTATTGTTAGTTCATATTTAATATATGAAGATTCAATAAATAAATAATGAAAAAAAAAAAAAAAAAATATTTGATTATTGTTTGTATGATTTCAATTCCAAAGTTAACATTGTATGAAAAAATCGTTATCAGGGTTTGGGTTCGGGCTAGAGAAGTTGATCTGATAAAGCATCGGTTCAATTGTCGTTCGACTCGTACTCTTCTCTTCTTTTCTATTCTCTGCTCTATTTTGTTTTGTTTTCTCCTTTTTTGGCTATTCCTTTTGCTTAAAATTTGATTTTTTTGTATATGGATTCTTCTGGTGTTTTGGACATATGGTATATTGAAAATTTTCTTTTACTTTCCAGCATTGGATAATCTATGTTTTTCCCCTTGACTTGATTTGCTTGTGGACTTAATTCTTTTTTTTTTACTTATGCCGAGAATTCCTTTGAATTTTGAGTTTCTCTTTGATTATACGTACTTATTTCATATTATCGTTGATTATCGGTCGATTTACATAATTAATGTTTTTTATTATTATTTTTTTTTTGTTTTTATTTCTCGTTATATATTTAATTACCCCTACCGAGTGACTTCACTGAGTAGTAAGCGTGTTGAATTGAAAAGTTTTTTTTTGCGTGACATCATTATTTTGTTTGAATATTGCGATATGCCTTTGGTACGTAATACAGGTGATATCCCGGCATAGGTTGAGCGGGAGAATATTCAGTTAAAAGACCTAGGAGCTGGTGGCGATATGGAAGCTCCCGGGAATTTAAGGGGAAGACCACGTACTAGACTGCAATCTCGCAGACAGGCAGAGGAGCTGGGGAATGTTGATACCCAGGTTCTTAGGATGGTGAACAATTCTTTAAGTGAATTTAGGATGTAGGAAAAATGTTAACAGACGGGTTACGAAATATGACTTTGTCAAATTCAGGCCCAAATATACCGGAAAGACATAATGAGCGGACTGAATACGAAGGAGGAGATGATCATGTTATAATTTCTCCAAATGGGCGTAATAATGGGGAACAGCATGGTTCGAATTATCTGCATGGGGATTTTGAGGGAAATTCGGAAAGGGTTCTTAATATAATACGCAATTGGAGAATACGTTTGACGGGTGATATTTCAGATTTCACCGTGGACGAATTTATCTATAGAATTAACACTTTGACAAATACAAATTTGAAAGGCAATTTTCATATTTTGTGTGCACATGCTCACATCCTATTCGAGGGAAAAGCATTAAATTGGTTTTGGAGGTTTCACCGTAGTAGTGTCAATATGAATTGGAATGATTTGTGCGGTGCGTTGAAACGCCAATATAAGGAATATTATACGGACTTCGACATTAAGGATGAAATTTTGCAGAGAAAACAAAAGTCCAACGAGAATTTCGATGAATTTTATGATGCAATCATTGTACTTTGCGATAGGCTGCGTACACCTCTTTTAGATTTTGAGCTTTGCGAAACAATTCAACGGAATTTGAGACCTGAGGTGAGACATGGATTACTTCATGTGGAGATTACATGTGTTGCTCAGTTGCGGCGAGCAGTACGGAAGCACGAAAAATTTATTAAGAATATGGATATGGATTCGAATAGACGATCAAAAACAAAGAGACATGTGTCAGAAGTTATTCCTGATGATAATCAAAAAGACTTAAATGATGACGTAGATGAGGACTTTAAAGTTTATTTGGTAACACAAACTGGTAAATGTTGGAACTGTAACAAATTTGGACATAGCTTTATCGATTGCTTAGAGCCACGGTCATTATTCTGCTATGGAAGAATACAATCGTGTTAGGAATATAATTTTTAATAATCAGGATATGGTACACAAGTCTAACAGATCGTTTAGAAGAATTCGGGAATATTATTACCGAAGAAAACGTTTAGGGAAGTTTGTAATATCGTCAGTGGTGAGCAAGGTATGTGACAACAGACCTTATTAAATTTACGAAAAAAAAATTGCTTTGCATTGTTGGACAGTGGCGCAAATATAAGCATTATTGGAAGAGATTTATGTTCAGAATTTATTGAAACTAAAAATTTTACACGTGGAATAGGAAATGTGAAAACTGCTGATGGACAACGGCAGCGTGTTGTGGGAACTGTAGTACTTGATATAAATTGTCAGGCAAAAACTGTTGAAATTTTGTTAATTCCATCTATAACTCAAGAAGTTATTTGTGGAATGGATTTTTGGAACAAATTCGGTATACAGATTGCATCTATTAGTACTGTTGGTGAAATTATTTCTGCATGTGATCCGGATACAATTCCAATGACTGTTTTGCAAAAACAACAACTTCGGAAAATTGTTGACGTTTTTCCAGATTCACAAAGCGACGGTCTTGGTTGTACATCATTTATGGAACATAATATAGATACGGGAAACGCTTTGCCAATTAAACAAAGATATTACCCAATAGACGCGTACCCTATACCGGACATAGACGGACTGATTTCAAGACTTCCTCCAATTTATTTTATTTCTAAGGAGGATCTTAAGGATGCATTCTGGCAAATTAAATTGGATGAAGCCTCAAAACAGAAAACAGCGTTCACAATCCCAAATCGGCACTTTACCAATTTAAAAGGATGCCGTTTGGATTGTGCAATGCTCCACAAACAATGTGTAGACTGATGGACCAAGTCATTCCGTACGATTTGAAGACCAATGTTTTTGTTTATTTGGAGGACTTTCTTATAATGTCGAAGGACTTTGACGAACATTTACGACACTTGCAGGAGGTGGCGACTCAGCTTAGAAGAGCAAATTTGACGATAAATGTAAGGAAAAGTAGTTTTGGTATTAGGCAAGTTTAATATCTAGGTTATGTAGTAGGAGGAGGATGCTTGAAAATAGATCCCTAAAAGGTAAAGGATATTTCCCAGTTTCCCGTTCTAAAATCAGTACGTCAACTTCGCCAATTTCTTGGTATGGCGGGCTGGTACCGCAGATTTAATGACGACTATGCCAGCGTTACATTTCATATGACTGAATTATTATCGAAAAAGAAGACCTTCACATGGACAGTTGAATCGCAGAAGTCATTTGAGGATATTAAAAAGAAGTTAACGTCTGCGCCAGTTTTGCTTCATGTTAATTTCGAAAAACCATTTATACTACAATGTGATGCAAGTATGCATGGTATAGGCGCGGTATTAGCTCAGCTTGATGATGAGGGAAATGAAAAGCCGATAGCTTACATGCCACAGAAATTGAATAAGGCTCAGAGAAACTATTCGATAACTGAATTGGAATGTTTAGCTGTAGTTTTGGCCATTAAAAAGTTCAGAGCATACATAGAAGGGCAAGAATTTAAATTAATAATAACAGACCATGCGAGTCTCAAATGGCTGATGCGACAACAGGATCTTAATGGACGTCTGGCCAGGTGGGCTCTTAAACTACAGGGCTTTGATTTTACCATAGATCATCGCAAAGGTAGTGAGAATGTAGTCCCTGATGTATTATCCCGTATGTTTGAAAATTATGTGACTATAGCCGAATTAGACTTACAAGTATTACCAACAATTGATGAGGGTGCTGAATATAAAAGGCATATAAATGAAGTTCTGAATTCAGATTTACCTGACTATAAAGTTATCAACAAATATGTTTATAAAAGAGAGAAGTTTTCTTCTGCCAATGTTGATGAATCCGATTCCTGGAAATTGTTCGTTCCTTTGGAGTTACGTAAGGATGTAATATATGCAGCTCATGATGTACCAGGTGTATCGCATGGTGGCATTGCTAAGACAACACACCGCATTAGAGAATTTTTCTTTTGGCCAAAAATGGTAGTGGATGTTAAGGAATATATATCGAATTGTAGCTTATGTAAGACATCCAAAACTCCCAACATGTCACTCAAACCGCCTATGGGTCAGATGATCATTACCGAGAGGCCATTTCAGCGGCTATATATGGACCTTATTGTTACGGAATGCAATACGTGCAAAAATTAAAATACGTGCAAATATAATACTGCGGCGGGCTTGGTATTAAATCTGCTTTGTGATAGCGGTCCTTTGAAATTATATTTTAATTTATTTTTTTTCGTTTGGGTGTGAACATATTTACTTTATTTATAAATTTTTGAGATTAATATTATTACTGTAGTTTTTTTTTTTTTTTTTGTTGAATAGGCCAGTGTTTAAAAAACTTAAGTCAAAAGTCGAAAAGTCGCAAAATTTTAACTTTTCAATGCTTTTACTTTTCTCTGCTTTTTAAAATCAAACATTGATTCTGTTAAAACTTATGAAAACAATCGACAGTCGTGTGCTAAGTTTTCTTCTGCTTTTGATAAGTTAAAAAAATCAAAATCACAAGAAGTGTCTTTGCATTTGAAAGTTGTCAGAAGTCGCAGTCCTAAAAGCAGGCAGTCTTTTAGTTTTGTACATTTTTAACAGAAAAATATTCTCTTTTCTCTTCTGTTTTTTTTACATTTATACTTACTCACACACAGGGGTGCCAGATGGTGTTGGTAAAAAATCGGCATATTTTCAAAAAAAAAAAAAAATCGGCAAATTAAAAATGTCTATTTTAAACACAAAAAAACATGTTTTTAATAATAAAATCGAAAAATTCAGCATTACATATAAAAAGAAAAAAGTAAACGTTTTACAACGGCTTACGTAAATTTATATATTGTAAAGTTCAGCCCTATTTAATTACATTCAAAGAAAAATTCAATTAAGCAAATTTTAGCAATACGGAACAAATTTTTTTTTTGGGATTTATAAAAAAATATTTTTTATTATTCTAAACATACAAATATTTTTGTCAAAAACTAAAAAATAAATGCTATAGCGATTTTAGCGATTTTTGACATTGAATTTGGCGAAAAAGTTCAAAATCAATCTGACAACCCTGATTGGGACTTATAATTTGCAAATACAAAGAACTTTTTCCTTCTGCGACTGTTTGCGACTTACAAAAGCAAAGAGATTGATTTTACTTTTACTTGCGAAACTGTTCAAAAGAAAAGAAAATCAAAATCACAATTTTTAAAGCAACTGCTGGCAAAAGTTTGTGATTTTGCTTTGACTGAAACTGTTGTTGATTTCAAAAGCACAAGCTGAAGTCAAATCAAAAGAAATTAAAGTTATTGCAGTTTTTTAAACACTGGAATGGGCTTTGATTTTGTTTTATTTATAATAATTTCAAAATTTGGAAAAATACATTTTCATATATGAAAACTTACCAGTTTAAGCCATAGTATAGAACTAGTATGCCGACTGGTAAGATTGTTCTCTTTTTTTTATAACTCTCATCACACATATAGGTTCTGTGTGAATTCAACACACATAAGAACAACAAAAACAAAATTTGAAATTTTTCAATTTAAATTTTTTCACAATATAATACTTCATGTTTAATTTTATGACTTAAACACATAATTAATAATTTTTTTCAATATAATTTGCTTTTGCAAAATGTTTTTATTTTTCACAAGCTAAAAATTTTTCAATAATTTTTTTGGACACTAAATTTTTTCTGTTGTTAATATTATTAAACCCAGCAGAGTAGCATTTTGTGGTATAAAAATAATATTTGAAATCATTAATTCTTTATATATTATCCGATATCGCAGAATAAAAATTTAGCAAACATGGCTTTTAAAAGTTTATAAATGCAGCCAGCATTCAATGAATTGAAAATTTATTGAACTAGGAAAATTTTATTTTGGAAAAAAATTGTTGCCACATTCTATACGATTTTATGCAACTATGTTTAGTGGTGGAAATAGTTTTATACACCAATACATTTGCAAAAAATCTTACTAATACAAACATAAAATATGTACCACTGACAGTTGAGTTATGTACCTGTCAAAGAGTCGGCATACTAGTTGTATACTATGGTTTAAGCAGTTGTACTTTTGAAATTTTAATAATTTAACTTTGCAAATTGTTTTTGATATCTGGAAAGTGTGTTAGTACAAATAATTCAACATTATAATTATGTCAGCATGGAGGGCGGGTGTAGATCTGTGTAGCCAGCTTCCAACTAGAGCTACACACTAATCACCGACTTAATTTTTTTTTCTTTTATCGCTGTTTTGTTGTTTTAAATTTACTACCTAAAAATTAAATCTTGATTCGTAATTGATTCGTAACTCCATTAACTTCTTTTAAAGGGAACCTATCACATAGGTAGTTCCGTTCGCATTAGTTTTAATCCAACAGGAATCGTAACATCTTTAGGAACAAGGAAGAAACTTCCATTTCCTTTTACCTCCTTTTTTGCAAGGCCAGCATTTTCTCATTTTAGATTTTTATTTTTTTAAACACAAACACTCAATTAAATTTTCACAATTGCACACAAATTTAATTTATATTTTTGATAGTTTTTTGTTACTTTAAATTTTTTATTTATTTTTTGTTGAATTTTTTGCCAAACACAACGCTTCGAAATATAATTTGCAAAAGATTTTGTATGCTTTTTTAGTTAATATTTTAGTTTAACTTTTAAATCAGAGACATTTTTAAATAACACGAAAGTAACTGAATATAAAAACAAATTCAAACAGTAAAATTACATTTCTATTAGCTATACGAAAATTAATGTCAATAAATAAAAAAATTGACAGTTGTCGTCACACCGCGGCGAGAAATACTGTGACCAGTTGTCCTTGTGAGGCCACCTCCTGATTCCATCATGGTATACAACTAGTATGCCGACTATTTGACAGGTGCCTTACTCAAATGAGAGTAGTACCCAGCGTTACCATAATTGTTTTGAAAATATCTGCATCTTAAGAAAAAAAAAACTGATTTTAACTTAAAAAAACTGTACATAAAAATAGCCCAAAGAAATATATGGACATTTTCTGGGGTCACTAACGTACGCTTTTGATGTACAAATCATATAGAAAACAAAACTTTTCCTAGCATTTTTTTGCGATTCGATAACATTTTGGTAGCTCTATGTTTAGTGCAAAAGATGGATTTTATCGACTTTAAGTTTTCATAATGATAGTTATAAACATGTGGTCACGAACGTACGCAAAATAGAAGTCAACTTCGGCTGACAGTAGTGAAATGTAAAAAATCTGCAAAATGGAACGGAATATTCAAATTGATTAATTTATTTTAAAAATATATTAATGTAGGTCTCTATCCAGTAATTAGACAATAAAATATCTCTATTGGTTTTTCTTTAATTGGCTTAAGTACCGGTCGCGAACGTACGGGTCGCGAACGTACGATTTTTCCATATGTTTTAACCGTTAATCGAACTTTTTTGTTCTCCTTACACTTTTCTCTTCTTAACCCTTTCGCGGACACTGACGTCTATAGACGTCAAAACAAAGACTTCTGGTGGGACATGACGTGTATAGACGTCAAAAAATGTTTCGGCAACAAAATCTTTGCAAATGAATTTTTCTATGAGAAACTTAGCTTTTATGATGCGTGCATCTATTATGCTTATAACAACATGTTAGGCAACAATGTTGCATGTTAATAACAAAGCAAAAATAAAGCAACACTAAAAGCCGTTACAAAATCGCAATATTTTTTTTTGGGGGTTTCCCATAGACACATGACGTGTATAGACGTCTTGTTTCTATGAGATTTTCTTCAGTAGTAAAAAGTGTGTGTTTACGAGTAGACGCATGAAAAAGCAAAGGCTCGTAATTGTTTAGCTTGTAAGTATATATTTTTTTGGAACTTTTTTGCTGGCGAAATCTACTGATAAAGTTTATTTTTTATGTGTAAGGCTTTAAAAATGGCATATGAAAATCAAAAGAAAAAAATAGAGAAGTTGTTTGCTGAAGCAGACTCTAGTGAAAGCTTCTCTGAAATAGACTCAGATTCATCTGATCCATTTGCAGATGACGGAGAATATTCTGGGAGAGATCCAAATTATATACCAGAAAGACAAAGCTCAGACACCTTTTCTATTAGTTCAAAAGAAGAGGAATTTGTTGAACCATCTGAAGAAACAAGAAACTGCAGTTAATGGTGGGGAAGTAAATTTCGATAAAAATAAAAAAAGTGTCGAAAATGCAGATGAAGATAATTGGACTTCTGATACTGAAAGTATCCCAGATTTTCAATTTGATAAAAGTCAAACAGGTATACAAATTTCATTACCTGAAAATCCATCACCAGTCGAAGTATTTTCCAAGCTTTGGACTTCTGATATCGTTTCAACTTTCGTTGAATGTACCAACAAATATGGGCAAGCCTTGTTTCAAAACTTAGGAAAAAGGACAAGAAATTCACGTTATAAGTCATTTGAAGAAACAAATGAAACAGAAATTGAAAAATTTTTTGCGCTATGTTTATTGCAAGGGCATCTTAAGTTCCCAACAATACGGAAAATGTTTTCCAAAGATCCCTTGTACTACCACCCAGTATTTTCTTCTGTTATGTCTGGAAGAAGATTTGAACAAATTTTGCGTTGTTTTAATTATGAAAAATATCCAAGTGAAACTGATAAGCTATCCAAAGTTTCCGAATTGATAAATACCGTACTGAATAATTTCTCAAAAGCTTACTATCCTGAAGAATCGCTATCTTTAGATGAGTCGCTATTACTTTTCAAAGGACGACTTTTTTGTCGTCAATACTTGAAAGGAAAGCAAGCAAAATATGGTATTAAATTTTACGAGCTGTGCACACCAGATGGATATACACTTAATTTGGAATTATATAAGGGAAAACATCATGTAGATGATAATACAAACAAGAAAACGCATTCTCTGGTATTGCGTTTAATGGCTCCATACCTAAATAAAGGCCACCATTTATACATGGATAATTTTTACAATAGCTTTGATTTAAGTCAGGATTTACTAAAATATAAGACACACACCACTGGAACATTACGATCAAATAGGAAACGAAATCCTCCTGCTGTTGTCAAACAAAAGTTAAAAAAAGGTGATTATATATGGAAGAGGCATAAGAAAATTTATGTAAGTAAATGGAAAGATACTAGAGACGTCTTATGTATAACAACAGCTTATAAGCCTGAGTTAAAGAAATGTAAGAATCGATATGGAAAGGAGAAAATAAAGCCTGTTGAAATAGAAGGATATAACAGTAATATGGCGGGTGTGGACAAAAGTGATCAAATGATCAGTTACTATTCATGCCCGCGAAAGACCATACGGTGGTATAAAAAAGTTATTTTTCACCTCTTAGATCTCTGTGCCTATAATTCTTTTTACATTTATAAAAAACACACTAAACGCTCAATATCTTTTTTACAATATAGAGAAGAAGTAATTTATTCACTTTTAGGAATCAACATGTCTTTGTTGAGAGCAACTACCCAATTAAGACCTGCTGATTCAATACCTCGATTAAGTGAATACCAGCATTTCCAAGAAAAGATTCCATGTAATGCAAACAAAAAGAAATCTAATTTCTTACGATGCAGATGGTGTGCGAAGGAAAATATTCGACGAGAAACCTCATACCGTTGCAAGACCTGTGACGAAAAACCTCCACTTTGTCCAGGTTCGTGCTTCGAACAATGGCATATTAATTAAAATTAATTTTATTGTTTTTATTGAATTTCTTGTATTTTGGTTTTTATAAGTTTCAAATTTTTTTTTTTTTACTTTATGAGACTGAATTTTAAGAATTTGTGTTTGTTTTTTTTAGTAGTTTTATATTTTATGAAAGACTGAATTTAAAAAATTAAATTTATTTTATTTTTTTACTTAAAATTTTGTTTTATTTTCTAAAAAGACTATAAAAATGATAAAACTGCCTTCGACGTATATGAACGTCATGTGCAGCATCATACCACCTTTTTACGTATATCAGCAATGACGTCTATATCCGTCTGACGTCTATTGACGTCATGACGCAGCACATCAATTCCGGAATACAAGCAGAGTCATGACGTTTATGAACGTCAAAAATTAAACACTGTTTTTATTCTATAGATCGATTTATTTTTCAATTTCCAGTAATTTGGTGTTTTCAGAATTTTTATATCCTACCAAATAAGGAAGATACTGCAAGTGTCCCACGGGAAGTCCTCTTAAAAATAAGGTGTCCGCGAAAGGGTTAATGGATTGTAATAGGGAGATTTAAAAAAAGAGTGCAAGCGTAAAATAATTAAATATAAAAATGTCTTTAGAAGTAGCTTAAAAAAAAAGTAACGGCATTGAAAAAGTTTTTTATGTTTATTTGTTGCATTTTTTGTTGGAGCTCAATGTGGGCACTTTCAAAGAAAAGTACACTTTTTGTCACGTTAGGTCTCCAAGAAATTAAATGAGCTTATGCATTATTTTAGTTAAGTCGATTTTTCTTTGGCGCCACTCCTACCGATTGTGTCATGCAGCCATTCCTATTTCGAATAAATATATTAAAATAAAAGCTTCATCTTCTTCAAGCGAAGGAAAGGATGCTAAATTGAAAAATACTCATATCGGCAAGTTTCTGAACGAAGTAGGCGTTAAAAATAGGTACAAAATAACGTTTTAAATGCAAATATTGGATTCACATTGAATTATGCTTCAATGTTCATATAATTTTAAGTAAAAGCAACCAGACATCAACAGTAGGAAAAGAGACAAAGAAAAAACGACTTCGCTAAAATCTATACATATATAATTAGTATTGTGGTTATTTTATTGAACTGTTTTTTATCTATACATATATATATATAATCAGAGACATTTTTAAAAAACACGAAAGTAACTGAATATAAAAACAAATTCAAACAGTAAAATTACATTTCTATTAGCTATATATATATATGTATGCACAAAGCACATTTCGAGCACACATTTACGATGCAAGGCATATTAAGAGCACATTTGCATTCTTTGAGTACATGTCTCAAACTAATCGGATATCAACAGCATAGTTTGAGTACATGTTTAGTTTGAGACCATATTTTTTTATTTATTAAATTTTAATTTTATATAAATTCTCCTTATTTATAAATTCATCTCTTAATATCGCATTAGCTATAAACTCTTTTTAATTATACAAATTTATTAAATTAAGTTAAAATTTAATTGCAGTGTTACCATGTTTCAGCCAAATTAGTGCTTTTGCATTGTTTAATAACGCCGCCAAAAAATGAAAACGTACAACTTTGGTTTCTTCCCACATGATGTGGCGTTATAACCATGGTGGCCGCAAAAAATTTTTTTTTTTTTTATTCAATTTGCCTATGTACGTTTAAAAATAACAAGCAGAAATTGTTAATGCTGTAAATAATTATAAAATAAATATTTAAATAATCGTATTTAGAAGAAATTAAAAAGAAATAACATTATTTTAAATGGTATAGAAATCTAAATTTAGAGTGCTAATGAATTAACAAAATATTTTTGCAGATGACGCGTTGAATAATGAGGCAAAGCTGCTGGCTGATTCAATTGGTTGATTCTATAAAACCTCTGAAAAACAGTGGTCATATATACCCACTACAAATATCTAAGATCAATTTCTCTAGTGTTTTGCCAAAAAATAAAGTTGTGAATGGCATACCATAACTGTATAACAAATTATAACAATTCTTTGTTTCTAGTATCACAAAGGGACCGCTAAAGGACCCAAGTGTGCTGCCTTTCGATGGCTGCCCATGGAACCTTTGTTTCTAGTGAAAATTTACAAATTTTGATTTGACTGACACATTAGAGCAACCAGGTCGATATGCAAAAAGCTTCAAAAATTACAGATTTATGTTTAAAAAGAATGTATAGCCTATTTCCGATATGCGAAAGAATTTTTCTTTCGAATAACTACAATAAAAACAAAAACGAATTGTAAAAACTTTGTTTTTGGTGTCGGTATCAGGCTGTAGTATGTCGAATGCTACTGAAACCTCGACTAGCAAGGTGGTTGCGCCAGGCTCTGCTAGTCGATTAGCTACTAGTGCGCAAAAACTCACGGCTAAGCCAAGCTAAGTCGTAAACCAAGCTTGGTACAGGGTTCTTCGAAACCAGGTACCTCCAAGGCTTCCCAGGTCCGGACGGGAGAAAAACCCGTCAAAACCCCTTCCTCGGGTGCTGGCTTGACGGTGCAGACTCAGTCTACCGGAAATCCAGTTTCCCATGTGCCGAAACCTGTGCAAAGAGAGCATACGAAGAAAGATTCGATGCCCTCTGATGTACCTCCCCCAGCCTCTACGGCAATTATTAAAAACCCCAAAGGCACATAAACCCATCCAAACGGGCCTTTATAACCAGGCGCTCCGCCTACAAAATCATCAGCCGACTTGGTGAAAAACCGGTTGGTGAGCTCACGGAGCAGGAGAAAACCTCTCCCCAGTGGGCAAAAACCCATATTGAGGGTTTAAAACGTGCACCTCCCTCTGCAGAGGAAGGCAATCCTGAACGGAAGCCAACCGAAGCAGCGCCTAAACGGCAGCGGTCTGGGGAGGACACGCTTCCTGGGACTAAAAGGTCCAAACACACGCCTCAACGGCCGCAAAACAGGTCGTACAAAGATGTGGCTAAAGACCACCTCATTTGGGCGATCATTGACCGCAACGCAAGTGACGGCACCATTTCGTCCAAAAACTGGAAGCTGGTTGTCGTCGCACTTAGTAGGGCGTTCCTGAGTGTTCTAAGGGGAAACCCTGGACCACCACCACAGTGTGAAGATGCCGGTTGGTATCAAGGGCACATTAAATTGATAGCGTGTGCAGATGAGCGTTCAGCGCTGCTGTACAAGGATGCCGTGGAGTCCCTGGGGGAAGTTTGGCAGGGCGCTAAGATTGAGGCAATACCTCTGGCCGATGTACCGCAAAGGCCCAGATCTATTGCCAAGATCCCCGCTGAGCCATCCGACCCCAAGGAGATCCTGGAAATAATACAGCTAAGTAACCCCCAGCTACCCACACAGGACTGGAAAGTAGTGAGGGTTTCTGAATCTGTTGAAGAGTCCAGGAAGGCCACTGTTGTGATAAACAGTGACTCTCTGCCGTCACTTCGGAAGACACAGGGGAAGATTTTCTATGGATTTGGAACTATCTTCCTCCGAGTCTATAAAGGTGACGACAAAGGGAAGCCTCAAGCTCCGGCGACTACCACCACCACAACAACAGCATCAACGGAGCGTATGGAAGACGAATCTGCTACGTCATCGGCCAATGAAGACACCCAATCGGTCAGTGGACTTGTGGGTGACTTCCTTGGTAAGATGGGAGTGGCGGATGATGAGGACATCCTTCTGGAATCGGACGACGATCCAGAGGATGCCAACGTCACAGTCGTCCATAGTGATGAGCTATGATGAAGGTGACACAAATCAACCTTCATCACTCTAAAGCGGCGTCAGCTGCCCTTCTCCTCCGATTAGCTTCAGGAGCTTATATGCATCCAAGAACCATTGTTTTATAGAGACAGGGTTTGCGGACTCAGATTAGACGGTTACAGTACTCTGTACGCAGCCGATCAAGGTAAGACCAGAGCTTGTGTTATGGTCAAAAACATCCTTAAAGCTTTCATTCTTTCTGATTTTAGCGATAAGGACACATGCACTGTCGCAGTAGAGTGCAAAACCAGTACAGTCTGGTTTATGAGCTGCTACATGGCACACGACCAGGGTGCTAACCCTCCAAACTCCACAACCAGGAAGGCGATGTCGCACGCTAAAAGGCACAACATCCCCCTAGTAATATGTGCAGATGCGAATGCACACCATACCGTCTGGGGTAGCTCGGATGTCAATCCACGAGGTGAGTCGCTTTTGGACTTCATAGTAGAAAATGAACTAACAGTAGTTAATAGGGGTAGTGAGCCCACCTTTATTGTGACTAACAGAAGGGAGGTTCTTGATATTACGCTTATTAGTGATAAGTTCGCGGATATGATTAGCGATTGGAACGTGTCTAAGGACTGTTCCTTCTCTGATCACATGTATGTTGATTTAAATTTTTCCTTTAGAGTTGATTCAGTTAAACCCTACACGAACAGAAGAAGGACTAACTGGTCTATCTATGCGAGTGTACTCGGGGACAAGCTGCCTATGTGCCCAGTTCTCATAGACAGTGTGTCCATGCTTGACTCCGCAGTGGAGTCATTGACCGGTGCCTTAATGGAGGCAACAAACGAAGCCTGTAAAATAATGGACAGGAGGGGCAAAGCTAAGCCCATATGGTGGAATGCGGAAATTGCTGAAAAACGCAAGGAAAGCAGGAAGCTCTTTAATGAGGCAAAACGTAATGGTGTTTGGAACAATTACAAGTCCTCAGTTAATGAATTCAAGAATCTTATCAGGAAGGCCAAGAGACAGTCATGGAGGAAATTCTGCAGTGACGTGGAAAACTCCTCGGAGACAAGTCGGCTTCGTAAGATTTTATCCTATAATCCAGCTATTCCATCATATATACGGAAGATGGATGGATCCTGGACCACAAACAGTCGGGTCACCCTTGAGGTCCTGATGAATACACACTTCCCTGGTTGCACTGATGATGTGCCTAGGGAGGAAACTTTTAGTGGCGCTCGGGATATCTCTAATATTCCGATAACTCGCCATCGTGTGGAATGGGCGGTCAAAAGCTTCCATCCCTTTAAATCTCCAGGCCCGGATGGCATTATCCCAGCGGACCTACAAAATAACCTGGGAATATTGATGCCATGGCTCTTGGCAATATTTAGAGCCTGCCTGAGTCTCTCACACGTCCCAGCAACGTGGACATCATATAAGATCGTCTTCATCCCCAAGAGTGGGAAGACATCTCACACTATGGCTAAAGACTTTAGACCAATTAGTCTATCCTCCTTTCTACTGAAAACACTGGAGAGGATTTTGGATATTCACATTAGATCATCATTAGGACCCAATTCCCTGTCACCGGCTCAGCACGCCTACACGAAGGGAAGGTCCACTGAAACTGCGCTTCACTCATTGGTGGGCCACATAGAGAGATCCCTGCATTACAAGGAATTTGCTTTAGTGGCATTCCTGGATATTGAGGGCGCTTTCAACAATGTTAAACCTGAATCGGTTATTAACGCTATGAGACATTTGGAAATCGACCCAGCGATCATTCAATTTGTCAGCAGTATCTTGCACTTCAGGCGTATCGAATCCAACTTGGGCGCCTCGAACATTTCAAAGGTTGCGACTAGGGGCACCCCGCAAGGTGGTGTAGTGTCACCTTTACTTTGGAATCTGAATATAAATACCCTACTCAGAGCCATGGAAAGGACGTGCAGCAGAACGGTTGCATATGCGGATGACGTTGCAGTTGTGGCTATGGGTAAAGATCCCAGACTTTTGTCTGAACTAATGGAGTCCGCACTGGACGTCCTAACAAAATGGTGCCAGGGATGTGGACTGGATGTAAATCCCGCCAAAACAGAACTGGTACTTTTCACAAGGAGATACAAAATTCCCAAATTTAATACCCCGAGGATAAAAGGGGTGTCACTGGAACTGTCTGACAGCGCCAAGTATCTTGGGCTAATATTGGACAGTAAACTGAACTGGAGGATGAACACCAGCTCCAGGACTAATAAAGCGGCTACTGCATTATATTGCTGCAAAAGGGCCATTGGCCTAAACTGGGGAATTAACCCGAGGAATGTATACTGGCTATACGAATGTGTCATTAAACCCATTCTCTTCTACGGGGCAGCTGTTTGGTGGCCGGCGCTCAAGGCGAAGAGTCATCAATCCAGGTTTGAACGTACAATGAGAATGGTGGCGATAGCGGTAACAGGTGCCATTAGAACAACCCCCTCTAAGGCATTGTTTACGATTCTAAACTGGTTACCACCAGACATTTTGGCGAAAAGGTTAGCTGCGAACGCGGCGGTAAGACTAAGGGCCACCGGAGCATGGAGGGATTATAATATCGGACATGCTAATATTCTGAATGATATTAATTGGCACATGGATGTTGATTATGTCACACCCGAGCCAATCTTTGATCCTGGCTTCACGGTAAGCATTGTGGATAACGTGGTCCACTATGATGACCTGCAAATCCCCGCGAATACGATTCGAATCTTCACGGACGGGTCTAAAACACTGTATGGTGTCGGTTCTGGCATATACTCCGAGCAGCTAAACTGGAGCATTCCTATAAGGCTGCCGGACCACTGCAGTGTAATCCAGGCCGAGATAATGGCCATCCACACAGCCGCGAAACGCATCCGGTACGGTGAAATATCTGGAAGGGATATTCACATTATTACCGATAGCAAGGCGGCCATAAGATCCCTGGAGAATGTGTTCATCACATCGAGAATTGTCCGAGAATGCCGGATGTCTCTGGAGGAGATAGCGAGACGTTCACTGGTCACCCTCAATTGGGTCCCCGGACACGGGGACATACATGGGAACTGCATGGCGGATTCGTTGGCGCATGCAGGTACCACCTTGAATCGGGACGGTTCCACATATGTAGGTGCTTCACTCCCAAGGTGTAAGCAACTTATAGCGCATAAGTTTCATCTTATCGCCAGTCAGAGTTGGCACGATGAAACCACCTGTGGGAAAACCAGGAAAATCTGGCCCATCATAGATGAAAAAAGGACACGGCGGGCATTACAGCTGTCCAGACATCATCTAAGAAACCTATCTGCGGTTATAACTGGCCAATTGGGAGGCACGCCCAGAGGCTGGGGCTCCCTTATAACGACTTGTGCAGAAGTTGCGGCGATGAGGAGGAGGAAGAGTCAACGGAACATCTTCTCTGTAACTGCCCGGCTTTCGGAGACTTAAGACTCAAAATGTTTGGTCGAAGAACCCTTGGGGACAAAACTTGTCTCTCTGATGTTGACGTAAATAGGATCCACTCCTTTATTGAATCGACCGGTTGGCTGCATGGGAATACTAGCAGCCAGATGTCATAGGACCCATGGGAGACGGCGTGATATGGTAACACAACGGGAACTAAGCAATGGACCCACGTGAGCTGGGCTTGATCACGGCTGCCAATGGAACCTAACCTTACCTAACCTTGGTCTAAATGTATTTGTACGAAAGAAAGAATTCTTTCACACATCGGAAATAGGCAGGTAATCCCGTTATCAAATTTTAATTTAAGGTATACAAGGTAAAATAATGGAAAACAATTGTAATACTTATATTATAAACCAATAATAAATATTGTACATAATATATCTAATAGTTAAAGTGCAATAGAGCCAAGTCATATCACTGTTAAGAGTAGTGCGTTAAGAATTGTAAATTAAATAAGCTTTTTGATGCTGGTTTTTTATGATTGTTTGAATTTATTTTTTCCAGTTAGGGAGGTAGGACGGTGCTAAATTGATATGTTCCAACTTCATATGCGGATAAATTTGTATTTTTGTTTATTAATACATAATACAAATACATAATACATGTACATATGTATGTGCTGTGTATATGCATGTATATTAAAAAGATATAAATAAATATATATGTACATACTTTGCATATACATAGTTTAAAAATATATACAAAAGAACTTTTAAAAATAAAAAACTAAACTCATCTACTATAAGGGACACAAGGCAAAAAAATGCATTTATAATAGGTGTGTTCATTTACAGAAAATTATTGCTTATTTTCAATAATTGTTACCAGTGTGGCCATTTTGGCGTTTTCGCAACTAAATTTAGCATTAACAATTTTTATTTAGCTGCAAAATTTTCATTTAGCACTTGCATTTTATGTAGCATTTTTGGAAAATGTTTTTAGCTTTTTTTTAGCAATATTTATTTTAAAAATTTGGACGAATAGTTTTATTGATTTTACTGCAAACATTTTTTAAATTATAATAAATTTTTACTAAAAATAGTTGTACCCAAATGAAATTTCATATGAAAATGGATAATTCTTATGTTAAGAAACATCTTACCTGTCTTGTTAAGAAATACAATGTTCAGGGAATATTAGAAATGCCCTTATTATGTCGATTGTAAATATTATTTTCCCTTGATATTACGATATAAAAGAACAAGGATTTAAATAATAAACATTTTCCAAAAATGCTAAATAAAATGCCACCTGCTTAATGAAAATTTTGTATCTAAATGGAAATTTTTAATGCTAAATTTAGCTGCAGAAATGGCCACACTGGTGTCGAGATTCCTAACTTGCTAGTTTTGCTGGTAAAGCGTTTACTTTTTTATTTTCTGAGTAATTGGGAGAATTTTTTTTTGTAAATTTACTCTCTCGTTGCAAGTTTCTTCTAGTAAAGTAAATGAACACACCTAATATCGCACTTTTTAAACAATACCGTATTAACTCAAAATTACAAAAATTTAAGTAGAAGCAAAACAGTTTTTAATTTTATATTAAACACATGAAAAAAAAATTTTTCAACGAACAATTCCATTATCAAAAAGTAGATATAATAGCATGATATTTTGCCAGCGGGTAGATATAAATATTGCGTGTCGATTTTTTTTTATAAGGTGAAAATATAAAAATTTTGAGTTAACCCACTATTGTTGAACAAGTGATATATGTAATACAATTTAAGACATTAGGGCCTATAATAGTTTTTATAGAAAAATTGCCATACAAAATCGGTTCCATGTTTTCGATTTCCAGAACACCCCTATGTCAATCTTCGTCACTTTACGGAAAAACAAGGCAATTTTTAAATTATTTTGGAAAATCAATTCTAAAAAAATTATCAAAATCTTAAAAACAATAATGTATAATAGGGATATAACTTTTTGCAAATATCAAAAATACCACCGCATAGCCGTGTGGTGCATGAAAAAATATTAAAAACTATGGTGCAACTTTTCCTCTATCGTGAAAAAAATGTCCGAACCGAAAGCGTTTAAGTTTTTTGTGTATATGTTTATGTTAAAATATTATGCTAAAAATTGAACCTTCGTCTTTTTATAAGTTTCAATAAAATCTGAGAGGTAGTGCCGGAGGGGCAGAAATCCCCCCACCCACTTGTTATGTGTCCATATAAGTAGGTATCTATATATGTTTTAAATTTCATAAAAATCAGTAAGCAGCTTCGAAGAGGCAGAAATTGCACCCTAACTCCCTTCGTGGTCCTAATTTTGGAAAAAAACGTTTTTTAAAAAGTACCAAAGGCGAATTTTTATCTGTTTTGTCCCTTCATGTTAATATTTTGTATATGTACCTTGTATAAAAAAACATAGATACAAGTATAAATTTAATGTCAAAGAAGGAAAAAAGGACCAAAAAGATTCCTATTACATTTTCTCATTCACTCAGCCCCTTGCATGTTTAATTTTATGTATCTAGGTCGAATACCAACGGAAATTCAAAAAGTACCATTTGAAGAACAAAAAAGTACCAAATAGTTCCCTCTTTTAGATTCTTACCCACTCAGGGCATTGCATATTTAAATAAAAGTTTGTCGGTCCTATATTAACGAAAAAAAAAAATAACCAGTTGTAGAACAAAAAAGTACCAACATTCTTCAAACTTGTAGGTTCTCATTCACTCAGGACCCTCCACTTAAAATTTTATGTTTCTAAGTTCAACATAATAGACAAATCAAAAATTTCCACATGCAGCATGAAAAATTAAAGAAAGAAATTAAATTTTCCACATTTCACTTTTTTAATTTTTTTTCCAAATTGAAATAACAAAAATTTTAATATTCCCAGTTGGCCATGTCTTGAAGACATCCTCGACGAGGCGTGTATGATCATAGAAAATCCTTGAGGACGCGTTCGCGACCGTCCAAGCAAATCGTTGACGACTCATTCACACAAGTGTTTTTTTTTACTTAAGTTGTCGTCCTCAATGTTATCGGGCATGTTCTACAAATCGAAATGAAGTAGAATTGAAATCGAACGACATTTTGATTTCAATTATTTACAAGATGACTGAAGTTTTTCCTTTTTTAAAGAGTTATGATTGGTACTCAAAGAATGAAGTATATAAAAAGAAATATTTTTATGAACTTTCTTCAAAATTTGTTCGATTTTCAATCTACTTCTTTCGATTTACAGAACATACCCGTATATAGGCGACAAATTCTAAAATGCTCTGAGGACATCGTTGACGACATTAGCGTCTATGACCATTTTGCCAACTGGGTTGTAGTGGGATCCCATTATGCAATACGTATGCATGTATATGCCAATATGTACATGGAGAAAAATGTTTTGTAAAAAAAGTACCGATTTTCACCCCTTAACCGTTCGAACTTCGAAAAAGTACCATTTGTATTTTTTAGATAAGTTACGAATTTGGTATAATATTTATTTCTGTGTTTTCTATGTTTATGGTTTAAAAGATATTGGAGTGAAAAGTAGTTCCAAATGCATGCTACACCCGTTTACACTTCCTTCAAAACAGCCGAATTTCAAAGAAGTACCAGACACCTTTCCACTTTTTTTAATAAACAACGATAAGTATTAATTTCTTTTTTTATCTCTTTTAGTTAAAGAGATATGAGGTTATCGAATTTACAAATGGTGTATGGTTGAAATCAGTTGACAAACAGAAGAGGAAAGTGTTCTATACAGTTTTGCCTTTGCCGGTTTATATATTGATTGATTGTCATGATGAGAGACTCACCCTTAATAGGGAAATCTCAAGTTCAGGTTGGCAGAAATTCAATATCTTTTGTGATCAAACTTTGAAAATTTTGTTCCTGTGTACTACGATACAAATTCGGCTCTGCCAGTCACTCCATACAGCATTAAATATGTGGAGGAAGCACTATCCATACATATATCAGGGCATATAACTTCCTGTTTACGAACACGTCGCAGCGCTATTTATGTGTATGTAGTTTGTATTTTTATATTTACTATTATTTGATAGAAAAAACTTTGTGCAATTGAGAAAAATCAAATTTGTTATTATTAATTTTTTTTGCGTATGTGTGATAGTGGCACATTTGAACGTTTATAACCCCAAAATTAGAGAACAAATTTTAATAAAATATGTATTGTGCACTTCTGTAATTAAATACCTTTAAAATGGTGTTTGTTCAAGTTGATGTACAAACAGAGGAGGAAAGTGTTCTTAACTCTTTTGCCCTTACCTATTTATATATAGATACTCGTGTTTCTTGTATTAAGGCCCTAATCATGTAAAACGCAAACGCAAATAGCTTATCTTCATATTTATTTAAAACTTACATTTAATATTTTTAAAGTGAGAGGTAAGTTTCAACTATGTGGTCAATTTGTTATAAAAAATTATTTTATATTTTGTTATTATTAAAAAAATCCGAATAGTGAACACCGTTTCAGGAGAAAATTTGAAATAATAACACAATTTTTGCTTATCTAATGAGTCGTTTTAAAAATGTGTGAACACAGCTGCTAGGAGGTTAATAATATCGAGATAGCCGATATGCAAAAAAATTTTTGAAGGTATTCCGCAATGGCCAACCGACATGTATTCACAGGCACATATAGAAAGAAGAGGCTTACAATGTAAGGAAAATGCTCTACTGCAAAAAGTCAAATGGTTTAAGAGATATTCAGTTTTTTATGTCTATGAACACTTTGTATTTTGGTACCTGTGCCCTTTTCGAAATAAATGATTCAAATTAAGTTTTCACATTTTGTAGTATAATTAAAAAGTACCAAAAGTTTGATATTTTAACCACTTTTACCCTCTGATTTGTACATGCCAATAAAAGAGGTGTGTTTTACTCACTGACTTCTCTCATTTCTTGAACAATGATTAAAACACATATTTCATGGTATAATAAATATCTCGACTCTGTCACAATCTCTCTCATATATATGTACCTAGACATGCATAACTCAAATATGTGTTTGTTAAAAAATGTACATGGATTGATACATTTTTAGTTTTCATCAGACATACAGGCATGTGATGAAAATCGATTGATTTCAAAACGATCGTTTTTAGCAGGTGTGATGCATTTTGAGTGATTTAAAAATTTATTTCTTAATTCGAGTCTTAATTTGTGCTTAAAGTACAGTTTAATTAACATGTACAATATAAAATTTAAAAGAATATAGACGGGAGAAAGGAGAAAAATATATAGAAATCAATTTTTAAAGATACCGAAAATGACATTATCGATTTGAAAATGGTTTTGTTTCCAAAATCGTTTTCCATCACATACCTGATAGTTTCAAAAATTTTTTTGAAATTTTATTTTTTTTAAATTCTTTGCAATTTTAAATACAAAATATAACAATACTAGCTGACCCGGTCCGCGTTGCTGGCCCTAAGCAAACATTAGTGTTGTATTACCAGACGATTTAAATTGATCTTTAAACGAAATTTGCGGCCTTTAAATAAAAATCCATGAAACCGCATTCTCTGGCAAAATTTCATGTCAAACTGCATGTAAAACATCGTTCATCCCCAGTTCTGTTTCATCATTATAATATTATAAATTAAAATGTTGTTCATATACATATGTTTGATTTACATTTGATTTGAAAATACATATGGTTGTATGTATGTATATATATGCTGTGAATCTTACGGAAAAAGTGAGCGTAAAAGTGGGCAGGGCAACATTTTCTTTCCGCAAAACCTAAGTTAGACCATGGCGATCATTTTACAGAAAAAATCGTTCAAATCGGTCAAGCCGTTCTCCAGTTATGCGCTTAATAGAAAAAGTGGGCGTAAAAATAGGCGTGGTAAATTTTTCTTTCGATGAAAACTTAAAGTTGATTAATACGAACATTTGAAAGAAAAAATTAGTCAACTCGATGGAGCCGTTTTCTGATTTTAGGCAAATCGAAAAAAGTGGGCGGGGCAAAATTTTCTTTCCGTAAAAACCTAAGTTGGACCATGGCGCTCATTTTAAAGAAAAAATCGGTCAAGCCGTTCTCAAGTTATGGATTTTGCCACGCCCCTACGCCCCCAGGCCATTAATTTAAATAATAACTATCCTATCATCTAAGTTGGACCAAATTACATATATATGCCAATTTTCATGAATATCAGTTGACTCGTTTTTGAGTTTATTCGAAACATACACAGTAACACGGATTTTTTATATATAAACTTTTTTTATTCAGTATAAAATCCACCACAGAAAAATAAAAATATATATAAGATTTGTAATAACAATAATTTTTTTATTTAAATTTTTATGGAAAATAGCTTCTTTTAAAATACATATAATTAAAAATAACACTTATATAGCAAAGTTTATACATATACTCAAAAAATCAAGGACATTAAAGATTACATAAACATACATACATGTATATTATACAATGATGGTATACAAAATTTATAGTTTTTTGATTATATGGATGTATGTACTAGTTATAATAATTCGGTAAAATATTTAGATTTTTATGAACAAGTTTTTTCAATAGACAATAAATAGAAAAAATATACATATGTACATATACACAAAAAATCTGGGACATTAAGGCCCTAATCATGCACAACGCAGCGCAACGCCAAACAATAACTTTGAAAGCACAAACAATGTCATAAATATTAGGTCTGTCTGGGTACTTTTCCAGTAGCAAATACTCAGTAAATTTTTTTGGGAGAGTAAGACAAATTTTACTCTTTCGGCTGAGAATATCTCAAAAAGTACGCAGACAGTATCCAGTGAAATCTTGCAAGAAAACAGCTGATCGGTGTGTAAACAATTGAAATAACAAACGTGAGCCAAGATAGCGTTGAAGAAATAGCGTCCAATTTGAGAATTTAAAAACCGGGAAACCAAAATACCCAAATAATGGGTATTTGCAGTATAAACAAAAAGTTAGCGTCGAATTTAGGAATTTAAAATAGGGAAGTACAAATATAGGAACAAATCTAGCTTACCGACGCAGCTCCAAATAAAAAAAAATACACAGGGTGATGGAAAATGAAAAAATAAGAAGAAAAAATTAAATAAAAAAGTTGGCGCAAACGCTTAGTTTTCGAGTTATGGACGTTTAAAGTTTTCACATAAATATGTGATTTTCCACTACAATTCTAAACGTATATGGCCAATATTGGTATCATTTTAAAGCTCTTGAACAGATTTTTCTGGATATACATAATTTATTTCAAAATATTAAACTCTTTAGATCACATTACAGTTTTTTTCATTTTACGTCGAAATGTTACGGAAGTGCACTAGGAAAGAATGTAGTTTATTTAAATAAAAGTGTAATACAAATTTTATAAAATAACAAACACTAGCATCGCAAAAAAAAAATTCTTTGCATAGCCAGCCTTTGGCCGGACGCAAGGATGTTCTTCTCTATGGTATAATAAACACCGGTTTCGCTTACTAAAGCTTCCTTGCATAGCCGGCCTTCGGCCGGGCGCAAATATTTTCTCCCCTATGGTATAACTAATACCGGCTTCGCTAACTAAAGATTCTCTGCATAGACGGCCTTTGCCCATGGGCAAGGATTCTCTCCTCATTAGTATAACATAAATATAAAGAAGGTTTTACTTGTATTTTAATTAAAATTCTTAAATAAATTAGTATATACATACATTAAAGAATTAGAAAAAATTAATAAATTTGTTTTTATGCTTACTAAAAAACTTTTGTATTTTGCAAACGCGTCCCACTTCTTAATAAACTAAAAATATTAAAATAAATTCTGTATGTCCAGAAAGATCAAGTGAAACGCTTTGCAATGATACCAATATTAGCCATATACATTTGGAAATGTACTGCAAAATCTCATATTTATATAAAAACTTAAAACGCCCATAACTCGAAAACTAAGCGTTTGCGCCAACTTTCTTATTATAATTTTTTCTTATTATTTTTCCATTTTCTATCACCCTAGGTACTTTTTTTTTATTTGGAGCTGCGTCGGTAAACTAGATTTAAGCCCAAATATATTTATATTTTTTTTACCACAGGCATTTGCAGGGTATAAACTATATATATACGCATCGCTCATTTTGTCCAGAAAACTATTTACTTTCAGAAAATATACAGTTTATACCGTGCAAAAGCCTGTGGTAAATATTTTTAGTATTTTTATTAAAAATATAAATATATTTTTACTTCCCCTTTTTAAATTCCTAAATTCGACGCTAACTATTTGTTCATATACTGTAAATCCCCATTATTTGGGTATTTTGGTTTCCCGGTTTTTAAATTCCCAAATTCGACGCCATTTCGTCGACGCTATCTTGGCACACGTAAGCTCTTTCATTCAAACAGTTTATAAAAACAGCTGTTCAAACTAGTTGCAAAATCTTACCAGAGGAAATTTCTCCAGTAACATTTTGCAAGTTCTCTAATTTCCAACTGTCAAAAAATTCTCTTTTTGGCTCTCTCGCTGTAAGAGATTTGGAGTACGCAGACAACATTTTGCAAGATTTTGCGACATTTTGTACAAAATTATGCAAAATATGTGTACGCAGACAGACCTATTTTGTAATTTTGTTGTTGCTTTCAACAGAAATTCATGTACCGTTTTAAAATTTTCAACGACTCAAGCAATGGAGCGTTTGAAATTTTAAAACGCAATGTGAATTTCTGTAGAAAGCAACAACAAAATTACAAAATATTTATGACATTGTTTGTGCTTTCAATGTTATTCTTTGGCGTTGCGTTAGTTCTGTGGCGTTGCGCTGCGTTGTACATGATTAGGGCCTAAGAGTTATAAGTTTCATTATACCGTGATAGTATATAATTACATGTACTTATTTATTGTAATAATTAATTTAAATTTTTATGTGAAAGTGCTTTTTTTTTAATATACATACATACATATACTTTAAACTTACACTATAATAATAATTGGGGTATTCACAAGGTGTGCTATCATGGTTTATTGTCATAATGTTCTAACATTTTACAATGGTTTAAAAATATTGTTGTTTGTTTGTAAACAAAAAGTGTCTTAAATAAATAGAACGTTGCTTGCTATGTTTATTGTGCTGTCGTAATTAATAGCACATTAAATTATGAGGGGTTGCTCACAACAGTCGTATTTTTTCATGTTATTTTAAGACATATGACTTTATGACACCATGTGAATCCCCCAAATATACATTTATACTAAACATCGTTAAGGGTTATAAGTTTTATAATAGTACAATGTGCATGTATTAATTATAATTCAATAAAATATTAAAATCTTGTATGGACAATAGCTTTTTTCAATATAAATGCTACATATAATTTGAAATAAACAGCATGGCATGAGATGTTGAGACAGGTGTTGCTGAGTTGTAAGTCGGGTTGTTCGTTGAATTCCGAGTCGTTCATGTGCGTAGAACCGATTGTCTTGGGAACGAGCTCTATCGTGCTTTCAATAGATGGATGGACATGGTCTCCGATAATTACTTCGATGAACTGAAAAACTAAATGGAAAAAAGTATTATCAAAAATTATTATAAAAGTATATCTAAAAATAAAAAGTATTAAAACGAAAAATAAATTATATCACAAAGGGACCACTGAAGGACCTGTGAGCTGTCTCTCGATGGCTGCCCATAGAACCTAAAACCGAAAATTAATTACCTAGGTGCCTATTATGAACTAAATTCCATTTTCGACTGCAGTCGAATAAGCTGATCGAAAGAATTTTCGTTTGGTGTTATGGCGCACAGTAGAACATTGCTTTTAGATGGCACTTCAAATAAAAAAATGTAAGTTTACAAATTTAAAAAGATAACGCTTAAATTGAACATGATCCTGGCGGAATTATTGTTTAATGATTCGTCTGATGATGATGTATGCTTACTGGAACTGTTCAAAAGCAGAAAAATATGAAAAAGGACAAAGTAAATCCCAAGCATATTAAAATTGGCAACAGTTTTGTGCTTGGAAGTAAAACTATGCTTGGTTTTGGATAGCCACAGTAACTGTATTTTTATCAGAAGTTCTGGAGTTTTTTTAAAGATGCCTTTTTGTCAATTTAGGAATTTAGGAAAACAAGCATTGGAAGATCTGCTTACTACTTACTACGTTAGACCTGAAAGAAGTTACAAAAATATTTAAGAAAGTAATATGTATTTGGTCCATAAAAACAATCAAATTTACAAACACTTACATTTATTTGCAACGTCGAAATCAAAATTGTTTTCGTTTAAAAATTCGACGCACAACGAAATTTTCGACAGTACTATCAACACATAATATACATACATTCGACTCTAGATAGCCAGCGAAAATCTATTGTCGAATTTCACTAATAATGTGGGCCCTTTTTTGATAAAAATAATAAGAGATGAACTGAAATACTAAATTAAAAAAATATATATATATAAATATATAAAATAAAAAAAAAGATATTAGAAAGAATTTGTTTGTTGTGCTTAATTTCCAATTTTTATTATTGATAAATACACTGAATGTAAGAAAAGATTAACTCACTGTTTATTGTTGGCATTTTGTTTAAGCTTTGATATCGTTGCAGATAAGACTTTTTGAGTGTTTGTAATTCTCACTAATCTCCTGTTTTTTTTACTGGTATCTTTGGCTTTTCTAAATTTGTTTGGGAAAATGTTTCCTAAGCAACCAGTGAAATGCACATAGAAACAGCTTATCCTTCAACAATAAATTTCAGTGCATTTATCAAGTATAAAAATTGGAAATTAAGCACAACAAACAAATTCTTATTAATAGAAAGTTATATGTTCTCAAGAATCTTTGATAATAAAAGATATCAAATGTTGAGACGATAAAAACGAAACTGAATTACCTTTACTAGGGTTTGGCGCATAAAAATTAAATAAAATTAAAGATTTTACAAATGAGCACTACATTTAAATCATTCTAAAAAAGAATGTATGATAAAATAAATTATATGATATTTTAAATTTGTATTAATGAGATATGCTTTAATTAGTATCCTTATTAACATACTTTTGTATCTTCGTTGATTATCAATCCAACTCTTAACTTGTTGAGGTGTCCTTTTTCGAACAGCATGCGAGGAACGAATAGCATTAAGACACTGTTTATCCAGAAGTTTATCCAGACTTTCAAAATCTCCAAATGATTCATGAAGAGCTTTTCTTTCAGCTATGTTCCATTTGTTACGCTTTGTTTTGCCGAATGAAGAGGCTAAATTTAAAAAAAAACATGTTAGTTTATGGGCATATTGTGATTATAGTTATTAGAATTCGAACTTGTTACATAAAAGCTAGTTAGTAATACTTACATATCTACAAAATTATTTATTTTGGTAAGGTAATTGTATTTAAGGCCAATTTCAACAAGTTCAGTTATATCTAACTATCAGTTCAAAAGGAAAGTTAAAGTAAAAGTAAGTTTTAGCTGAACATGGTGAAACTGGCCATTAAAAGTATAAAATAAACTACTTAGAAATAGAGACTTCTAACAAATTGGCCACAGTACTTAGTACACACTACATTTTGAAAAGTGTGCCTTTTTGTCTACTACTAAAACAACATGCATCCTACAACTTAACAAGCAAATCGATTTAAAAGTAGTTCTAATACAAAATTGTATCCTTTTGTTATGACTGAGGTCTGAGTAAATTTTACTGCAAGATAAACGATTTCGAACGTTAAATTTTATAGAAAATATTATAAGAACTGAGTTTTCTATAAAGTTTTCTGTGCTAACCTTGAACGTTCGATTTTTTTTTTACTTACTGCTTCTACGTTTTTTGTCAGACGATGAACTCCTATTTTAAAATCTGTTAAATACATCGTTTGGACCACAATTGTCATTTTTAATACCTTCATCTTCGTCTTCCTCGTTTTCATCTTCTACTTCATCGCATATGGCCGCCATTAAAAGCTTCGATACACATGTAATTTCGGCAACAGGAATCGACATTCTATAGATGCCTTTATGAACATCCTTATGGTGCCCCATGAAATTTGCGAGCCTCTCAACAGATGCCTCTTCAAGATTAAGCAACGATGTGTATGTCGCTATGTGCTTTCGAAGCGTTGTGCCTCTTAGGCTTTCCGGCATTTGTGCGCCACATTCTTCTGAAAACTTTTTTAATAATGGGCATGCATTATAGTAGCTTTTGCCAAATTTGAAGTTGTTGGCTTACTGAATATGTATTTGTTTTTAGTCGTTATCCCTGCATCTTTTCTAAACTTCATAATCAGTTCAATTGCTTGTATACACATAGGGCACAACAGAACACTTACGGTTCTACCTAGTTTTCCTCGCAAAGAAATTCTAACAAATTGTTTGGCAAACCTTAAGGACTCCTCTGAAAAATTATTTAATATGTCTTCATCCACAGTGCTAGTAATTATTTCTTTATTATTGTAATTTTCAATAGTTAGGCGCTCGATTTCCCCAGATCTTCTGCGATTAAAAATTTGTATATAAATTAGTGTTGATTCAACCAAATCTGTCCAACTGTATAAACAAAATTCTTGTAAAAGCTTATTTATAGCATGGAAAACTTTCTCTTTTAAATACGTATGCAATTTTTTTATGTCTTCTTTTGACGGTAAAATAACTTGTTTTGTTCTTTTTTTATTGGCTTGGTCCTCCACAGCTTTTTTGTTTATTAAAGTTGGAATTTCCTCCTCCCACAACAAAAGAAAATTTTCTAATTCCACTTTAAGATCATTACGTTCACATTTTATTAATTCTGCCCTTTGCTTTTTGCCGCATTTTTTTATTAGGCAGGTCAAGTTTTGAGCCACTGCAGGTGTATTAAAGCCCATTTCTATTTCGTCCCAGTTAGCAACAGCGCGAAGTGCCGTGACACATTTATCAAACAAACTTGGCTTGAAAATATCTTTTAATTCCGTTACAGTTGGTTCTAGTTTTTTAACTTCAATTATAAAGCGGCCAAGCAATCTTAAATTTGCCCTTATCATGTCATGATGGTGTTCAGAGGAGTATTATTCCGACAATTTATTTCCAAACTTAATTACTAGCTCGTCATATCGCACTGATTTTGCTATGTCATCGTTTCGAAGAACAGGAAAAATTTTTGTTTTCATTGCTTTATTTGCTGCCTTATGAATATATTGGGTTAACCTGCGCCCATCAATTAAATTGCTGCGTTTACTTTTAGAACCAACACAAACTGAAGCGTGAATACGAATGGTTCTTTTGGATCATCAGCGTTGTTCTTACACTTTTTTTGTTGCTGTCTACTAACAATAAAAATTCCGGTATTGTGATTTGCAGATGTATTGTGCTCAAAATCTCCTTGTTTCCTTAATTTTTTTAAAATTTTTAAACGGTCTTTACACTTTGCAGGCATACGCCACGCCTTTTTAACTTCAACCTCTTCCTTGTGTTGTAAAAGCAAATTTCTTCCTATTTCAGACTGTAATTTCTTACAAAATGTGCAAAAATGTTTCTTTGCTTTACCTTTTGAATAAGGAACGATGATGTTTTTCACATTTATAGGATCATCTACAACATTTAAGCTTTCATCTTGATCTGCAATACCTTTACTTGTGTCTGCCGAGAGGTCTGGAATATACGCTGAAATGCTATTTTCAAACGTCGTAGTTAAGTCAACTAAACTTTCAGAAGCGTAACTATTTGCTGAAATTGCAGTACTGTTGAGGGCGTTCTTTGATTTTTTTGCATTACCTTTATTTTTATAACAGTTTAAAGATTTAAAAGAAATAACATCATCAGCTACAGAAAATTCAATATTATTTGTTGAAGACAAAAGATGCGAACTAGCTTTTGATGTTATAATACTGTTGGGGCTACTTTCAGGAAATATAATTGGAAAAACAGTATCTGGCATAGATGAAGAAGGCAAATCCACAGTGAGAAGAGAAGAAATAGTTTTTGGTAATAATTCATTTTAATTAAAATGGCTAACGGTTTCAGAAAATGTCATTTCAAAACTTTTAATTTCATGAGATTCAATGTCTTTAGAAGTTGTTTCTTTACATTTGGCTTTATTCGCTTTTGATGTTATAATACTGTTGGGGTTACTTTCAGGACATGTATTTTTAAAAACAGCATCTGACTTAGAAGTAGAAGGCAAATCCACAGTGAGAACAGAAGAAATAGTTTTTGGTAATAATTCATTTTGATTAAAATTGTTAACGGTTTCAGAAGATGTAATTTCAAAACTTTTAATTTCATGAGATTCAATGTCTTTAGAAGTTGTTTCTTTACATATGGCTTTATTCGCATTTGATGTTATAATACTGTTGGGGTAACTTTCATTTCAGGATATGTATTTTTAAAAAGAGCATCTGACTTAGAAGTAGAAGGCAAATCCACAGTGAGAACAGAATAAATATTTTTTGGTAATAATTCATTTTGATTACAATGGTTTACTGTTGCAGAAGATGTCGCTTCAACACATTTGAGTTCGTGGGTTTCAATTAAAGACGTGCACAGATATATCTATTTGTACAAGTTTCTGTGTGTTTACTAAAGTGAGTGTGTATGGATGAGTGGTCGAGTGTTTCTGATATAAGTTGAAATGGATATTTTTTGTAACATAGTGGATATGAGTTGATAAAAAGAGAATGAGAGTAACATATCTGTTTATATCTGTTTCACAAAAGCAGATACTAGTTGATACTGATGGAATACAATAAGTTATTTATTGTATGATGCCGTTTTTTCAATTGTCTTTCAACGAAAAAGAGCCGACCCTGTTGGCTGGTAAAATAATAATTTTTTACAAAAACAAAATACATACATATGTATGTTCAGTTATTTATTTATTTTTTTTTTTTTTCAATAATTTTGCGTGACTGTGTCTGAGCCAAACATAAAAAATTTACAAAAACAAAACTGGTACACAAAACACACAGGCTGCCGTGCAATGGTCGTAAAAATTTAATTTTTGAAAATTTCGGTAACGATATGTATTTTGTTATTGTAAAAAATTCTTTGATGCCTTTATAAGGATGGGTTGTTTTTCGTTCCAAAGACATGTAGACAAAAATGTTTAAAAAAAATCAGTAAAAAACTGAGCACATGTATTTTGTTTTTGTAAATAATTTTTGGTTCCTATACTATAAAAAAACAAAACATGTCAGACACACACACTCACTGTTCATGCTGCGGTAGTGCAAATTGCCGAGCAACAACAACAAAACTATCGAGACGCGTTGCGATCAGGCCTGCCATATTTACCGATTTATCGACACTTTGCCGATATTTTGCCTCTGAGTTATCAAAGTGCCGATTATTTGATATGTACTTAAAACACGATAGCTTTTGGTTTGTTTTATATAAATTATTAATTTTGGATAACTTGTTACATAACAAAGAGACATTTAACTGTAAAAGAAGAAATTATTTTTATATCTAAAACAATTCAGTTAAAATTTATTTTTCTATAAGAAAAACGGATTGTTACTTACAAAAGAATAAAGTTAAGCTTAATTAATATTCACTGTCCATGCAAAAAATTTAAATCAAATAATTAATTTTGTAGGATTATACGCTATTGTGGATAATACTTGTACATCTAATAGCAAATTTAATGAAAGAAAGTGACAGAATATAGCAAGCTTTTTTGCAAAAAATACAGAATTTAAACGCTCGAATTATTTAGCCTAAAAAACAAAATTTCGATAACCACTGGAAAATAAATCTTTTCATAGAATTATTTTTATGCCGATTTTTAAAGTTATTTAATAAAAACGTAAAAATAAAATATTTATAATAATAAAAATGAAAAAAACGTGTTTTTATCTTTAAAAACAAAAAATAATAGTTATATCACTTTTGGAATCGATCTAACGATATCCATCCATCCGGCTGGCTATCTATGTACCCTTGTATGCAAAGTTCAGGTCGCAATCTTGAAGATTAATTGCTGAACTTCGGTACATAGGTTCTTATTGTCCTAAGGATCCAGTATTGTAAATAATGAGAACTTTAACTTGAATCAGAACTTCTTAATATAATTTATTGCCCATGAGTCCCATATAAGGTACACTTTTGAAAAGTTGTCTCTAAATGTTGTGGTGTGGAGTATTAAAGGGTCGGGATTGTCGGACTATACTTTCTTATTTGCTTATAATAGATATTTGTAACCACAAAAAAATTCATTATTTGTTTATAATAGATATTTTTAACCAGCAAAACAAATAATATTTTACAATAGATAGTTGCAACCAAGTATTAAGTATTGGTTATCAATAACCAACAAAAATAATTTTTACTTTAATTGGTTACGATAACCAAAATAAAATAAGTGTAGCGATAATGGCTTAAAATTCCCACTTGAAAATAAAGGAATTTTTATCGTAACCTTTTAAAAAAATAATAATAATTATTATTTGAAGTGTAAAAATAAAAATTAAAAGAGAATTATTATTTGACGGAAAAGTGAATTTTATTATAGACGGAAAAAATAAACTCCTCATAAGAGTTTTATATTACGACAGCGAAATAAGACTCACTCTATAAGGTTTTTATCCGAACTCTTTTTCGTTAAAATATGAGTCTTACTGCCTGTTTTTGGAAAATGAAAACAATCAGTTGGCTATGGAGGTGACATCGTTTTTTTTAGGTCACCATAGATTCTGAAAGCACTTTATTACGAATCATCAAATTAAATTAAATTCAATTGCCGATTTGTTTTGGATGATATACAGATTTCTTACCAAAACCATCTGGCACCCCTGGTTGAGATCGTATATAAATTTTTATAAGCTCTGTTATTTGCATCAACTCTCCAACAATATTTGAAAATACAACAGATAACAACAGATATTGTTAAAATACCATGGTGACAACAGATATTTGTGAGCAAAAAAAAGGTTGTGATATACTCAATCCAATGCCATAAGCAACTGTTTTTGTTTTTAAGATATGGTGAGTGGACAAAAGCAAAACCATACAATATCAGTTACACTCATTCTCTCATTTATATCAATAGTAACAGATACATATCTGGTGTATCTGTTTTGACAATACTTTATGATACACTCGTGCAGGTCTTTAGTTTCAATATCCTTTAAAGTCGTTTCTTTAAAGTAGACTATATCAGACTTGTTTTTTCTGGCATTACCTTTGGTAGCTTTTAATGATTTATGAGATGTTTCTGTTACGTGAACATTTGAGGTGGAAGACGAATTATAAGACGATTTTACCTGAAAACCATTTTTATTTTTGATTTTCGGCGAGCTGGAAAACTTTTCCTCAATTTTCTGTTTTTGTTTAAGAAGCTTTGACTTATCAACTACAACATATAAATGGACACCGCAAACAAAATAAGTTAAATTGCTTTATTGAACATGATTTTTTAATAATAGATTTATAAATATAAATAAATTTATTTAATAAAGTTATAAACTTCAATTATTTATTGATCATATGCAATAAAACGTATACAAAATCAATTATAAAAAATTAATCACGCAAAACGCATGAATTTAGAAGTCGTTTTTTAAATAAGATTTTTGTAGTAAAAGAAACACAAATATACAATACAAATATTTCTCTATTAAACAAAATTCAATACGAAAATTATAAAAAAATGGCTTAAGAGTGTATTAAAAAGAACTTAAGTTAGGACGGCGAAAAAAATGTAAACAACAAAATACCTATATCACAAAATTTTTTTTTGGGAAATCGAGTCTAAAGGTTCATATTTCCATATACAAAAATGTACCTGAAAATAGGTCCAATATCAAATAAGGTGTTAAAAACTGCATTCATGTGTTTTGCCAATATTTTAATTTGATTTGTTATAAATTTTGAATCGTAAATTTATGCTAGAGTGATAAACATATGAACATATTAGTTTCTATATTATATTTTCACATTTTCTTTTGTATGAATACTTTTTAGGTAAACTTTTATAATAATGTTTGTAATAAACATGGTATAAAAACTTTTGCATGTAAAGAATCAGGGCTGTGAACTATTTCTGATCAAAAAGCGTCGTGCCCATAATCCAAAAGCGTTAAATAGAATTTAAATAAAAAACTTTAAGAAATGGGTTGGCAAAAAAATTGTTTTAAACAAAAAATATATAATATAAAATTTTTTTATTTTACGAATTTATTCTGTGGAGTCTAATCATTGTAAATTTTTCTCTACATACAATGAACTTTTTGGCGCCCTATGCTCTAATGGAAGTTAGAGCAACACATATATACAATGTACTTCATTGCTATCCTAAGGATAGCTAAGGTAAAATGCAGCAGGAAGATACAAGATAATAGTCTGGTAGCATATAAAGTCATTCCTAAAAATTTAAGGAATAGAACTATTAGATAGAATAAATTTTAAATATATAAAATATAAAGATTTTAGAGCGCTAAATTCAAATCCGTTTTTAGACTTTACTATCATGTCTAGTTTTTTCCATGGTCTAGACTTATATTTCGCCCGAAATAAGGCGGTTATGCTAATACATTTTATCATAAATTGAGAACGATTTGAGCGATTGTGATCATTAACAAAATTATAAGGAATGAAATTTCCTTCGAGTCATCTAAATACTATTTTTCTTATTTTCAAAATAAACACCACTAATACAGAAATTCGTTTTCATAATCTCATAAAAAACAAGTTAGAGTCATATAATTGGCTGTGCCGAATCTTTGATACCCTCCACCGACAGGAGTGGGCTCTATATGATAAATACATATATGTACATATATTATTAACTAAGCTTTACAAAAACGAACGTCAGCATTATAATTTGTTGCGGTTTAGACGTTTATTAAACTATTGACCGGCAATAAGAAAGTTGTATGCGGTTCTTGTAGAACTTTAAACTGGCTTGAGTAAAATATCATGATTCATAACAGTTTTAGCCGAACTAAAATGATTTTTAGGAGGGTAATTTGAATAGGACCTATGGTAAATTATGGACCAATCATCCCAAAATTCAGAAGACTGATTTCTGGTATTACAAAAAATAAATTAGAAAAAAATTTGATTTTCCCAAAATAGGCTTTATTTGGTTTTAGGCGCAATAAACTGTTTTCCGGGAGTAAGGTTTATATGGGACATAGGGTAAATTATGGGCCGATCTCTATGAAATTTGGCAATGCGATTTCTATTCCTATAAAACTGCGACATACCAAATCTTATTATGACAGAGTTATTTATTACGGAATTAGGCGTACTTAACGGTTTTCCGGCAGTAGGGTTTATATGGGGCCTAGGGTAGATTATGGACCGATCTGCATGAAATTTTACAGTGTGATTTCAGGTCCTATAAAACTGTGACGTACCAAATTTAAGTATGATAGAGTTATTGATTACGGTTTTAGGCGTACTAAACGGTTTTCCGGGAGTAGGATTTATATGGGGCCTAGAGTAAATTATAGACCGATGTTCACGAAATTTGGCAGTGTGATTTCTCGTCCTATAAAACTGTGGCGTTCTAAATTTTAGTAGGATAGCGTTATTAATTACGGTTTTAGGCGTACTAAACTCTTTTACGTGAATAGGGTTTATATGGGGCCTTTGGTCAATTATGGCTCGATAACAGTATGTTTTGCAGTCGTATAAAGCGAATTCGTGCAAAATTTTATATCATTCCGTGCATTATTCCACCATTTATGTTAGTTTTTGTATCAAAATTATCAATTTTTTTTAGGGTGGTGGTTCCACATTTTGATTTATAGTTTTAGCCCTACTGACTGATATTGCTGGATCTCAATCCCAAACTGCTAAGGATAACAAGTAATTTGAGACCAAGTTTGTTCTTTTCTTTTGCGTTTTTCGAAAGTGAGCGTGTTTTCAACAGACGAAGATACAGACGGACATGGCTAAATCGACTTAGACTTACTCAAGGTGCCAGAATATATATACTTTATGGGGTCTTAGATGTATTATAAAAAAGTTTCACACTGAATGACAAACCTAGTATTCCCTCATTCAACACAAGTGGTGGTGGAGGATATAAAAATTATTAGAACAAAAATTTAAAATTTTTATCATTTATCAGAAATCAAGGTATATTACGAACATAGATGGGGGTAGTGCACAAATTTGGCAGTTTCAACTCACAGTTAGTGATAGTGCAAAATTATTACAATCATTTTGTTGATGTTGAGTGATGAATTGAAAATTAGCAGCCTCACTTAACATGAGCGATAGTGATGTTAAAAAATGTGGCACACAAAAAAAGTAGTTTGATTTAAGAAAAAGCAATAATCAGTTTATTGCAACTTTGTTGTTCCTCGCTTAATTGAGTGCAACTTAAAATTTTGCACTAAATTTACAAAAAAAAAAACTTATTTTTTCACGATTAAAGGCCAAGAATTATTCCGTTATTCACAAAATTTTTTTTTGTTTAATTTCCTTTGCTTATGCATATCATAACAAGAATCAAAAACTAAGCGCATAGTGCCCTTTAAGGCACTACAAACTCTTAAGAACTTCTATCATTTCTTCATCCTTAAAACAAAAACATTCCAGCGGAATCAACGATATGGAAAAAATTCATCAGTTTTATTTATTAAAACACCAAGAATTAGAAAACAAAATTGAAGAAATTAAACAATGTCAGGAAAGGTTTCAAATTGTGATCGACAAATTGACAAATATTTCATACAAAAAGCATGTTCACATTACTACTCGTTTCTATAATGCTGAACCAAAATAATTTGAAATATATAATCCTGGCTAACTTGCATCTTTTCAAATATATGGTTGAAGTCTACTGATTCATATATAGAATTTTCTGTTTAAATAACACCTTTTTGAAATTAAACGAAAGCTTTTACAAAATAATCGAAACTTTTTTCAAAATAAAAGAAACTTTATTCAAAAGAACCGAAACATTTTTCAAAACAAACGAAACTATTCACATACAGTTTAACATTTTTAAAAATTAATTAAGTAATTTTTAAAATTTTGTAGGGAATTTGTTTGTTGCTTCTTCACTCGCCGCTTAAGGCTACAATAACTATGTTACGATCAGTGGTAAAATAACTTAATAATGATTGGGTATGAAATTTTAACTTTGGAAATGTCTTCTCTATCGCCGTAGGATAATAAGGTGGTAAAATTTTAATGTACATTCACTATTGTCCGCCATATTACTTGGGATTTATGGATTGTGGCATTATCCATAATTAAAAATTAGTTTTGTAGCCTTGGGCTGCTTTCCATTTTATCTAAGAGCTCTAGAAGAAATACTTGGAAACGGGCCGAATAACTTTATGGTAATCATTGCCAGTATTATCTGTCGTAAAAAAAATAAATCGTTACAAGATTTTAAAAATGGTTTAATTTAATTTCAAAATGTTTAACTGTATTTGAATAAAGTTTCGTAATAAAGTTTCATTAATTTTGAATAAAGTTTCGTTTATTCTGAAAAATTTTTCGTTGAATTTTAAAAAGGTTTCGTTTATTTTGAGAAAGCTTTTATTTAAACTTAACCACCAACAAATTAAAAACTCATTTAAAATAAATTTGGGAGAATATTTCAAAAAATAAATTTATTAAAATCCTTTAATTTTGTATGAAAACCCGAAACGAAAATATGTATTTAGTTAAATATCTCAATAAGTAGGTCGCAAGTGGTAAAGTTTTATATATGTACCATTGGATGCTGCTTCAAAAACCCTTTTCGATGATAACAAATTTTATTTATGTCGTCTTGGAGCAAAGTACAAAAAAATTCGAAAAACTGAAAAAAGACCTTTTTAAAAATTGTCCAGCTCACGGATGGTCAACGCTAGAACCAAAATATTTTGGGAATCATCATAAAACATATCAACCTTTATTTTCAGAGGGGTAACTAAAACACTTTTTTCTGCTCCATACAACTTGAGTCGGTCTAATGTACATACATTATTTTTTTCTTTTTCTTATATTTTTTCTTTTTTTTTTAAAATTTATTATGAAAAATAAACCATATGACGAGCTAAGAGAACACGTCTATCTTCAACGAGCGCGACTATGTATGAAAGATGTATGAAATAATATACAAAACTCATTTAATTTCTTGGTGACGTAACGTGACAAAAAGTGCACTTTTCTTTGAAGGTGCCCACATTGAGCTCCAACAAAAAATGCAACAAATAAACAAACATTCAATGTCGTTACTATTTTTTAACACCTAAAATCACACAAATCAGATTTAAAAAATACTTATTTCTCAAAATTACAATATTAAAATTTTATTTTAGTATTATTTTTTATAAGTTGCAGAAGAAAAAAAAATTATATCTTAAAAAAGAAAAAAAAACACCTCCTTGAAAATTTCAGGATATTTAAAGAACAGTTTGAGGAATTACATAAAAAAAAATCAGCCAAAAAAATTAGGTTTTTGACTTAGTCCATTTTAAAAATTTAATATTTTGTAGATATTAAATTTTTTAACCCTTTCGGTACATCTTTTTTGATTTTGATTTTAAAAAAATCCAATTTTTTATTATCTGGCTTTTAATATTATAGCTTAATTTCGGTTTATTTCTTTTTTGAAAAAATTTACCCCAAAGTGGTTTTTAGGAATGATGCCACATGGCATCATTTGTACTTAACGGTATAAAAAAAAAAACTCTTTTTAATGGTATAGTTAAATATATTTTAATTAAGTTTTGCTTATTAAATTCATTTAAAATAACACAAATTAGAATAAAATATTAAATTTATATTAATAGTTATATGTACATATAAAAACCCATTTTCATATATATAAAAAATACAAAGATAGGTACATAAAAGAAAATAAAATATAATAATAAAGTATAAAACAAAAAATAATTACTTCATTCATAAGTATGCATTTAAAAAATAAGAATATTGTAAGGCCAAAATAAAATTAGAAATACATAAGTTTTAAAACATTTCGTTCCGATTTGCATGGTAAAATTTAAAGCAGTTTCGGGAGGCATTCGGAATGCACAAATGGATATTGCACTTACTGCTTTTGTATCTGGAATACGATGAGCAATTTTCCGCCTGGCATCTAACTTATATTCCGGCCAATGATTTATACCATCATATCTAATGGAGACAGGTGGAGACACTTCACATTTCAGTTTGGATATAGTTGAACTACTTCTCTCCGAAGTTGTAGGGCTGTTTTCATGTGGTGACTTCGTTGGACGGCCACGTTTACGCGCACTGCTCTTTTGGGCTGCAAAAATTAGAAGTGCAGCTGATAAATCATTTCGAAATTCTAATAGGTCCATACATTCTTTCTTTTTAAGTTTATTGGTTTCGCAATAATTTTTGTACCCCAGCCATGAGTTACATACGGCAGGATCAATGAAGTGGTCAAAAAATTTTAATGTCCATTTTCTGGACCTAATTGAAATATAATAAAGGTAAAGCAGAAAGTCCATTCTATCAACACCGCCCATGTTTTGGTTGTAGATGGAAACAAGATTTGGTTGTACAATTTCAATTTTCTTTTTTTCTGTCGCACAAAAATGTGTCCATAAATTGTTGATACATGCCGCCGTCAAGCCATCTTACTACAATAAAATTGTCGGTTCTTTCGATGCGGTAGTCAAAGCTACCACGCCCATTTTTTTCCGGTCTTTTTCAGATTGAAACTTTTCCTATTATTTTTGTTGTAAAGAAATTATCAAAAAATATTTTATAGTTTTTGTATATGGGAACTGTTTTTGCCAAATGAATGACAATATCGGAATAGAATCCAAACTTTTTTTTCCCAATTATCGTATTTTTTTCTTGATAAATTTCTAAGTAATAGATTACTCCTTTAGAGCTGCAAAGGCAAAACATTTTCACGCCCCATTTAATGGGTTTCTTGGGCATATATTGTCGAAGAGTGGATCTTCCTTTAAAAGGTACCATCATTTCGTCCACAAAGAGATTTTTATCTTTTGGTAAGGAGTAGAACTTTTTGTAGTAAACATCCAATAGGGGCCGAACCTTGTAAAGCTTATCATTTTTGTTTAAGCTTGTAGTGAATTTCAAACTATTGCGTAGAGAATGGAATCGGCTTCTTGACATACAGTGACGAAAAGAAGGAATCTCAGTTGCTTTCGACCAGTACATTTTTAGACGAGGATAACCAATTGAACCGGTCATTATTTCGACAGCAATAAATTGAATTAATTCTTCACTGGCTATATTTATAGGTGCCCCCGTGCTCATGAGCGATGCTTGATTTGTTGACGTGACGGTATCAGTAAGAAACTCCTGCGTAAAATACTCAAAAAAAATTGTATGGGAGTCTTAATACTATTTTTGGGTACAGTTTGCATCTGGGGCGGACCAATTAACCTTCTTCCATTTATAACTGTCAAGCTTCTTTAAAGGTTCCAACAAAACTTCCGCATCTACGATTTCATCCTGTATATTATTTTGTCCAATATCATCTAAATTAATATCTACCGGATTCTGTCGAGATAGCTCTTCCATAACAAAAGAATTTTTTTTTTCCAATGCTCCCATTAGGTCGGAATCATCTGATTCCTCAAAATCAGAAATATCCGACTCATCAAAATCATTTCAGATCTTTTTTATTTGTGTGGTAGAAAGCACTCAAATGAGTTGATATTTATCAAACGTAAAAAGTCGTTATTTTTTGTTACATACTTTTAGCTCCTTTGAGTAAGTTTTGATGCCATATGGCGTCATGCAAATTTAAAAAAATCCTACGGCTATATTAGTGTTTTTTTTTATTTAGCAGTTAATATTAATTATATATTACGTCTTTTTGCATAATTCTGCATATAAATTTAATACATTTTTTTTTAAATTTAGTCAAATATGATGTTTAACAAGAAGAGTTTCAAAATAGCGGTGTTTCATTTCAAAGTGACAAAAATACATATAATTTTATTTAGATATTGTTTTTAAAAGTTCATAGTACAATGCTGTATAAAAAAAATAATTTGTATCGGAATTAATCTAAGCTACAAGCCTTCAAAAACCCTTGATGCCATATGGCATCAAGAACACTGAAAAGGTTAAAAAAGTATTTTTTTTTTAATATATTGTTTGTAGCCCCAAGTATTCTCTTTAAAATGACATACAAATCATCTTCGTATGAGCAGTAGTTTTTGAGATATTGAAAAATAAACTCCACACATTCGGCTAATTCGGCGAAATTATGACATTTTGAATATGACATAACTTTTGCAAAAAAAAAATAAAAATAATAAATTTTTTCGTTGATATATGTTCCTTAGAGGATGAAAGGAACCTTCTCATCGAATTTCATTCAAATCGAGAGGGGTCGGGTCCCACTCTTGGTCGATTTGACATGGAATAACCCATATGATGTTTAATTTTTTATTGATTTTTATTTCTAATTAGAAGTGGATTAAATTTAACTATAAATGTATTTTAAAAAGCTAAGTTTTCCATTATAAATAAAGTGTATTTTGATCTCCTTATAAGGAATTTTCTCATATTGAAACGAAGTCAATAAAAAGGTAATTGTAAATTGTTCAATGATAAATGATTTTTGCGTTTTAGCTAACGATATGTATTTTGTTATTGTAAAAAATTCTTTGATGCCAGAATGTTCTAATAATACATTGTTAATACATTTTGCTTTGGTGCTTTAGAAAGGGTGAGTTTTTTTTTTCTTGAAAATTATTGAAAACAATAACAACAAGAATGGAGAACATATATTTTGTTCCATGGCCCAATTAGTAGGTCTGCGCGAAACTACAACAATGCAACAATAGAAAAAACAGCACGCATTTTGTTTGTGTAAATTATGTTAAAGATGTCTAAACCCAAAAAAAATAAAAAAAAAATACCCTTTTCAAAAAAATACAAAAATAGTTTTAAATTTAAAAAAAAACAAAAAAAAATTTATTAAAGGACTTATGTGATTAAGATTAAATTTTTTAGATTATTTATCTTTTTGTTTTTATTATTATTATTTTATATTAATTTAACTATTATTACAAATAAATAAAAAAATTTAATTTGTCAACATCTCTATAGAAAAAGTGATTTTATTCCTGGGATTAACATATTGTGGGCATTACAGTATCGAGGGAATGAAATGCTAGTTAGGTATGTTATATACCGTCGGAAAGGTTAATTTGTCTTGTTTCTCAGCATAAGTTTTATTTTTAAGATTTTAGAAACACTTACACATAAAAAGGAAAAAATTCAAAATAGTGCATATGCTAAAAATTTTAAACCCTCGTCTTGAGTTAGAAATTATTTTTTTTGATACATAACCCACTCGCATCCCACTAAGCGACCAAAACTACCTAAAAGAAAAATACATAAGCTTTCTTTTGAGCAAAAAAAAAAAAAAAAAAATAAATAAATACCGTTTTCAAAAAAAATAAAAAATAAGTTTTAAATTTAAAAAAAAAAAATTTAAAAAATTTAAAAAAATACAAAAAAAAAATTTTTCGAAAGCTTGAAGAAATAGCTATCTAATTTGTTTGGGACAAATTTTGCTAACACCAATAGATAATAAGTTACATGGATAAGAAAGAACACCGGTTTGGCCAAAATGTCAAATTTTGACCCCCTCCAACTTGTTGAAAATTTGTTTCTAAGCTACTATCCAATAAGACTAACCTTGGTGATTTTATCCAAATCGGAAGACATTTTCAAAAGTTGGGTCACTTGACATGAAATCCCCTATATATAAAAATACAATAGTTACAATTTAACGTAATTTTGACCTTTTACAATAACTTAATACATTAATGCAGGAATAAGAAGGTGCGCATTCGGTATTTTGCATTTTTTTAGCGTTTTTAAAAATTTGTTACCTACTTAATAAAAGTGTGCTCAACAAAAAACCCAACGTTTTGGTTGTTAGTCCAAGCATTTTTACAGGAACAAAATATACGTTCTCCGTTCTCGCTGTTATTACATTTAATAATTTTCAAAAAAAAATCACACTTTTTAAAGTACCAAAGCAAAATCTATTAACAATGTATTAATAGTACATTCCTGCATCAAACAATTTTTTACAATAACAAAATACATATCGTTAGATAAAACGCAAAGACCATTTATCATTGAACAATTTATAATTAACTTTTTATTGACTTCGATTCAATACATCACGTTACATATTGTTAAGAAAATAGATTTGTGTAAGAATTATTTATGGTTTTAGTTATAAGTTATCTTGTAAATTATAGTTTCATGTCATATTAGTTACTATTTTTATGAACGCCACTGTACTAAATTTTCTACCAATTGTAATTGTAGACTTTAGATTTAGATGTATAAGTTATTTTAAAATAATTCGAACACAACTTTTAGAAAATACCAGACGGTTCTTGAATCAACTAGGAATAGTTTTAAACTATAAATACAGGCTAACTCATGAAAGTTTTAGTTTAGTTTGATTGGAGACATTAAACGGTTCAGATCGCTACTTACAATTGTGGTTAAAATTTGTGAACATTATAATTATTTTTAATAAAGTTTGTTAAATTGAATTCGTGTGTGTATTTATTTTGATTGGCAATTAAAAGAACTCAAAGGTTTATTATAAAGGGAATAAACCTTAACGCGTTTTATAAAGTAAAAACGTAACAATATTTAATTATTTAATGTTTTAGATGTTTGTTTTATTTAATACTATCATACTTTCGTTGATGATACGTCGTTTTGTTTCAGAGAATTACAAATTAAAATAACGTAGCACACATAACAAAATAAATAACAATAAAAATAATATTTTTCCCTCAAACATAAATCGGTTATAGCATTTATATACTAAATACTTAAAATTGCTTGTATTTCTCAAAAAAAAATTCATTTCGGTCGTGCTCTTTGAGAACAGACGTGTCTTTTTTAACTCCGCATACGATTTTTTAACATAAATTTGTTTTAATAATATCATTTAACAAGCGAATTGGACTAAAAAAAGAGTACAGTAAACAGTAAATTATATGAATAATGAAAAGACAATAAAAAACGAAAGAAATGCATATTTAACAATGAATATTAGCAATGCAGAAATAAATAAAAAACTTGATAATAGTAAAAACCTAACGGCAACACCTATTACTCGTACCCGTTCTCTCACCCTCTGTGTTTACAAATACAGTCGATCGTAGTACACTAACAAATCTGCTACCTGTAAGTATTGCCACCGCGGCAAAAACAATTTTAATAAGTGATGATACAGTTAACCCAAAAACAGCAATGGAAAACTCAGTAGCATCTGATGGTGCATCTGATCGAATACATTACCAAAACGGTTTTTAATTCTGGAGGAAGAATCCTCTGAAGCACCGAATGTCATAAAATCGCCTAAGCTACCCCCGATATATCTTAGAGGGCAGAACTCAAATGAGTTAATAAAGAGTTTGATTTCGTTGATTGGTAAAAATTCGTTTTATGTAGCTGCAATAAAAAGAGGTAGTTTAAACAAAACAAAAATACAGGTAAATCACGAGGATGATTTTCGCAAAGTAGTTGCTAAATTTGATGCACTTAATGAAAACTTTTACCCCTTAAACTTAAACCAAGGACCCTCGATATAGAGCTGTGAAGCTTCGCATTTTAACAAAAGCCCGAATTAAACACTATCTTATGTGTGATCATTGTGAAGATTAACTGCAAGCAACTAGTATTTGTGTTGAAGAGCTAAATCAAAACTTAGTACTTTCGTCTTTATACTCTTCACCTAGATTTTCAATATTAGAAAGCCAATATTATAAATACTACAAATCATAAGGACCCTGTTTCCTGGCCGCTAGAGATTGTAACGCTTAACATAAATTCTTATTCCAAGTTTTAACTCAAGAATATTATGCCTTTTTATTCAAAAAATATTTGTTTTGCCACATTTATCAGCTAATGTGGAACGAATATTTAGCCAAGTTAATATAAATAAAACAAAGCAAAAAAATCGTTCAGATAAAGAATCGCTTGAATGAATATTGTGCACAAGAGACTTCCTTAAATTACAAAATAAAATTTTATGACAAATGACTTCCTTCTGAAATTTAAAATAAATAAATGTATAGAATTATTTGAAATACGGCGATATGATATTATGTATGCACAATGTATTAACATATACATTTTTAAATTTTTGTGTAAAAATTATACACATTGTTTATATATATTTTTTTTCCTTTGTATAAATCATCTTTTGATTCTGATGCACAAAAAAATGTTAAATATCAGCTTTAGTTTTAGCTTCTTGTATGAATTTGAAAGTAAAAACAAAAGCAACCCCAAAATAAAGTATTTTAATTTCCCAGATTTGTTTAGCCCAATTTTGCAGATATATTGGAAAAAATGTCTGGCAGCAGTGAATACAACCTCTTAAATGGATTTAAATATGGTCGCGAGCGGACAATCAACACATATTGGCCTACTGATCATCAAGAAATGCCAGATTTAATCGATTTTGGCGTGGTTAAAAAAAAAACACGGTGATTCATGTTGAAGCGTCCTTAGAACTATCTTCCGATCTCACACTTACAATTGTTACTTTAATGAACCCAAACAGAATTGTATCTCCGTCTGGTTACTTATCGACGACAGCCACAAAAATAAATAGGTTAAAATATAAAAATATCGTAGTGCGCATTGCATAGAAAATATTCCGCTTAGTACACCGGAGAACGTGGATCTCTCTATTGTTAATTTTGACAGTTTTCTTAAACTAGCTGTTCAACATTCCAGCATAGCCCTCAAAAAAATCAAAAACAATAAATAATATTCTACAGATGTCGAGCGGCTCTTGACTGAACAAATTAGAGTTCGTAATTGCACAGATACCATCAACTTAAGAATTTATTAAAAGAGTGCACAAATAGGCTAAGATAGTTACTGCAGTCTCAGAAAACGGTTTCCCTGGAACTTGATGCAACTCCACAATCCGACTATTCATTATGGCGTGCAGCTAGAAATCTCTATAGACAGTAGGTCTTTTCTGTATTTCTCGCATTGCAAAATTTCTCACATTAAGTGTTAAACAAAAAGTTCCATCGTTTCTCGATTTGTGAGAAAAAAGTGTTTCTGTATTTGAATGCGAGAACAGACTCTGTTTTAACTGGAATATTTCCAGTAATTAAGTTTCAAATGCAAGCGAAACGTCAACGAAAGAAATAGATATAATAAAAATAGGGCTGCCATATTCGACGATTTTTCGTCATTTTGACGATTTTTGTTCCAAAATTGGCAAAGTGCCGATTTGCTGATTTTTTTTAGTTTCGATATTATTCAGACTTCGAAATAAAATAATTTTAAATAGTTTAATATGTTTGTATATTAGGCACCACAGAAAAACGATATCTTTAAAAACAAGGCAGATTAAAAAATTTATCGGCATATTCAAAATTTCGAAGGAAAACTGTTTAATTTTTATTTCCTTAGATTATTTTATACATTTGTTTATTTGATCAAAACATTAAACTATTACCCCATTTTTCAGTCAATGCACTATAGGAAATTTTTGCCTTTTTTTTGGACAAAAGTGTTAGTTTTAGTACAATATAATATTTTGTCACGCGTTTGTGTGATTTTTTCAAAAAAAAAAAAAAAAAAAAAAAAAACAATCTAAAATTTTAAATTGTTATCGGATTAAAAAAAAATAAAATAAATAATTTTATTTAAATAGACCTCAAGCTTAACTGCCGTATTCATAAAAAATAAAATAGATTTCAAACGTATTTTAAAACAAAATTTCCATACAAATGTTCCTTAAAATAGATTTCATATCCAATTTAGTTTTTTATAAATACGGCAGTAAGTATGTATGTGTGTATAAAATATGTATTTTACCCATGAACTTTAAAAATTTTTTTTTTTTATGTTTTAATAAAAATCGAACAAAATTTGTCAAAATTTATTTTAAATCCTCCGATTTTTTAAAACAAAATAGACCATTTTTTTTAAGAAATATACGATTTTTTTCACAAATTTATCTGGCAGCCCTGAATAAAACGAAAACAATGAAGGGCTTAAAAAAATTAAAATAACAAAATATAGCAATTGCGTTTTATTTATTTTCATCATTTAAATTCTTTCTCTTCAAATAAAAAAAAAAATAATAAACATTCTTACGTACATACATAATTACTTTGTGCTCCATTTTTTGAAATTTTATTTTTCTCGCACCAATTTCAAATGTGACTTAGAGCCATACCTAAACAAGAGCGGAACGCGTTTTCTAGCTGTCAAAAATCCTCATGCCCATACAGTTTGTATGAAGCATCCCTAAATAGCGCGGCGTCAACGCTTTGCAATTGGAAAATCCGATTTTGACAGCGCGTTAAAATAAGCAGGGTTGTTATATTTGTGGTTTTTACAGCCATGTTTTAATCTTTTGATAATAAATAATGGCAAATTAGCTACTTTTTGGTCAAACTAGCGGTTTTAATTCCATTTATTATTTCTTTTATGAGGGTTTTAGTAAGCACGAACGTTAACACTACTGTTTGTGACACAACGCCGACGCTCTTGTTTAGGTATGGCATATCAGCGTAAAGGCCGTGTCAGATACAACTTTGTCGCTTTGCGTGACGTTTCTACCTTCGGCAGAAAAACGCAAAGCAAAAGGTGTATGCCACAATGAAAACTTTGACAACACTCACGCATTGTTTGTTTACTTATAAAAGCGGTTGGTAATTTGTACATTTAATTATTTGTTACAAAAATTAAAGTTAAAAATTTAATTGGACGGTTTTTTGGAATTGAATTTGGAAAAAAAAAATTAAAAAAAAAGAAAATTATACTAGCCAATTGTCAAAGCGCGCAAAAAGATGAGAGTTGGCTAACTTTTTGCTTCGCTCCGCTTTGAAAGTACTTTATGTGACATGTTTCGTATAAGTACGTATATTTTATCTTAGATGTCAAAGCGAATCGGTAACGCAACGCGAAGCAAAAGTTTTATCTGACATGGCCTTAAAAGCTACGCATTCCGCTCTTATTTAGGTACGGCTGTTACTTTGGCAGTTCTTGTGAGAAACTTTTAGCAAAATATTGATACAGAAACACTTTTTCTCACATCCTTCCAAAAACTGCTGGAAAATTATTTAAATGACAGATAATTCTCCAAAAGTAAAGGTACAAAAACACTTATGTGAGCAAAACCATTTTTTGTTTCATATTGCACTGTTTTTGTCATAACTCACTCGTTTCATGCGGGAAATGTTACGATGCGAGAAATACAGAAACGGGCTACAGTTGTCTCAAAGCCAACATTAAGAAACTTGAATTGAAGTTGGGCAAGAAATGATATTGAAAAAGGAAATCTGTTTGTTTTTGGAATTCAAAATTTATTATTAATAAGATTTCTCTATGACGTGCTAAATTCCCAATATTTATTTTTGATAAATAGACTGAAATTTGTTGCTGTGGGAAAGCAAGTTTGTTGCTTAGGCCAGAACATCAGGAAACCTTTTTCCAAACACTTGAGACAAGCTAAACATATTATGCAAATAAAACTGTTAAGCTAATAAGAATTATAAACACTCAAGTTTTACTTTTCACAATATTAAAGCTTAAATAAAATAACAACAATAAGCAGTGAGTTTATCTCTTCTTACATTTTCCTTAATATATCTTAAGATATTGCAGTCGAGTAACCGCCTGTGCATGTCAGAGCAGCTATTTCCCTAAGATTTGGATTAAGAGAAATCGAAATATTTGTGATTTAAACACCAAGAATGCAACCGGTATTGATAGGATCAGTAATAAAATGCTTTTGGAGCTTCCTCGCATAGCAAAGAAAATTATTGTTGTTATTTTTAATACTATTTTACTACCCTTAAGAATGAAAGGTTTCCTTAGTAACCATGATACCATACCCACCTCATTAGCAGCGCTCAACATGCCTACCTTAAGGGTAAATCTGTTGAGAGTGCGCTACACGAGGTGGTGGGTTGCATTGAGCACGGCCTGAGGCATAAGGAATATACTCTCGCCGCGTTTCTGGACATAGAAAGAGCCTTCAATAACATTAGGATTAAGGCGATCAAGGATTCCTTGGTGGAACTGGGAGTTCAGGGCTTTCTGGTTGAGTGGATAGTCTGCATGCTTGGCAGCAGGATTATAAACTCGAGCCTGGGGGATCATAGTGTAAGGAGGAAGGTTACCAGGGGGACACCACAGGGGGGGGTGGTTCTATCTCCTCTACTGTGGTTGCTTGCGGTCACGGTATTCTCAGATCATTTGATTCCAAGGGTATGAAAGCCGTCGCCTATGCGGGGGACATAGTTCTACTTGTCAGGGGAAAGTTTCTGTCCACGATCAGTGAAATTATACAGGTGATGTTGGGCGAACTCTCGGATTGGGCGAAAGATAGAGGGCTGGGTAAACCCGGCGAAGACTGAGCTGGTTCTTTTTACCAGAAGGTACAGGATAGAAGGTTTTAAGGGGCCAGTGTTGGATGGCGTCGAGTTAACTCTATCTGACTGTGCTAAGTACTTGGGTAACGCCTAAGCGGGGGACATAGTTCTACTTGTCAGGGGAAAGTTTCTGTCCACGATCAGTGAAATTATACAGGTGATGTTAGGCGAACTCTCGGATTGGGCGAAAGATAGAGGGCTGGGGGTAAACCCGGCGAAGACTGAGCTGGTTCTTTTTACCAGAAGGTACAGGATAGAAGGTTTTAAGGGGCCAGTGTTGGATGGCGTCGAGTTAACTCTAACTGACTGTGCTAAGTACTTGAGTAACTTCCTCGGCTATACAGTGTCTTAAAGAAGAAACACCCAGGAGAGGATGAAAAGAGGACTCAATGCCTACTTCACATGCAGAAACTCCATCGGTAAGAATTGGGGACTGAGACCGGATATGGTTGGATTGGATTTACACATCGGAGGTTAGACCTATTCTTACCTATGGATGCACTGTCTGGTGGGATGCGTTGCGAGTGGACAGCTATAGGAAGATGCTCAGCAAGGCCCAGAGGAGTGCATCTCTTGGCATCACTGGTGCAAGGAGAAGCACGCCGCAGGCGGCGTTGGACATCCTACTACATCTATCCCCCATTGAACATTATGTGAAGAGTGTGGCTGCCAGGAACTTACTTAGACTCTACGAGTCTTCGTTGATTAAACCTAGGCGGGATAACCACACAAGAATTCTATACGAAGTGGGTCTGATTGATCAGGAAAGGGTTCCGGGGGGAATCTCGGATCATAGGAGTATGACCTTGGACTTCGGTGTAACACCACCGGTGGAGTTCCCGGATAGGGAAGTTTATAGTGGATCCAACAGACTGTTTGAGGGGTGGGCAGTATATACTGACGGGTCTAAGATGGACACTGGTGCTGGTGTTTTTATTGCTGACACTGACGTAAAAAGGTCATTCAGACTCCCGGATGAGTGCAGTGTCTTCCAGGCTAAGATCCTAGCGATCTGGAGGGCAACGGAAGTGATACTGGATCACATCGTGGGGGATCTGCTGTGACAATCTACGTCGACAGTCAGGCTGCGCTAAGAGCATTGACAAATTATACGGTGAGATCGTGCCTGGTTTCACGGTGTAGGAATGCTCTGAGAGAGCTCATGTTGGCATTTACAATAAGGCTATGTTGGGTACCAGGACACTGCAAGGTGGATGGCAACGAGGTGGCTGACGAACACGCGAGGGGGGGTTCGAATCTGGACTTAGAGGTAAGGGACAGAGAGGCAAAACCCCCCATATGTCACTACTATGGGGTGATACGGGAAAGATGCCGTTAACCGGTCCTGGAGGGAAAGAACGGATTGCTGGGTGTCAAGGGTCTAATGGCCCAGATTGGATGCATGTGCAACCAGGGTTCTATTAGGACTGGATAGGAGTAGTCTCAGGACTCTGATAGGGTTCCTAACGGGGCATTGTTCTGTAAGGGTTTTTATGGGTAAATGGGACACTGCGATGCCGGACTTCTGCAGGTTGTGCGGAGATGCCGAGGAGCTGGAGACGGTTGAGCATGTACTGTGCCACTGTCCTAGGATGCACGGCCCCAGGCAGAAATGGCTAGGGGCTAGGTTGCACGACGAACTGGAGTGTATCGCTGGATGTAATCCAACCGATCTGCTGGGGTTTGTGAGGGAAGTAAGACGGCTGTTTCTGTTGGGGGGCCCTAGGGGGGAATTTGTCCTGCGTTTTTACTAATATGTACCGAACCTTAGGTCTATTTTCTACTCTTCTTCTTTACTTCTCTTTTTCTCTGTTTCCTCTTTTCTTCTCTACTGAAGGGATTCACAATGGATCTCATTGGTCTCCGAGTGGATGTGCGCCCTTGGGCGCATAACCCTTCTAAACCTAACCTAACCTAATCATGCTACCGAAGCCAGTAAAAGATCATACAAAACTAGGCCTATTAACTTATTACCCAATATTTTAAAGCTATTCCAGAAAGTACTAGTATCAAAATTAACACCGATAAAAAAAATAGATGTACAGTACTTTTCGCTTTTAGTAAATTCCGCCTAAAGGTCAAAAACGGATTTAAGCCAAAACTGTCATATTCACTTGCAGATTTTTTCGAATTTCATACAAATTATTTGTTCTAAGGTCCATTTGGCTTGTAGTCCATTTTTGTTTAAAAGCCAAATTTTCTTTGCATGCGTATCTAAAACTTTATGCAAAAATATTCGCTGACTGGCCACTCTGTTTTTTATATTTTTTTTCTAACAAACTGGTATCAAGTTTTTATTTATCTTTTTGGCAACTTTTATATACGTCAAATTTCGCCATATAAATTTCATAAAGAGTCTTTGAAATAATTATTTATGTTGTGTTTAATTTCTTCATCCAAAGAATTAAAATGAATCTCATACTTAAAACTTATGAAGCATTGAAATTATTAACCTTTTTGTTTTTATTATAAGATTTTAAAGATTTTAAATTCATTAACAATAAAAATTTTTGTTTTAACTATGTATATATTTAAATTAAATCCATATTTGGTTACATTTCTTTTATTTCGTTAAAAAAAGAGTGGTTTTATTGAAGAAAACTATTTTTATATAGTCCATATTATCCATAAAATTACTTATAAATAATCGGTTATATTCCAAATTCGTTAATCCACAAAAGCTGCGCAACTATAGAAGTGGACTATAAGTGAAAAGTTCTGTATTCCAAACCAAACGAACGCTTTAAGAAGAAAGCACAGTACAATTGAACAAGCTCATCTAATAGTAAATTTCATAAGAAGAGACTTTGAAGAAAAAAATATTGCTCAGCACTCTTCATAGATGTGTCGCAAGCTTTTGATAAAGTCTGGCATGAAGGATTATTACATAATTTGAGGCAAAACTTACCAGCAAACATACATAAGCTATTCGAAAGCTACATAGTCGATCGTCAATATATTATTAAAGAAGGCAATTTTTTAAGTTCTCCTCAGCCAATTAACGCCGGAGTCCCACAAGGCAGCATCCTGGGCCCTCTATTATACTTAATTTATATTTTTGACATGCCAACCAACAACTACACCCAAACTTCAACATTTGGATGATACATATTTTCTAAGAGTACATAAAAACTGTCATGAAGCATTGGGAAACATGCCCCCTATAAAAATCAATAATCAAATAATACCTCAACACTCGCATGTAAAATACCTCGGTATACATCTAGATCGGCGTTTGACGTGGAAATGGCATATAGAAGCTAAATTAACTTAAATGAAACTAAAAGCAATTCAAATTAATTGGGTTATTGGAAGAAATTCTGTTTTTAGTCTCGAATGCAAACTTATATTTTACAACTTTATCTTAAAGCCAATTTGGTCCTACAGTATTCAGTTATGGGGAACTGCCTCAGCTTCTAATATCGTAAAATATCAAATGCGCCAAAATAAACTTCTTCGAATAATCACAGCCGCTCCCTGGTATGTCAAAAACTCAAATATCCACAAGGATCTATGTGCCATTTGTAAAAACTATGATTACGAAATATGCAGTAAAATATTTAAAAAGGCTAGAACTGCACCCAAATCTAAGCGCGAAATATTTTTAAATATGGTGGCCACACTCGCTTAAGGAGAAGAGACACTGCAGCACCCACCCAATCAGAACAGTAACAGTTACATATATGAACAGAAAACGCGAGGTCAAAATTTTTTGTCTGACACTGGCACGACATAAAGTAAAGTATTAGGATACGATTTTACTAATTACTGTTAGTCCATATTAAATATATGAATATGTTTTCAATATATATATGCTGAGAAAAAAGTTGAACAAAAATAAGACAAAAAAAAACTTGTCTTTCTCCATATCCTTTTTTTGCACATGCAGCCTTGTAAACCTTGTGCGCAAAGTTTAGGTCGCACTTTTGGAAATAATTTGATAAAATTTGATTCATACTTTTAGTTGTTATAAGCAGAGAAGAAAAAAGAAAAGCAAAAAACAAAGTGTTTGCAGCAAAAAAAATATATAAAAAAAGCACAAAAATTTAGAAAAAAAAGCAGTGTTTAAAAAACTACATTACCTAAACATTTTTTACTATTACTAAAACTATTACTCTTAACAATTATATGTAGCGTCAGAAAGAGCAGTTGTCTTGTTTTGTAGTATTACCTTTTTTAAAACTACTGCTACATGCAAAAAATAAAACCAGAAAATAAAATAGCAGCAGTAAAACAAAAATTAAGTAGCAGTTAAAAAAACGAAATTGTTTTCTATTGGTTTGATTGAGGTTTTCGTTTTAAGACTACTACTACATTTGGAGTATTGTTTTTTATGACTACAAAATTTGGAAGTAGTAGATTATTAACATTGAGGTAGTAGTAGAATTACATAGAAGTAGTATGTTAATAACATTAAAGTAGTAATATAATAACATTGAAGTAGTCAGAAACGAAAATAATCAGTAAAGCCTAGTACTCTGTTCCAATTTGTGAAAAATGTTCAGCAACATCTATTATTTCATGCGAAAAATTTGACATGTATCAATGTTACCTATCTCAAGAGTTTGCACAATTTGACGTTTTTAATCTTTCAAAGTATGCGACATTGTTTTGCATATGTAAACAAAACCCACATGTATTTTACTAAAAAGTATTTTTTTAAATAAAAAACTAAGTAAAAATTAAAGTAAATATTGATGAAAAACTGTTACCGGTTGTGTTATTTATGTTTTGCAGTTCTCATTTTAATATTTAGTTAAAACTTTTTTCATTTGCTTAAAATTCCACGTGAAATAAGTGCAGCTTATATTATTTCGCAGTTGTAAAAAAATGTTGCCAGAAACATTACGCAACTTTTTCACAAATTAAACAGAGTACAACTCTATCAACATTTTTTCATAGAAATTCCGCACAAGTTTTTTTCATATGGGTTTTGACAGCATTTCACGTGAAATGTTGAACAGAGTACTAGGCTTAAACCTAGAAACCAACAATAACTACGTATGTGATGTTGTTTGAATTATTCATAAGCCGTGTTGTCAGGTCGTCGCTTTTACCATTGTTGTTAGTACTTTTTGAAATTTTCGGTGCAGAAAATTTTCGATTGTTAGAAGTTATATGTACTCATACTTATTAATATTTATTTTATGAGCATTCATTCCACAATGTAGGGAAATATTTTGAAAGGAATATTTTATATGTTTTTAACATGTTAACACATTGAGTGCCATGTCGTACGTTTCCGTACGACAGTGATTGTTCTTTTTATTTTTAAGTTGCACAAAGGAGAGATAATTGCAAACTAAAAAAGAAAACAAACAAAAATAAAAAACAAGAAAAAAAGCGTCGTACGTTTTTGTACGACAGAGACTTTTACAAATTCATATTCGTCGTGCAGTGCCGCGTCGTACAGAAATGTACGACACAAAAAGCCTATATAAAATAAAAAGTAAGGAGCAGAATGGACAAGGGATATCTCAGAAATCATTTTTTATCACTAATATACTTATTTAACAAAAAAAATGTTTTCGTTAACACCGCTTGGCACTCAATGTGTTAAAAACGCTGCTATTTAGTGAAAATTATCTTAAAACCAGTTCTATATATCATTTTACAATACTAAAAAACATATTAAATAAAAACATTTTAAAATTTTTTAATTATTAGTATTGTGGTTAGTTTATTGAACAGTTTATGGTTTTTAATCCAAATTTTTTTAATATTTTATTCAGGCTAAAGTTCATTAAATTAAATTTTCATTAAATTATTTTTATGAAGAAAGGAATTTTACAACATGAAATGAATTAAAATTTATTGATAATTTGTCATTCTTGACTAAGCTGGGAATTGAACCCAGGTTTTCACGGACACAATCTCCACAAAGGGGTTTGCCGTTTTAAACTGCCCGCCATCGAAGGCAGCAGGCAGTCAAAGGCCAAACACCAATCTTCAAACCAAATTGGTAGATCGAAATTTGTCTTTTGAATGATTATCTATTTCAATTGATTTACATGTTCCTCCTTACTTCTGTTTTTCATACTTTTTGTCAAGAATTCTTATTGAAGTCCAAAGTACATTTTTCACAATACTAATTGTTAAACAACTAAGGAACAATCTCTATGTTTACATTTTTCCTTCAAGTTGTGCTTATAAAAAGGTCAAGGAGAAAAAGAAAGACAAAAACATAAAAAACAGAAAAAATTCTTGGCAAAAAGCATTTAAAACAGAAGCAGGGAGGAATATGTAAATCAATTAAAATTAATAAATTTAATTAAAAGGATTTTAAAGGGGCATGAGCCAAAAGATTTCTGGCAACACTGATTTTAACACACACGTGCTATTCGTTTGTTTTTATTTTGCTGAAGATTTTACGTTTTTATTAATTCTGCTGCTACCGTAATGTTATTTTACGACTGCTTCAATGTTATTAACATACTACTTCAATGTTATTCTAAAACTGCTTAATGTTATAAAACAACTACCTAAATGTTATTTTTTGTATAACTACTAAAGCAGATAGTAGTACAAATTTTAAAAATAAAACTTCTTTTACTGCTACCAAAATTTAAAGGTAGCGATAGCAGTAAAAAAAAATTTACTACGCTGCTCCAAGTATTTTCTTTTTGCGCTACTACTAAAACTATTGCTATCAAAATGTGACGGTAGCGGTAGTAATAGTAAATGAACGACTACAAATTTTTAACATTTTTTAACTAGACTATTTCGTATTTTTTTATTACTACAACTACTTGGAGTCTAGTTTTTTAAACACTGAAAAAAGCAGCAAAAAAAGCATTTTTATTTTTTTAATATATACATTTAAATATAAAAAATTACAGTTATTCTATTTCTTCAGATTCGTGAAAACAGTTACAATAACCAATCATGTGGGCTTTTATATTTGTAAACGTCATTTTTCTTCGTCTTTCTGTTAAAAGTGAATTGTATAAGTAGAAACTTCTTTCCACGTCAACGGATGTTGTTGGAGCAAATTTATATTTCAAAATTTCATTTCGTCATCAGGTTTAGCACTAGTTTGAAGAATGCTGTTTATTTGTAAAATTTGTTTGAACCCCGGAATTTTTTGAAATACATACTGCATTAAATTTCTTCATATATATTTTTTCATGTAGATTCTCAAGAGCTTTTCGTACATTTGACACAATATTTACACTTTCGTGAATAGCTAACCCAACTGTTTGTAGCTTTTTTTATAGAAGACACAATAATTGAAAAATTGTTTTTGATAAACGCAAGTTGGGAACTTAATCCGGGCAAGTTATATATTTGCTTGGCGTGCGCGATCGAATCTGAGTCTTCACTTTTCAGTTAAGAAATAACAGTCTTTACTTTATCAAGGTATTCTGCATAATGCATTGTGGCTTCTATCCAAGTACCCCAACGTGTAGGGCATGAGAACGTTGGAGGACCAAATTGGGATTGATTTGTAAAAACAACTGCTTTCTACGAGGAGCCTATGGAAATTAAAATTTTAGTTTGTATGTGTGTAAATACGAGTTATTGAAAAATTAACTTAACAAAAACGGATTTGGTACAAGATATTAATTTATTTACATGCTGAAACTCTAAGCGCTGCATCAGTTACCATTAGCAATATTTTGTCGTATTGAATCCCTAGATTAAATTAAAAAAAAAACATAAAAAAAAAAAAAATTATGAATCAAATATTCACTTACCATCAGGCCATACAATTTGTAATGAATCGTTGAAGAAAGATGCAATAGAAGCCCCATTTGCATTTTTGAGAACACCCATGTTCAATAAAAAAGGTTTATTTCCAACATCGTCATTTATATACCAAATATAAAGTTGGCCACATATATTTGTTCACTGTCTGTTGTGTCATCAACAGAAATCCATATATATTTACCTTTAGCCTTTTCACGCATTTTTCCCAATGCTTCCGTATACATTTGAGGTATGTATTTACCTCGAATAGATCTTTCGCTTGGAACTGACAAATTGGCGTACTTTTAAAAGATGTTTTTGAAACTGGGATGGCTTACTTTTTTTACTGGTATATTGGTCTCCAACAAAAATTTACATATATCTTCGTGAAATGTATTTGCAGTAATAGTAACAGGAAATACCGTTATAAGTTTTTGTGGACGATTTTCTTGGCAAGCAGCTAATTTGTGTTTTTTTATTATTTTAATTTTACTCGAACACACATTACAAAAAAGCCAATCTTTTTCAACTTTAAAAACTTCAGGATACAATTTTACCATTTTTAGCATAAATAACATATTTGACTTTTCTTTCGGCATTTATTTTTTATTATTTTTTCGTTCACAACGGCCGCGTTTTAAATTAAATTAAAGCCTAAAATCGCACCTATCGAGCAAAAAAAATCGCATAAAAAAATACCGATCCAGTCAAAAGTTATGGAATTTTGACCGCCTTCTCGTAAAATTTCCCACTGTGGGCCGGTTTACTTATTTTGTTTTAAACTCAAATAAGTAACATGGCTGTTTTTTTTGGGATGGTAAGTTTATTAATTTTGGTTGTAATAAAGCGCCCAAAAACGTTGAGTCCACAACTAACATATTTTTGTTTTAACCCAGAAAAAAGTTGTCAATTATTTATTTTTCTCATGTTTTCTCAAAAAAATATTTTTTACGTAAAAATTATGTTAAAAAATCTTTTTTACAGCAAAAACATAGGAAACAAGCAAAATAAGCACCATAGTAACAAAAACAGCAAAAAAAGCATATATGGGCAAAAACAGCAAAAAAGAAGCAAAACAGCAAAAAAGCAAATTAGTGTTCTCTGGTTATAAGGACGAAGCCTATGTATATGGTGAGAATCGGTCTATAATACTACAAACTTTTTTACGTTTCTATTATATGCAAATTTCATGAAATGGTTAAATGTTTTGTTTTAAATCAGCCATTTCAGTTTTAAGGGAAAATTTTTATTAATTTTAAGGGCATATTTTCAAGTTTTTACTGCTTATTAATCAATAAAAAAATTATTTTTTTTTAATTGAGTTTTTTTATTTTGAATTTCCTCTTTTAATCCGTTGAAATAAAAAACGTTATTATATTATTTAACTTCATCAATATATTTCGAACATGCATCTTCATCTTCAGGATCTATACAATTTGAAATTACAATAATAAGCTTTTTTATATATATAATTAGAGTGGTTCGGTCCCCATACAAAAAAAAGTTGAGCCAGTCACCCCCTAGGATTGAATTGTAGTTGTTATTGTACTCACTTTTATGCCACGCCCCGCAATTAGGCCCATTTTTTCTTTGCATATATATTACATTTCACTTTTTTTTTTTTATATATTATCTTATCGTTCCGGATTAATAGCCTTACTATGGCTTCATTTTTGTCTTCGGTTACTTTTTAATCCGACATCAAATTCTGGGCGCCACTTATGCCATATCGGATCCTTCCCCTTAATGTCCAATTTTTTGCACGTTGCAAGGAAGCCCTACTTATACTTACTATGTCTAGGTTTTAATATGTTCACTTTTATGCCACACCCCATTTTTCTCTTACACATACATATTACATTAAACCAGGTAGATCAACATACAAAACAAGGAAAATTTTATCATTCAGGATGGAATTTTATGTCAATATAGTATCTAGAATTGTAAAAACTTTTTACTTTTTTTTAACTGTAACCTATATCCTGTAAGCTTATTCCATTACCACAACATTCAAATATATGAGGTTACTTTTTAGCTTGTTAACGATTTTCAGCCAATTTCTAAGGGAATTATGCCAGAAAATGTAGGCGACTGGAACATCCACGATGATCAGCTTTATCTTTTTCGCATGGTTCTAGTCATTAACAATGTTTTCTGCGCTGATAGATTAGCCAGCCGGAATCTTTCTGGTTTCTGATAAAGAGCCAACCCTACTCCATACACGGAGGCCGTCATGTCTTTAAGTATGTACTTTGGGTTAGACAATTACTATTGTATATTCAAGAATTGATTCGCCCGACCATTGAACAAAATAGTTACTATTTTCACCCTGAAAATATACGACTGGCAATGATAACGGATCCTGATCCTACAGTACGATATCAGGGTTATGAAATTATAAGAACTGTTAAGGAAGACCCACCCGGAAGTCTAAGAGAGTTTTGTGTTCAAAGAAATTAAATAAATTTTTACTGCAATGCGGACACATAAATTATAAACTGGGACAATTTACTAATAACGGAGCCACCATGTCTGCTCAGCTCATCCATCACATATGAAACTTAACACGGTAAAAAATTTCTTAAGGAAAGTGTTTAGTATAAAACATAAAGTTTTTTGGTCACAAAATCCTTTTAGAATAAAAAATATTCTTATCAAAAATAATTATTTACATAAGGTTATTGATCGGCTAATGAACTTTGTTCAACAACATAAGCGTATAAATAATAATAGTAATTCAAATCAAAAAGAAATAAGTTTCGTGTATCTCTCCACTAATGAGGAATTCAAAATATGAAGATTCAATAACACAGTACAACATTTTTCAGTTAATTGATTGCCAACTCAATTCTGTGAACTGTATGTGAAATTAGACCCAAAAAAGAAGAATTTCTGCATCATTCGTTTTGTCTTCTTACCTGCGATTTGAAGTTAGTATCGATTTGAAGTTAGTACTATCGTATAGGGGAATTTATCACGTTTTAGGCCCTGTTGTTTGACATAGCTCGACAACCACTAGCCCAATTTAGTTGAAATAAATTTTAAAAAATTAAGAATTACAATTCCCTTAATCTGTTTATATATTGTTTTCCTATACAAGTAACACTTTCGAAGTTAAAAATGAATGTATGAAGGGAAAAAATTATTTTTTGCCTAAAAATTTAAATTTTTTTTTTAAAAATACATAAAAAATGCAAAATGGAAAAAAGTTTCAAGTCTAGTTATTTTTTCGCAAAGTCACCTATGAGCAAAATGAGACAAAGATCATAAAAATCGATGCACGCGTTTCGCTTTTATTCGCAATTGAGTAAATGTATGAATTTCAAAAATTTGCTCGAGATATGCACAACATTATTTGGAGAAAACATTGACACCTTTTTCATGATTCTGAGAATTAAAAAAAAAGGAATAAACAAAAGGTTATTTGATTTTTATGATTGCGGTAATAAATGTACGTGGACAATTAAACGGAAAGTGGACCTTTTTATTATTTGGGTTTTTCCGGTGGCTACCTATATGATTTTTTTACAGAAATTGCACCCACATTTAAGGGTGGTCATTATTTGGAAAGTTTTGCACAGTTTGAAACGTACAAGTGCTGAATCAGGCATATAGCCAGCCGCCCTTAAAATATGCGCCCATTTATAAGTACCTGGCAGTAAAATATTCAAAAATACGTAGTATTTATAGGTGTGCATTGATCGATTTTTGGCATTCAGCCAGTGCCGACGAACGCGAACAGTAAAAGTGATTTTTCTCCAGTTTTTTAAAAGTGAATAACAACAAAACATAAAATATATCAATATGGAAAACAACAAGTGCCCATATTTGGATGAATATTGTTACGTTTGTGGTCATATCGTCCGAAAAATACAGAAAAAAGATCGAAAAAATTTGTTTACTGAGCAATTCAAAACCGCGTATTGTAATTATTTCGATGAAGCAGATTTAAGTGGTGCAAATTTTACGCCGAACACAGTGTGCAACAGTTGTTATACTACCCTTCTAAAATGGATTCACGGAAAAGTAGAAAGTTATCTTTTATGAAGCCAGTAATTTGGGTGGAAGACACAACTGGACATGATGAATCCAGGTGCTATGCATGCATAAATTTTCGTCCTGGATTAAACAGACAACAATTGAAAACAAAAGTATACACTGCTGCATTTACTGCCACACTTCCAGTGCAACGCCCTGTTGATACCGATGCACCTAAACCTCCGAGTGCGGATACTGTGTCCCTGCTAGCCGAAACCGTTTTCACCAATCCGACCGATTTGGATGATGCTGATTGGATACCCGATATTGAAAATAGTGCACCACAACCGCTACCACAAATCGAAATGGATTACATTGTGGCCAAGCTGGCACTATCACAACACGACTCCGAATGGCTGACATCATTTTTGAAGAGAAGAAAACTCACACAGCAAAATGTCAGCGCAACATCATACCGACAACGCCAAGCTGATTTTCAGAAATTTTATTCCGTTGACGAAGCAAATACGTTCACGTACTGCCATGATATCCCAGGTTTAGTGAAAAAATTGGGAATGGATTATATCGCTGGCGACTGGCGTTTATTCATCGATGGTTCAGTTACTAGTTTGAAGGCTGTGCTGCTGCACAAAAAAAATAAAAAACCATGCATTCCATTGGGATTCAGCACAACTATGAAGGAAACGTATGAAGCATTGGGCGAAATTTTGAAGAAAATCAAATACGATGAACACAAATGGAACATTTGTTGCGATCTGAAGGTGGTCAACATACTACAAGGGATTATAGAAAAGGGCGGATATCCAAAATACTTCTGCTTCCTTTGTAATTGGGATTCACGATACAAAGGAAATCAATATCAATGTAAAGATTGGAAAGGAAGAACTCCCGAGCTCAACAAACAATTAAAATTACGCAATGAACCTATGATAAAGGACCTGGATGATATTTTGTTGCCACCGCTCCACATGAAACTGGGAATAGCTGGGAAATTCGTTGAAGTGGTGGTCAAAAAAGTTAACGGCGCCTTTGACTGTTTGAAATCCATCTTTCCGAAACTCAGTGATGAGAAAATTAAAAACGGTACGTATCGTACTCTGTATTTCAATATTGTCATATCTAAATTTGTTAATTTCTATACATTCGCATTACCAATAATTTTTTCGTTTTTCTTATGTATTTAAAACAGGTATTCTCAATGGACCTGATATTCGGAAATTGATCAAAAGTGATTCTTTCACACATTTGCTTTCAGAGCATCACGACCACCAACATGCATGGAACGCATTGAAAGAAGTAATAGAAGGCGTTCTAGGAAAGAACCGTGTCCAGCGAGAAGAGATACAGCAACGAGTGGACAGGTTGCTGTTTTATTTCGAAAAAATCGGTGCATCCATGACGCTGAAATTGCATTTCTTGCACCACCACCTCGATACTTTTTTGGCACAATCACCTCAGGAATCAGACGAACAAGGAGAGAGGTTCCACCAGGTGACCATGCCATTTGAAAAGCGGTTCAAAAGCAAAAAATTGGATGCATTGCTTGCGGAGGTTTGTTGAAAGCACCGAAGATGAAGACATTGAAATTGGTGGACACAGTGAAAGAAACACGCCCTTGAATAGTATGTGAATCTCGGATGACGATACAGACTCAGACCATGAATATGAACAACCTACGAAGAAAACAAGATCATCAGAACCACAAGCGTCAACTTCTACAAGGATGGATATTGCCAATAATTGAAAAAATGTTCTAAATTTTGTTTTTATGCATATTATAATTGCGTATTAATTGCATATTATTTTATTTTCATTAAGTTTTTATAAATAAAGTTTTTTTTTGCATGATAATTTTTTAATTTATATTTTTATTTTAAGGGTGGTGGCTATAACTGATTTTTGAAATTCATACCTTTACTCAATTGCGAATAAAAGCGAAACGCGTGCATCGATTTTTGTCTCATTTTGCTCATAGGTTATGTGACTTTGCGAAAAAATAACTAGACTTGAAACTTTTTTCCATTTTGGATTTTTTATGTATTTTTTAAAAAAAAAAATTAAATTTTTAGGCAAAAAATAATTTTTTCCCTTCATACATTCATTTTTAACTTCGAAAGTGTTACTTGTATAGGAAAACAATATATGAACAGATTAAGGGAATGGTAATTCTTAATTTTTTAAAATTTATTTCAACTAAATTGGGCTGGTGGTTGTCGAGCTATGTCAAACAACAGGGCCTAAAACGTGATAAATTCCCCTATACGATAGTACTAACTTCAAATCGATACTAACTTCAAATAGCAGGTAAGAAGACAAAACGAATGATGCAGAAATTCTTCTTTTTGGGTCTAATTTCACATACAGTTCACAGAATTGAGTTGGCAAATCATGTGTTGTACTGTGTAAGTAAATACTGAGAAAAAAAAATATCTCAATTAATTTCCATTTTACAGCGTTTTTTGCTTCTTATGTAAATTGTGATGTTATATTATTTTGCATTTAAGATAATGATATGTGCAGTTCTTTTACTTTTTTTTCAATAAAATTTGCCTACAAAATATTCAACACCATGTAAGAATTTAAAAGTCGAACAGACTTAAAATTTAAGCAGCTACACCTAAAATTATATATTAATCCAACATCGAGCACCTTAGCTGGTTGCCTTTACAAAAAATATTTTACAAAAACAAAATACACACACAGACATTTCGTTCTTGGTCATGCAAACTGTCGAGCAACAACAACATTACTAGTGAGGAGCGTTACGAACATTTTTTGTTTCCTTATTATTCATGACTGAAGAAAGGCAAACATTTATTTTTCCTCACCCACATAAATTAATTGACGAAAAATTCACAATTCATTTACGCTGTGAAAAAATTACACGTTTTAAATTCCTCATTCATGAAAAAATTCATGAATGGTTAAATATGAGCGATCATATATGCATTTTTCTGAACTCTGCTTAAAGCTAACTCATTTGCATTGTTAAAGGTATTCAGTTTTTATACGCAATGTCCGCAGTACGCGTCAGTACTCACTCACACTGCATAACTTTCAGATGACCATAAGTTAGTACATTTTAAGTTAGTTTCTGGGAGATTAAATTTGAGTGCACTTTAAGTAAGCTGCGAATTGGCTAACTAATGGCCCATTATGAGTTAGATTGTGGTGCATATAATATGTCGACTCTAATAAAAAAATAAAAAAAAATTACGCATTTTTGTTTTATATATTTTTTAAATCAGGATTGTATTTACAGTAGTAACCTCTCCCAGAGAGCCAGAGAATATTAATATTATTAAATTACCCCCGCCGTTATACATACATATGTTTTCTTTCACTTTTGTTGTATTGCCCCTTTGTCTTCAGAAAAACTCTCAATTATAAAACACCAGCAGCAGCCCGATATAGTTTTCATAATAATAACTTCGAAAATTAGATGCATTTAACTAAATAATATATAAAAATAGAATATGGAAATTTTTGCTTCTTATTTAACTTTGAAAAAGTAAACTTATCGAGAAGAAGTTAGTTGTACAAAAACAACTCACTAATCTCTGCAAAAGTTTTGAGTTAGCCAAAAACTAGTTCAATACTTATCGAGAAGAAATTATTTGCACAAAAAACAACTGACTCAAATCTGTACCAATTATGAGTTAGGTAAGAGGCTAGTTGTAAATAAGTTAGCTAAAAGACAACTAAATGTTGAGCTAGCTAATAAAAATCCGAAAGGGTATTTGCACCACTAAACATAGTTGCATTAAATCGTATAGAATGTGGCAACAATTTTTTTTCTGAAATAAAATTTTCTTGGTTCAAAATATTTTCAATTTATTTAATGCTTTTAAAAACAATGTAAGTTAAATTTTTTTTTCTGAATGTTGTTTTTATGTGTGTTGAATTCACACAGAACATATATATGTGAAGGGTGAACTAAAAAATTGAGAACGTTCTCTCTTGTCGGCATACTTATTTTTTTCTGGTGTTAATATTGTTACGAAAGTAACTTTAGTTAAGAATAAGGTTAATTTATTAGTTTAAAATTTTATTGTATTAGTTACGCATATATCTAATGTAAACCCACTGTACAGAGTTTTCTGGTACAAATGTAATGTTATGATTGTTATAGATAACTGTATAACATAATAGTGTTAAGATTATTTTTAACCCATAAAGTATGCTTTAGTTTATTGATGTATAATTCAATTTAAATTCAGCCACAGTGTTAATGCATAATGATATTAGCTGTAAGATAATAAAAGCTCGATTGGCCCAGAAATGTCGAAAATGTTACCAGCGTTACCGTTAAAAATTTTCAAAAAGGGGCACAAAAAGGGGATTTTCAAAAAATAAGTGGCACAAAAATCGAATTCTGAGAATAAAAGGGGCAACTTTAAAAGCAAGAACATTTTTAAAAATCAAACATATTTATTAAGTTATTTTCATCGAAAATATTAACATTAAAAAAAATAAACATCTTGTACAGAGAAAATATATCAATGGTTAATTAATATGGCGAAATGTTTATTGAAAATCATAGTAAATTTCTACAAAAGCATGGTCTATATATTAAACTATCAATGTTTTATATTAAATTTAAATGAAAGATGTCAAAATAACATTGTTCAATATTGAGTCCATAAGAGACTGTTATACTTATTTTGTATAGAAACAACAACAACACTTCAAGAAAAAAAACATATTTTTTGGGTTTTCGTGTTTAATATAATTTGTAAAAATAAGGTAAATTCCCGTATTCTTTTTGTTAAACCTATTTACTTAAATACATAACATTTTCAAAGTAGAATGATGACGATGGGCCATTCTGCTGGTGTCTTTTTAGTCTACATTCACACGTTTCATCTTTTGATGCTCAACTCTTGTGTTTAAAGGAGAGGGAAGCAAGAAGAAAAGGGGTTGGTACGGAGATGCCTGTACTTGGGCAGTACGCTTTGTGTTCTCATTCGTAGGTATATGCACAACAATGGCAGCATGTAAATTTTTTTCTTTTCTTTTTCTCTTTGGTTCGCTTTGAATAAAAGTGTTGTTGTTTTGAAGCAAAAAAAATTGAAGCCGGTTGCTGCGTGTAAACGTAATGGCATCTTCAAAAGGGAATTTAAAAGAAGTTGAGCATCAAAAGAGGAAACATGTAAATTGAGACTAATTGTGAGTGCTTCTGTATACAAAGAGGAATCCAAAAAGGTGAAACATGTGTTACAGGAAAATAAATAATAGTATTCTCCCTCTCTCTGGTTCCACGGGTAAGTGTTTAGAATTATTCTTAAATAAAAACATATGTTGTCTCTGTAGCTTCTTTTCACTACCCCATAATGAATCTGCATGGAACCAGAAAATCACTTCATTGTACTTCATTTATAATAATATATTCGTTTTTATTGTATTTTTATACTATATAAAAAGAAATTATTAAAGATTATATATGAGTTATATTTTTTATTGCAAATAATTCTTATTTTTGAGTTTAATTTTTGTTTTTGGCACACAGCGAGTATTTAAAATTTTTAATTTTTACTTGATATATGACGACTATTTCTGGATTTTTGTATTTTGCTTACACGGTGTTTACATTTGTCAGTACTGGCAAGACAGTTGCAATATAAGCAAGAAAAGATGATATTGCTTGTGTTTTGAGTGGGCAGGTACTTGTGTTGTCTTTTGAGAACATGGGCATATTTTTGTATGGTTATCTTGTTGTAGCCCTTTAGTCTACATTCACACGTTTCATCTTTTGATGCTCAACTCTTTTGTTTTTAGGAGAGAAGCAAGAAGAAAAGGGGTTGGTACGGAGATGCCTGTACTTGGGCAGTACGCTTTGTGTTCTCATTCGTAGGTATATGCACAACAATGGCTGCTTGTAAATTTTTTTCTTTTCTTTTTCTCTTTGGTTCGCTTTGAATAAAAGTGTTGTTGTTTTGAAGCAAAAAAAAGTTGAAACCGGTTGCTGCGTGTGAACATAATGGCATCTTCAAAAAGGAATTGAAGAGAAGCATCAAAAGATGAAACGTGTAAATTGAGACTTACTGCCACTATAAAAAAAAATTAGTTAAAAAAGGGGCAAAAGTGATACAAAAAAATACAAAATGATACTTAAGGAGATGTAAAAAAAACGGCAAAGTAAGTGGCAATTCAGTCAAAAAGGGGCAAAAATGCGACTTTAGTCGCATAACGGTAACGCTGAATGTTACAGACATTTCGACAAGTCGAATGCTCTAGAGACACCTAGATGTCAGCGAACAGAGTATAAATACTCGCGAGGGTGGGCATCGATAATCAGTATTAGTACGATTATTTAAGTGTGCACATCGCAATTATAAGTGGTAAAATTGACTAAGTTCTAAATAAAGTGTCGTGAATAGTTTATAGTACAGCTATAAAGTAAAGTGTTTTATTTATTTTATTAAAGTTGCAATAAAAGAACTCAAAAGGTTTATTATAATGGAAATAAACCAAAAACGTTATTGAGAAGGCAGTAACGTAACAATTGGTGCCAGAAATGAAATTGCAAAAATAAAATATATTAGAAAAAAAAATAAAAATATAAAAAAAAAATAGACAGCTCAAGAAAGAGTTGAGCAAGTAAGATCTACCAACTGTAGGAAATAAAGCAGAGCTGCAGAAGAGGTTAATATGTGAATTCGAACGACGCAATATTGACATTGGTAGCCACGAATTCGAGGATAAAGAAGAAATAGAGGTATGTACACGTGCAGTTGCTAGCAGTTTAGATTTAAACACAATGTTTGCTGCTTTGATGGCAAAAATGGATGAAAACTCTAGAGCTGTTCTTGATGAAACTTCTAGAAAAATTGACGATAATTCCAAAAGCATGGTCATGATGATAAAAGAAAATTCGAGCCATATTTTAGCTGAAATACAAGAGAATTCTAGAATTACCAATGATAAGTTTCAGGCTACTAATGAAAAACTTAAGAAGCTGTAAGAGATTTCAACTATTATAAATGAAAGAGTTGACGATCTGGAAATAGAATTCAACAAAAAGTTATCTGATGTAAAAATAATAGTTGATGAAAAACCACACCATCTTGAAGCAAAAGTAAATAGTCTTCAATGTCAAGAGCGACCAGTGCGGGTTATTCCAGAAGTCTCTAGTAGAATGAAAGCCCCAAGTTATGATGGCAGTGCTCCATTTGATGTGTTTAAGTTCCAATTTGAAACAGTAGCCAACAAAAACGCATGGAACAATGAAGAAAAGGCAATTGAATTAGTTTTAGCCTTACAAAGAAACGGCAGCGGAATTTCTACAAAGTGTTCCAAGTAGCTGTAAAAACAATTATGATGACGTGATGATGGCACTGCAGCGTCAATATGGTGGCGACCACAAAATGGAATTACGTGGTAGAATGGAAAAGGCTAATGAGACATTACAGGACTTCGCACTGGAGATTGAGCGGTTGGTGCAGCTTACTTATCCTGGTGAGAGTCATTCATTCTTGGATTACTTCTAAACTGAGGCATTTGTAAACGGTATTCGGGATGCAGATATAAAAATTGCGGTATGTACGTCACAAAAGTCTACCTTTGCAGAGACTGTTTCATTTGCCCTGGCTCAGGAAACCGCTAGAATTAGGCTCGATGTGACCACCAATGGTGAAAGGGATATTGTGCATGATATAAAAGAGGCAGTTATGGAAGCTTTAAGCGAGAAGCAAAGAAAAACTTAAGTTAAATGCTATAACTGCGGAAAGATTGATCATATGCAGAGAAACTGTAAAGCACAAAAGAAACGTTCAAGATCTGCTTCACCGCCCAGAAACTACCAGCGGGCTAACCACCACTCATCGCAGGAGTCACCGTTAAACTAAAAAGTGCTAGCACTGCGGGTCATGAGCTAGCTCCCACATCTAAGGGCCCCACAATCTCCATCTCAGTAATGCAACAGAATAACAGAAATCTTACTGCTCGTGGCTATATAAACGGTCAAAAACGGGTTCTGGGGCATCTCATTCAATAATTAGGTCTGATTTAATACAACAGTTCGTCGAAACACTATATGGTGTAAGTCTGCGAACAGCTACGGGGGAGCCTGCCACTGTCTATGGGAAAGTAAAAGCTATATTATGTATGGCCAATATAAGCGCCCACCTTGTGTTTATTGTGGCTCAGATTTTATGATTGGACAAGGTATTCAACTGGATATGGGTCAACAAATTATGACTTGGCGTAATGTTGAAATTCCCCTGGATGTTGGATACGAAATCAAAGAAAATGTAAGACAGTTACTTGCCCTTGAACGTGAAAAATTGCCACCTAAGTCAAAAGCCATCGTATAGGCGCGAATGGAGGGAGATTGTGAGGACAACAATAGTTTATGGGTGGTAGAGCCAGCAGCAATTACAAGTGATATAGTCACAGCGAATACACTCGTTAAAACCAGCAAGAGCTAAGTTCCTGTAAGAGTTTTAAATCTACCTAACAGCGAGAAGGTCCTTACGCAAAATTTTAAGATTGGACAATGCGCCTCAACAGAGTCAATAATAAGTTGCGAGAACCATCAAGACGCAGCTAAAAAGAGTACCAAGGAGCAGGAATTACTAGAGGAACATGTGCGAAAACGGACCGGGAATCTAAGGCCGCCCGAGAAAAATAAGGCAAGACAATTGCTAAAGAAATATGCCTTTATATTTGCGTCAAAAGGTAAAAACCAGGACTGAACGTCAATCGTGAAACACGAAATTAACACCGGCGACGCTAAGCCAATTAAACAGGCCCCAAGAAGCATTCCTCTAGCAAAACGAAATTAAGTTAGAGACCTGGTTAATGAAATAGAACAGTATGGCATAATAAAACCATCATCAAGTCCCTGGAGTTCACCGGTGGTTTTGGTAAAAAAGAAAGATGGAAGTACTAGGTTCTGCGTAGACTACAGGAAACTTAATGACGTCACCAAGAAGGACAGTTATCCATTGCCTAGGATTGATGACACCCTAGACACGTTAGCTGGAACAGAATGGTTCTCCACATTGAACTTGCAGAGTGGTTATTGGCAAGTAGAAATTGCAGACAGGGATAAAGAGAAAACTGCTTTTAGTGCAAGTGATGGCTTATGGCAGTTTAATGTAATGCAATTTGGGTTCTGTAATGCTCCAGCTACATTCGAGCGTTTGATGGAACAGGTGTTGAAAGGTCTCCACCGAAAGACATGTTTGGTGTACCTTGATGACATAATTGTCATGGGAAAAACATTTGATGAGCACCTGAAAAACCTCGAAGAGGTGTGAAAACGTATATCTACATATATATCTATATCTATTGAAGTTTTAGATATTCTAGAAAGCTAATAGGGCCTAAATTTTTCCATTGTAAATTAAAAACACATTTAATTACATTTTTTCCCAACGTTTCGTCAATTTTTTGCTGACTTCTTCAGGGGAATATCTATTTAAATATTTTTATTAATAACCTTGTTATAAACATTCCTTTGTATAATTGCATTTTTAATTACTTTCAATGTGTGTAGATATTACATTAATCAAAATATAAGTAAAAGAAATAAATTTTAATTATTAAATTTAAAATGGTCATTATTTAAATTTTAATTTGTGTAATGTAAACCTGATCGGTAACAAATTATTTTATTGCCACCCTGAAACTTGCGCTTATTTTGTCCGTATCTTCTTTCGTGTTCATTGTTTTTTCTCTCTTCTGTTGAATTCGTAGACTCTCCAATGTATATATTATCCTTTCTGTTTTTTCTTTGTCTAAAATTCGTATATTGTCGAAGTCAGCTGTGTGGTTGTTTTCAAATATACATATGTTGTGCCAAGGCTGTTGAATGTTTGTGTTTTTCGATGTTATTTTCATGTTCCTTTATTCTGGATTCCAAGTTTCGTTTTGTTGTTCCTATGTAAATCTTATCACATTTGTTGTTATCGTTTCCCTTGCATTTTATTTCGTATATCACATTGGGGGGATTCACAAGGTGTGCTATCAAGTCATATCGTCATAATGTCCTAAATAATATTTTACAATTGTTTAAAAAAAAATATTGTTGTGTTTCAAACAACATAAAATAAAATTTTTTTTTTTAAACAATTGTAAAATATTATTTAGGACATTATGACGATATGACTTGATAGCACACCTTGTGAATCCCCCCATTGTTTTGTTGTTGCTTCCTTAGAATAGTTTTTGTTTTTGTAAATATTGTGTTTAATGTGGTATTGGTTTTGTAGGCAAACTTTATGTTTTTATTTTCAATTGAATTTCTTATGTTTTTATTATCTGTAAGTCCAGGGATGTATGGTACACTGAAGAAAATTTTTTGTTCTTTATTATTGTTCAAGTTTTCATTTATGTCATTTTTGTTCCTTAATTTTCTAATCATTTCATCTATAAGTGTGTTCGTTAATTTTGTTGGAAAATTATTATTTGTCAAGGTATGTTTGATGTGTACAATATTCTCTTTATGAAATTGTTCGTCACTTGTTGTTATAACTCTGGCGATGAAATTTTTTGCTGTATTAATTATTTGACTTTTAGGTTGTGTCGAGTTGAAATTTATCATTATTCCAGATGCAATATCTTTTTTGTACCAATTGAAGATTATTTTGTTGTTTTCTCTATATAGTTTGGTGTCTAAGTATGCTATAGAGTTATTAGTTTAAATTTCCATTATAAATTGTATTTTTTTTATTATAGTTGATAAAATTTTTCAAAATTTCTTCTTTATCGTCCATTTCAACTATGGCCAGTATGTCATCTACGTATTTCCTTATGTATTTAATGTCTATATTGTTGTTTTTTAACTTTGTAAGGGTTTCATCTAGTAAGTCGTCTAATATTATATCCGCAATTGTTTTTATTGTTATTTATATAGTTATGTGTGTTACGTTATTTTCATTTGTAATTCTTTGAAACAAAACGACGCATCATCAACGAAAGTTTAATGGTATGAAGTAAAACAAAAAAAATTAAATATGTTTGTTAAATTACAGGTATAATAGAATATAAAGATAAAGTACATGGTTATAAATGCAATACTTCCCTTAAACAATAAATTTAAATGTGGTTAAATGCACCTATCAAAATGATAATCATTCAAATAATATGTAGCATCATTAGGTTTGCGTTGACATGGTGAAATAAGTATGCTTTTCTGACGCAGCGCATTTTAGAACGTAGGGAAATATTATTATAGATCTTATGATATTATGATACTATAAATTGATTTTAAAAATCTAACTTTTCCATTATAAATAAAGTGTATTTTGATCTCCTTATAATGAATTTTCACAATTGAATTGTTCTTTACAATAAACAAATTTTGTAAATAAAAATTTGACTCATATACATACATGCATATTAGTCTCCATATAAGAAATTATTTCAAAAAAAGTTCTGCAGCCCGTATTTACAACGCTTTGTACAAGTAAATTTTAATTAGGTGATTTCTGAAAACTTAAAATAAGAAGAAGGAAAGAATAGTCCAATTAAGAGTAGTATTGATAGCAGCCCCCGTGTTCAATAAACAAAAATGTTGAAGAAAGTGGTATTTCTCCTAAAAAAAATATCAGTATTTAATAAAGCTGAATAAAGCTGAAGAGAGGGATAAACATAAAATAAGCAAAATTTAGCTAAACATTTTATATTCCAGCACTTTATAAAAAATTAAAAAGGCAGTTATTCTAAAAATAAAGAATAAATATCTTTTTGAGGATATTGATTAAGACCCCCATGGAAGGATGCGATCCTAACAAAAATACCAGATTATTTTAAATAAAAGTGGGAAAAATATGTCTTTTGTGTTATATATATTTAATATATTGAAGAAATGTTCATTATAGGGAAGTTCGATAGTATTTAATTTTATTAAAAAGGATATATAGTACTTTTCGCATATCGTCACATCATATGGAGACAAATATGTATGTATGTATATGAGTCAAATTTTTGTTTACAAAATTTGTTTATTGTAAAGAACAATTCAATTGTGAAAATTCATCATAAGGAGATCAAAATACATTTTATTTATAATGGAAAAGTTAGCATTTTGAAATCAATTTATAGTTAAATTTAATGAAGTAAAATTATGCATAATATGTCATAAGATCTATAATAATATAAATTCCCTACGTTCTCAAATGCGCTGCATCAGAAAAGCAAACTCGTTTCACAATGTCAACGCAAACCTAATGATGCTACATATTAATTGTGTGGTTATCATTTTTATAGGTGCATTTAACCACATTTAAATTTATTTCTTATGTACTTTATTTATTATTATTATGTACTTTACCTTTATATTCTATCATACCTGTAATTTAACAAAAATATTTAATTATTTAATATTTTAAATGTTTGTTTAACTTAATACTATCATACTTTCGTTGATGATACGTCGTTTTGTTTCAGAGAATTACAAATTAAAATAACGTAACACACATAACTAAATAAATAACAATAAAAATAATATTTTTTCCCTCAAAAATAAATCGGTTATGGCATTTTTATCCTAAATATTTAAAATTGCTTTTCTATCTCAATTAATTTCCATTTAACAACGTTTTTTGCTTCTCATGTAAACTGTGATGATATATTATTCTGCAATTAATATGACGATATGTGCAGTTCTTTTAATTTATTTTTTCCATATTTGACTACAAAAAACCCATCACAAACCTTGGATGGTTGCCTTTACCAAAAACATTTAAAAAAAAAAACAAAATACACACACAGGCATTTCGTGCTGTGGTCATGCAAACTATCGAGCAACAACAACATTAGTAATGAGGAGCGTTACGAAAATTTTTGTTTCCTCATTCTTCATGATGAAGAAAGGCAAAGATTTATTTTTCCTCACCCTCATAAATGAATTGGCGAAAAATTCACAATTCCTTCATGGCTGGAAAAAAATTACACGTTTTAAGTTCCTCATTCATGAAAAAATTCATGAATGGTTAAATATGAGCGATCATCACATGAATTTTTCTGAACTCTGCTTGAAACAGTCACATTTCGAGCATCTGCATGATTATTTAAGTATTGCGCACATTCTGTACATTTTGTTTTTTAAGGAAGTCACTTTCTAAGCATTTTTGGGAATCATTTTCGAGTCTTGTTTTAAGCTAATTAATCCGTTTTTGATTATCTATGGTAGTCTTAAAAGACTCAGTTTTGTTATTCGATCTTCCACATGCTGACTGGGTCAGTTCCTATATGTGTGAAGAGGTACATACATTTATTTTTTTTTTTTTTCAATTTAATGTTCTGATATTCAAAATGTAAACTGTGGTTGTATTGCTTAATATTAGTATTAGTGAATAGAGAGACAATTGTCTCTCCCAGTGGTTTACGGGGCTAGTTCCACGTGTGTATATTCACTAGCTCTTAAAGAACTACCACTAGTGCTATCACAATCTACTTCAATGCTTTCAACTGTTGAATTAAACATGTCAATGTCCTACGAAGGTCGCAATTGACCACTCTCTGAAAAACCCTTACCTAGCAACGTAGAAACAAACATATATCCATTCACAGCACTACTCCCCTAAAAACGACTTTGATGCTAATGACTAGAACGTAGTGCGGGGTAGAGTCTCTCCAAAGTAGTACTAGACTTACCACCCCTAAATTTACAGCGAAATCGCTAGTAGTCAATGACTAACTTTTTCAATATGCTTGTTTAAAAAAAATATTTGATACAAAATCTTATATTAAAAATTAAAATTAATTCTTTGTTCAAAGCTAAAAACCAGTGTTTAAAAATGCTTGACTATTTTTAATGTTTTTGTAATTGCTTAACTTAACTTAAGAAAAAGAACACAGTAAAAGCAAAAAGCAAAAGCAAACGCAGAAAAAGTGAGAGTAAATAATTTATTTATTCTCACCATGTTTATGTTCTCAGCTTAAAAAGCCAGCCAAGCAACCACTTGAAAAAAAAAATTTGCTGTTGCTGTAAGTAATAAGTTTTTGTTTATTTTTTTTTTGCTTTGGCTTAACTGTAAATTGATGTGCTTAAATTCAGCGAGTATTAACTTCTTTGCTGTTTTTGACTTCATTGCTGTTGCTTGCTGTTGCAGGCGTTAGTTTTGAAAAAGTGTTTGACGGTAAGAACTAAAAATTATGGCGCCGCGTGTAAATCGAAGAATGATTGAAAAATATTTTGAATTTGATAATGACCAAGCTGTGTGTAAACTTTGTTCACATATGTTAAAAAGTGATAGAGTTTTTAATCTTAAAACTCATATAATTAAAGTGCACAAAATTAAAGAAAACGAATTTTCAAACGAAGGGAATATTGCGTGCGATTCTGTTACCAAAAACAAAAACACGGAAAAAAAACTTAGGAAACACGTTGTCAAAATCGATATAAGTAAAAAACAATTATTTCGGTCATACATTGGTTTAGTGACGGAAGATAGCATTCCGTTTAATATTCTCAATTCCAAAAATTTTAAGAACATTGTGGATCCCATTTGCCGCGGATTGAGTAACAAATTAGAAAAACGTTTCTGTCTTAATAGTGCTAATTGTAAAAACGTTCTTAAAGTTGTTTCGGACATCATTAGAAATTCCATAAAAACCGAGCTAAGCCAACGGCTTTTTTCTCTAAAGATTGATAGTGCAACTCGTTTATCGCGAAATGTGTTTGGTATTAGTGGGCAATTTATCAAAAACGACAAAATCCAATCGGTCATATTGGGAATGGTTGAGCTTAAGGGTATAGGCGGAAGCTCTGCAAGAAATTTGGCGACGGAAATATTAAATACTTTAACTAAATATGAAGTAAACTTAAGCCAAATTATTTCAATAACATCTGATAACGGGGCGAATATGATTAAAACTACTAAAATGTTATCACACTGCAGCATTTTTGAAGACGATCATGAAGGACACGATATTGATGATGGAAATGAAATGTATTTAAAAAACATTCAAATGTTTGAGTATTCTACAGAAGTGCATTTGGGTGATATTCAAATTTGTCGCTGTGCAGCACATACAGCACAGCTTTGTGCACTAGACATGACGAGAAATACTGAAATAAAAAATTTTTTACTTAGCTGCAGAAATTTAGTGAAATTTATCAAAAAACCATCCAACGGTTATCGCGAAATATTTCAGCTTAAAAATTTAACGGTACCCTTGCTTGATTGTCCAACAAGATGGGGATCTACGTACAACATGGTAAAGTCACTAAGAAACGCTAAAGATGAATTAATACAAATTGAGCCAATAAAAAATAAATCCCTAGATGAAAACTTTGAGTTAAATGATAGTTTTTGGGATTTTGTTGACGCATATAGTGTTTGTTTTGAGCCACTTCAGCATACGATTATAAAATTCCAGCAAGAACAATTACACTATGGAAATTTTTACGCTGAATGGCTTAAGTGTAAATTATGCACTGAAAAAATAATTGAAAATGGTGACAAAACTTATACAGAAAAAATTGCAACAAACCTTTTACACATTATGGAAAATAGGACTATAAAACTATTGAACAACGAAAACCTAATTGCATATCTTTATCTCGACCCACGCTTTAACCACACATTAACCCAAAAGCAAAAGCTTGAAGCAGCTGCGTATCTTAAGAAACTGCATGAAAGGATAAACACTATTAATATACATACAGAACAAAATAATAACTTGGAATCCAACCCTCCAATCGTGGAAAGTATGAAATTTTTACAAAAAGCTGATGAATATCTAAGTGAATATTTAACCCGGAACTTCGTATCAACAACCAATGAAAGTAAAGACGTATGTGCAAAAATTGAGAATCTACAGCTTCCGTTTTTACGTGTAGATTCCAACGTTCTACAATTTTGGAAAAATAAGCAATACAGCGATCCAGAGCTTTATGCTTTAAGCAATATTTGCTTTGCGGTTCCACCAACACAGGTTATATACAAAAAATGTTATATAATTCTTTTTATAAACTTAACTTATTGTAACTGTATAATTTATAGAAACCTTTTATTTCAGGTTACAATTGAACGTGCCTTTTCATCACTAAAACTTATTTTAACAGATAACCGCAACAGAATGAATCAGGATACACTGGAAAACATTTTACTGGTTAAATTGAATGCCGCTTATTTAGATCAGGCTATCGAAACGTTACCGTTGTTTGAAGATACCGATTGAAAAAAATGTACACGTATTAATTTCATAGAATATATGCATAATTACATAAAACAAAATAAACAAATTAGTTTAAAAAAACGTGTAGTTTCATTTATGTATGTATGTACCTATTTATTAAAAAAAAAACGCAAAATACCAAAAAAAATCGAAACAAATTCGTTCATAATATATTAAGTTCCAGCAACAGCAAAGAAGTTAACTTGCTGACTTTAAGCGCATCAAAAGCAAAAAAAAAAACAATCAAAAACTTAATACTTACAGCAACAGAAAATTTGTTTTCTTAAGTGGCTTCTTTGCTGACAGATTTAGCAGAGTACATGCACATAGCGAGTTTAAACAAATTATTTACTCTCTTTGTTTTGCTTTTGCTTTTTTGCTTTTGCTGACTCGTTATCAAAGAGTTAAGTAAACACTTAGACACACAGTTTTTTAATTTGCTGCAAAAAATGTAAACAAAGCAAAAATGTGCGACTGTTGCTATTTTAAAGCAAGCAATTTAAACACTGCTAAAAACCAAATAATTTTTTTAAAGCTTAAAAATACATACATCGATATTACATTTAAAATCAATACTTTTTGTTGCTAAATGAGAAAAAATCAAATTCTTTTAATATGGAAATTGTATTAACACAGAGGATTAAACAATTACCTATTCAACAGTCTCCCTACACACTCCATTGGGTCATTGTTTGTGCAATTTTTTTGCCGCAACATTTTTGAAATTACGTTTCCTTTGGAGCTGTATGGCTTTTTTAATTCTTCTTCGCCTTTACTTTGCTCTGAATATGGAACAAAAACTGAAACAAATGAATTAACGACGTACATATTTTTGTTAATTTCGTATAATATATATTAACTGAAACATAAATTTTTTTAAAGTCTTAAGCGATTTCTTGCCGTGTACGCCATCGGTGTTGTATTCTTCTAAAAATCTTTCATTTTCTGTATTAAAAAATCTTCTATAATGCCTTTTACTAATTTTTACCTGCGCAAGCTTTTAACATTTACTTGTCAACTTTATTCAATGAGATTTGTAATGCAACTAATGTTTGCTACCGTTTCACACACCCCTTGAGACAGATTTGTTAAATTTTGTGATATCAAACTCAATTTTTAATCAAATCCGGATATTTAATTTTATCGCGAATAAAATCAACATTTATCCATCCATTTTATTGCAATAAAGCTTGTTTTTTGGGATTATACGTAGTTTTAAGATAATTTTATAAAAAAAAGTAAGTTTTTTCCAATTAAAATTTTTAATAAAAGCCTATTTCCAATTAGCGAAAGAATTCTTTCGTTCGCATAACTAACAAACCTATTTTTAGACTTCGTTTTTGTTTTCAATGTAGTTAATACGAAAGAAAGAATTCTTTCGCACAACGGAAATAGGCTATAAGATTTTAAAATATATAAACATTTTTCCAAATTTTGCCAATAAAAATATTTTTCATCGCTGGTGGTGGATTTGTCGGTTTGTGTCTTTGCTAACACTTGTAGCGGTGAGTTCCAACGTATGCTATAAGCACATGTGAATATTTTATAAATCTTAGACACCCTTTTATATTGGAGTTGAGGTATATACTAAAGTTGGGATCACACGATTGCCGCAAATGCACCAATATGACGAATTTTGATTGTGCTTTACTAGTCATTTACACATGAAAGTCGCAATACACTCACACTTTTCACTAACACATTTACATCTTTCTACTTTCAGTCCAACTTTCAGCTAGATTTCAATGAAAATTTCAAGAAAGCGATTTGATGAAAGTAAATGACAATAACTAAGCAGTGTTGCCAATGGAAACTTTCATGTGTAAATTCAGCGTTATTGACGCACAATAAAGAAATTGCCCCAATAAAATATTCTGAAGTCAAACGATTTATACAAATTTAACTGCCGCTAGTTGGTATAAAGCGAAATGGGTACAATAATTGCCGCAGCACAGTCACACGCTTGTTCTTACTTAACGTGCGCCAAGATAACGTCGGTAGTGATGCACAAAAACGCAAAATTGAATTGAAAATGGGTATTTAACGCTTTTAGGAATTAAAATGATTATGGGAGTTTTGATTTTAGGAATTTAAAATTAAATTTAGTACAAAAAATCTAACGAGCAGTTTTCCAGAAATCTGGTTTCATTCAAATTGGTCAGTAAAATCTGGGTTTTTTCCTTGACGTTACCTCGAAGCCCCCAAAAAAATTAATCCCAGATTTTACTGACCAATTTGGATGAAACCAGATTTCTGGAAAACTGCGCAATGAATTTTTTGCACGGAAAGCTTTTTATATTCTATGGAACGTCTAATTTTATAATCTATTAAGTTTTTTCCTTGACGTTATAATAATTTATAATAACAATTTTAATAGTTTTGTAAAATGTTTACGATTTGTGTTTTTTATGGTAACAAAAGTCTTTTTTTATAATAATTAAAAAATGTTTTTGTAATTATAAATACATTTATTTTATTGATAAATACATTTCTTTTCATTATAATAACATTTCTTTTAATTATTTTAATACTTTTCTGTATATATTATATTTTTATTATTGTTGATTACTTTTTTTATTTAATTTTTGCGTAATTATTTGCTTAAAATTACAAATTCTTATTTTTATTCGAACCCCCTAATTTTTTAAATTCCCAAATTTTAAATTTCCAAAATCAAAACTCCCATTATCATTTTAATTCCTAAAAGCATTAAATTCCCATTTTCAATTCAACCCCCAAAATCACCAATTCAATTTTGCGTTTTCATGGATAACTATCGACGCTATCTTGGCGCACGTCAAGTAAAAACAATCGTTTGACTGTGCTGCGGCAATTATTGTACCCATTTCGCTTTGTACCAACTAGCGGCAATTAAATTTGTATAAAACAGGGTAATCGTGTAATTTTAAAATATTTTATTGGGGCAATTTGTTACGCTTCGCTTCCGGCTCTTAGGCAATTCTCCGGACTAGCTCAATATTCTATAGACTCTTCAGGTTCGTAGTTCTCAACCCTTACCTAAGCCCACGGACACGCATCAATAAAAATAAAATTACAATTTAATTTAACAAAACATATAAATTACCAAGATACTTATTATTAGGGAAGTTAGTTTTTTTTCTTCCAGTCGCCCTTATCCCAACCGTGGCCATTTTTGTTTTCCTCCTATAATAAAAATTTTACTGGCCCCACTAAAGACACTACACACACACGCTCTGACTACTTACTTCTCAATATTCCCCATTAAAAGAGAATTTACTCAGCCATCATTAAAATTTATACGCGTAAATAAATTTATTGAATAACTTAACACTATTTCTTAAACTACTACAACAAAAAACTTGATCTTTTTTACTTTAAACTTATTTTTAAAAATTACAAAAAAAAACTAATTTAATAAATACAAAATTTGTAAATTTTGGTATTCTTCTATTTTTTCCTTTTCTTTAATTTATTATGTATTTCTGTACAACCAATCTGTTAGTTATTCTGTAGCTCGTTTCTGTATTTCTCGCATCGCAAATTTTCTCATATTAAGTGTGAAACAAAAAATTTCATCGTTTCTCGATTTGTGAGAAAAAAGTGTTTCTGTATTTAAATGCGAGAACAGACAACACAGATTCTGTTTTAACTGGAATACTTCCAGTAATTAAGTGTCAAATGCAAGCGAAACGTCAACGAAAGAAATATATATAATAAAAATAAGGCTGCCAGATTTAAAGATTTATCAACATTCTGACGATTTTTTTTTGTTCCAAAATTGGCAAAGTGAAAATTTGCTGATTTTTTTCTAGTGACGATACAGTCTTTGAAATAAAACAATTTTAAATAGTTTTATATGTTTGTGTATTAGGCACCACAGAAAACCGATATCTTTAAAAACAAGGCAGATTAAAAAATGTATCGGCAAAAGCAAAATTTCGAACGGAAACTGTTTAATTTTTATTTGCTTGGATTATTTAATACATTTGTTTGCGTGATCAAAAGATTAAACTATTACCCCATTTTTCAGTCAATGCACTTTAGGAAATTTTTGCCTTTTACTTTGTCCAAAAGTGTTTATTTTATTTCAATATGATATTTTGTCACTCCTTTGAGTGATTTCTGCAGGGAAAAATAACAATCTGAAATTTTAAACTCTTATCGGATTAAGGAAAATAAAATAAATAATTTTATTTAAATAGACCTCAAGCTTATGTATGTATAAAATATGAATTTTACCCATGAACTTAATGTTTTTTTTTTTGATTATGTGTTTATATGATAAAAATTTGTGATTATATGATAAAAATCGAACAAAACTCGTCAAAATTAATTTTAAATTTTCCAAAAAAAATAGACGATTTTTTTATATTTTCTTAGGATATTGACGTTTTTTCACAAATTTATCTGGCAGCCCTGCATAAAACAAACAATGAAAGGCGAAAAAAATTTTAATAACAAAGTATAACAATTGTGTTTTATATACTTATTTTCATCATTTAAATTCTTTCTTTTAAAATAAAATAAAATAATACACATACATACATAATTCGGGCTCCATTTTTTAAAATTTTTTTTTCTCGCATCAATTTCAAATATGACTTATTTTGACAGTTCTTGTGAGAAACTTTTTGCAAAATATTGTTACAGAAACACTTGTTCTCACATCCTTCCAATAATTGCTGGAAAATTATTTAAATGACAGATAATTCTCGCAAAGTAAAAGTACAGAAACACTTATGTGAGAAAAACCATTTTTTGTTTCATATTGCACTGTTTTTGTCATAATTCACTTGTTTCATGCGGGAAATTTTACGATGCGAGAAATACAGAAACGGGCTACTGGACTTTAAAAAAAAACACACCTAAAATTGCCTTGATAAGGTATAATCTCTCGTCGTATTCATGCCAATAAAAAAAAGCATAACAAGATCTATTGGATTTCCTGCCTGAAGGAGCTCCCTAACAACTAAATAAACTACACTAACGAGAAATCACTTTTTATTCAAGCGGTGCTGTCCCTTACCAAACTCACAGATTCGTTTTATTTTCAAATTATTATTTTTTTTTACACTGATACAAAACAACAAACGCCTAAACATATACTTCAAAAGAAAAACCATAACCTACACTCTTAACACTAATAATAATAAAATAACTATTCTATAAAAATTGGTTTTTTCTCCTTTTTTTAGATTTAATTTCTGCTAAGTAATAGGATAAAAATAATTGGCTTACATACAAAATAAAATCTCCTCCCCTTAACGCTACCGTCTTCCTTCGGATGGGCCTTTAGTCACCCGTTGACACGTTTCTGGACCATGCGTCTGGTATCCCCTCCTTCATCAATCATAGCTTCGTGGCAGGTGCTTTCAAACTTTTTGCCTCACTTTTATCTACGATACTCGCTTATGCACTTAAGGCCGCATTAGCCAACCGTAAATGTAGAAATGTAAATGTAATGTAAACAGCTGATCGTTTCTGTTATATGGAAAGCAATACAAATGCTTAACTGACTGTAATGTCACTGTAGAAAATAGAATTTCATTACGAGGTTACGTGACAGTTGTAGACAGTGATGGAGTTTATGAATGTTGAATGGAAGTGCGGCTAAGTAGCCCTTTATTTGGTACTTTTTTTCTTTTGATATTTGAACCATTTTAGTTGTTTTATTTATATACCTACATGGTGTAATTAATACATTTAGTTTTCTAAATCAATTTTTATTTTATGAAATCTAACAGCATTTAAATTTTTATATTTAAGCAATTCACAAATTATTTTATTGTGTCATATTGGTTGTGTTATATAAAATTATAAAAATATAAGTATTTTTATAAGTATAATAAATACATACACACCTAAGGTATGCATATATGCAATTATATATAAACCAAAAAATAATAATTTAAGTAAATATAAAAGTTATAACATTGTTTATAAGTTTAAAATTGTGGTTTGGAACTATTTTAATCTTTTTGGTACTTTTTCCACACAATCACAAATAATTTGGACGTATTGAACACCCATCAATGGTTCAAACAGCTGGTTTGCATTTTGTGTACATTTTTTAAAGTGATAAAGTGAACGCAAATAAAAATATAATGGACGACGAAAAATTAATTTTGTTGGTGCAAGTAAATGAATGCCTTTATAATAAATATAGTCCGGGGTTTAAGATTCCGGAGAAAAAAACGAAGTATTTGGAAGCAAATTTCTGTAGAAATGAAATACTCAGTTTTAACTGGCTTATCACTTTCGTATCTTCTTATAATTTATTGTTACTACTCAGAATTTTGTTCGCTTTTGTCTGTATATTTTAACTTTTTGTAACTTATGTAATGTTTTATTGTTGTTTAGTTTTCGTGTACATTAATTTAGTTATCACGAAACTTTTTTTCTTTTTGTTTTTAGACTTTTTTCTGAGTACGGCAGTCTATCTACACACTGATAGTCAATCAATATTTGATTTTTAATTTTTTCTGTCTGGGATTTGGTTTCCACTCAAATAAAGTTTTTTCTTTATTTTTGCCAGCGATTAAAAAATACAAAACTTCCCAAGACACAGTCTAAGAATACAGTTAATTATGCTGGTTCTTAATATATTCGATTTCACTTTTTTTTTCTTTTTAAAAAAAACTTTCGCCACTAAACCGCAGATCTTTTGCACCGTAAGTCACACAACAAAATCCCTTTTTCTTATTAAATGTGCCTTTAATATCCCTCGTTCCCTTCCAATTAAACACTTATATATTTCCATTTAAATACATAGTAATTCCAAAGTAATAAATCCAAAAAAAATGTATCTCTTCTTGCACAATCTGCCCGCGCGATCTCCATCTTTAACGGCCATATTTATTAAAATTGGCTCCAGTAATTATAATTTTACCTCTTCCACTTTAATCCTATCTAATCATATCCAAACTACCATTTCGCCTAATCCGATAACAGGCGTTCATGAAAGTAGCAGGATTATCCGGTTCATTCATAAAACCGTAAAAAAATTCAAAACAAAAAAAATATTCAAAAAAATAAAATACGATACGATGTTAGACATCCCTGTCTTCTACGCACCATCTGCACGTTGCCAACTTCTATTATAGTATTCATTCATTAAACAGACCTTAAATCATAATTGACAGGCCAAATAAATGAAAACAAAACAAACAGATGACTATTCATCACATGAAGGTAAGAAAAAAAACTTAAAAAATATACATTTTAACACAATTTATTTCTATTTTATTTTGAGATTGACGGACCATTACTGCAGAGGAAGGTATAGGGTAAAGTATTATTCCAATTTCATACTTGATATTAAAATTAACAATTATTTCCTTTTTTTTCTTTTACAGGTACAAAAAAATTAGCATCATTTAAACTGCGGTCTTGCTCAGCCGCCTAATACTTAAGTTGGCAAAAAAGATGGTTCCACTGCGGGAGGTCAGCCGCATGCCACAAAGTGGACCACAAAACAAACATTACTAATAATACTAACCAAAAAAAAAAAAAAAACATTACTTACCAAAACTAAACTTACTAACACAAAAATAACCGGGATTTTGGGCCGGAGAGTGGTTCCTCCGAATTCTTAAGTGCCCCCCCCCCCCATAATGAATGACCGGGACTCGTGGTAGTATGTATAGTTTGCCACCTCTCAAACCCTTTTCCTAGGCTGGGGCCACGCAAAATTTTTTTTCGCTACGGAGGGCGAAATTTTGCCGTTTAGCCACCGCAACAAATTTCGTTATTGTGCGTCAATAAAGCACAATCAAAATTGGGTATTATTGGTGCATTTGCGGCAATCGTGTAATCCCAGCATAAGTTGATGAAATTTCGGTTTTAAATAATATTATAAATACCAGTATCTCAAATTTGTAATTTTTGAATTTTACTACTGATATCGTTAAGTAGCGATAATCTCGGTTACTTTAACGAATTTTTTTATTCTCGTTTTTAAGTTAACAAATATTTTCTTTAAGAAATATTAACGACAAATATCGGCAAAAATGTAAAAACTTGAAAGTTTAAATATTTTAAAAAATGGTTAATATAATAAAAAATAATATAATTAAAAGGAGAAAACATTTCTGAAAATATAATCATAAAAAGGTCGATTAATAATAATAAGGAAAATTAAAAGAAATAATTATCACATTATATTTGTTAAAAAAATATAAAATAAATTCGCTTTAACTAATTTTAATACATTTTGCTCCGATTTTCATCACATTCCTTATAAAATATGTTGAATAAAAATGTTCATCCTGCACAGCTATTGCACTAATTAAAAAAAATATATATACAATTAAAATGAAAAATAAATAAAAATGTATATATTTATTCCTACCAAAAGAAACAAACAAAAGTAAATTTATTAAAATAAAGGCAAATATTGGCGCGTATTGTGTTGTTTAATTGCCGCACAAGAACCCAATAAATATTGGTACATTTCGGAAATTTTTATTGACGCGCAGTTGCATATCAAGTAGTCAGTGACTACTAGTCACACGATTGCCGCACCAGGGTTGCATTTTATTGCTAAAAGTAAGCACAATATTGTCCTCGATTGATACATGAGCCATTTGATTGTGCAGTCACACGATTGGGGTATTAAAAAGTGTGAAAATTGGTGCACTGCGGCATGATCCCAGCATAAGAGCGTCAAAAGAAGTGTTGCCAATCCATGTGTAATTACACTTATTTTACTTTGAGTTCCATTTTTTTTAATAATTTTTGACAATCAAGATTTTCTTTTCGAAAATTGAGTTTTGGTAATTTTTTTTTAGTTTCCATCACACTCAAGACCGTTTTTTTCACTTAGACTATGAAAGTTTTGTTACAGAAAGTCTGAGTTTACTGGTAAGAGGGCAGTGAAGAATACCATGTATAACAGAAACTGTCAAATTTGATTTTAATTTCTTAAACATTGGTTTTTGCGCTATTTAAGAAAAAAAAGTGCGAACATTCTATAGATTTTAGAATTTAAGAAGTAAGTTCCTAATGTTTTATTAACTAAAAAATAAATTTGAACGACAAATTGCGCCACATAATTTTCATATTGCGCAACTTATTGGCTAGTGCGGAGCAAAACGACAATAATAATAACTATAAAGTACTCAACCATATTGTGTATTGAATAAGTAATTTCAGTCAATAAGTTTGTATCAAACAGAACCACTCACACCAAAATATACGCTTAGGCCGGTGTTTTGAGATGTGGATTAAATGTGATTTTTTTTATAATTTCACTAGCTGTTACGCTGTTCCTGTCAGGCAGAAAAAAAAATACTTTATGGTAATATATACAGTAAAAATAATCGATAATCCGGATAAGTGATTGCAGACCCGAATCCGGTGTAGCGAAATATCCGGATTACTACGCAAGTGTGTATGTAGTTATTAAAAATGTCTTCGCAAACCTGAAAGTAAAATATTTATGTTTTTGTATTTAATTAAAAATCATGTAAAAAAATTAACTCACCTTTTGAAGCTATCATTTTTATATCTGAAATAGTGAAAGTACCAACCCCATATTTGTCAGCCAACACCCTTCCACTCATACCTTTACTAAGTTCTTTAACAATTTTTACTTTATCTAAAATAGATAAAGCCTTTTGTGCTCTCTTCACTGAAAGCATCTTGCATCAATTAGAATTGTGTAGTTCATGAACGAACTAGTTCAATTGAACTATTCAGTCAGATGAACGATGACCGGTCTTTTTGGATCACCGTACGTTTTAGTTCACTAGTTCGTTTTGGGTCAGTATAGCCTATAGTACACGGCATGAAAAAAGAAACATGCGCATGTGGTTCTGACGTAATTTTGACGTCAATGCAAAGCACTATAGGAAATTTCCCCTTTTTTTTGGCCAAAAGTACTTAATTTTTTTCTTGGAGTTTTTGATTTTTTTTTTCACTATGTACTTAAAAACATACTAAAAAAAGCATCCCCGAAGAATAAAGCATCAATGATGCTTTACCGTTATTTTATAAATGCAAAAACATGAGGTTTGTTTATTAAACAAAACGAGGAAGTTACTATATTAAATTAGACGTGTATTTAAGTTTAAAGTTTTTATTCAAAAAATTCATGTAAAAAAAGTGAAAAATGAACAATAATGCTAAAAGTGAGTACTTTTATAGTAGTTAAAAAGATATTCAACTTTTTTTTTAATTTGGTTAAATCGAAGGAAAGAAAAAGACCTTGATGTTATATACTGTAATAATAAATTGCAACTTCACTAAGCTCCGAAAAAAATGATTAAAAGTGATAGATATAACACTTACGCATTTCGATAGAGCCATAAGTTGTCATCCATTCGCAATTTATTTCAGCTGCATATACTTGCATATGTCTTAAAAAAAGCGTATTTTTCCAGGTAAAAAAAACTGTGAAAGTCCGTGAGCGCGCGTGACAAACTTTTTTCCCCGTGACGGTGCGTGACTAAAAATTTATTAGCTTAAGGAGGAACACTTCCAAAAAGCGAATCTAAAAAATCATTTAGGAGGAACACTTCCAAAAAGCGAATCTAAAAAATCATTTAGTTTGGCCCACTCGTTTGGCTAAAAATTAGTTTTGGCCAAAAAAAAAGGAAAATTTCCTATAGTGCAAAGCCACAATAAGCATTGCGTGTTGTGTGATGACGTCAAAATTACGTCAGAACCACATGCGCATGTGTCTTTTTACATGCCGTGTACTATAGGCTTATGTCTTTTTTTGTCAGTTCACTTTCGGTCTTTTTTTGTCAGTTAGTTAAATTTTGGTCTTTTTTGTCAGTTCACTTTTTGTCTGTTTTTGTTGCTTACTCGATAGAATAACTGATTGAAAAGAAACAACAATACTATTCTTGTGTATTTTTATTCTTGTGAGCTGTTTCTGTTACTCATTGCCACATTGCTTTGAGCCTGTTTACATGAAGGGACATGCCCCTGCGACATGCCCCATGCGACACGAGTTTTATGGTGAGGGCTGTGGTGGAGAGTACGGGGTAATAAGAGCCAGTTTACATGGAGGGGCATGTCGCTGCGACACTGCCTGCGTTTTCTTTTGGTGTCCCTTCTTAAATCTGCTTGCGTTTACATGAAGGGATTTTGTTGCAGCAACAAAGCGACTTTTTTAACGCACCGGCCATACATAACATGGCAAGAATACAAGAGAACGAAAGATGTAAAAGAGAAATGTCATAATTGTCGCATCAATTCGCATTACGTGCGACACTTATTACCCCGTACTCTCCACCACAGCCCTCACCATAAAACTCGTGTCGCATGGGGCATGTCGCAGGGGCATGTCCCTTCATGTAAACAGGCTCTAAGTGTCGCACGTAATGCGAATTGATGCGACAATTTTGACATTTCTTTTTTACATCTTTCGTTTTCTTGTATTCTTGTCATGTTATTTATGAACGGTGCTGCCAGATTGATAATTTATGAGATTTAGAAATAATTTATGGCAACATTGCATGAAATAAATAACTGTTAATTATAAATTATAAACAAAAAAGGTGTAAAGACAAATGAAAGATTGTGTTTTGGTTACAAATTAAAACTAAATAAGTATGTGGGATAAAGATTTAACACAAAAATTAATTTCAAAATATGAAGAATATGAACATCTTTATAATGTGCGGCATCCAATGTATTTAGACCGAGTAAAACGTTCAAACTCTTTGTTAGAGATAACAAGTGAATTAAAAAAAATTAATAAAAATATAACAGTGGATGAAATAAAAAAGAAAATGCACACTTTGAGGTCGCAGTATTTGCGAGAATTGCGTGAAATAAATAATAGTAAACGAAGTGGGGTAGGCTTAGAAGAAGTTTACGAACCAAAACTGTGGTGTTTTAAGCAACTGGAATTTTTAAAATCACATACAACAATCAGAAATTCTACGTCAAACATTTCTGATTTAAGTAAGGTAAGATAATACAAATTGTAAATAGGTACATAAATATGTTAATTTTAAAAACTGTATGACTTTTTTGCAGGTTGATGATGCTATCTGCAGTGCTGAAAAATTAGATAATACTTTTCAACAAAACGATGAGACTGAAGAACAACCAAGTAAAAAAAGAGTAAGTTTTGTTGTTGTTAGTATTTTCATTTAATATTTTAAATTCATTTGCTTTTTTATATTACATGTATTAAGTATATACAGTAGGTTTCAGCTTTAACGAACAATATTTTTTAGGAATATGTAGGTTAACGTTTAACAAATAGATTTATAGAATTTTTAAAAGATACAAATAGGGGAATAAATTTATTGGAAGTATTATCTTTTAAGAGAAAGGCTTGTTAAATCGACAAGCTAGTGATAAAAAACACAGGTTTAAATATTGCTTTTAGTTCTTGTCATTTAATTTTTATTTTTCAATCAATTAATATTTTTTTTTTATATTTTATATTATAGTTTTTTATCTAGCCAGGAAAGTTTTCCTTCATTATTAAAATACTCCTCGAAGCCTTCTCTAACGGACTGTGCAGCACTTTTTTGGTTGCTGTTTTCATCTTCTCTTGGTTCAAGTTGCGTGTAGATTTCTTGCTGAAGAATATTTGAATAATCTTGATTTTTTTTGCTTAGTAGATTGTGCAAAACACAACAAGTTTTAGTTATAAGCTCAACTTTTTCAACTGATAGGTTCATTTTCTTTTGAAATATTTTAAACCTATTGGACAAAATTCCGAATGCCTGCTCCACAACATGTCTAGCCCGTGAAAGTCGCAAATTAAAAATTTGTCGACTTTTTATATTTGTTTTATATGAGTAGGGTTTCATGATATGCTTTTGCAATGGAAAAGCATCATCGCCAATTATCACATAGGGAAGTCTTCTTCCGTTGCCTACTATTTTATCTTTTGGAAAGCATTCATGCGCTTTATTAATAACTTTCTTCAAATCGCTTTGTAATAAAACACCTGCATCATTTGTACGTCCGTTACAACCAACATCTATATAAATAAACTGACAATTAGCATCGACTAAAGCCAACAATACAATGCTGTTAGTTCCCTTATAATTATAAAAGTATGAACCATCTTTTCTTAAGGATTGAAAGTTAATATGTTTTCCGTCCAATGCGCCTAAGCAGTTAGGAAATTGCCACTTTATAGCAAAATTTTCAGCTATAGTCTCCCATTCGCTTACTGTTGTCGGGAACTGCAATTAAAAAATTTTGAGATCTTTTAAAACTTTTTCTTTATTACAGAAAAAGACAGAGAAATTAAATGAGAGCATGGAAAATATTAAAACATTGCTTGCGAAAAAGTTAATGGAAACCAAGAAATATGATTGGCTTGGAAAGCAAGTTGTTTTTGAAATAAATGCTTTGACAGATGAAGATTTGCAGCGAGAAACAGCTTGGAAAATTCAAACAGTTCTGCGCGAAGCCGCAAAAAAAAATTCAAAAACTACATCGTCTGCATCGTCTGAACAGCCAAGCACATCGAGAAAAACTTCAAAAGCATCTTCTCCCGATATTTTGCAAAAAGCATTGGAAGATATATTAGATGAAGAAGACTTCTAATTCTTGTTCTGTAATTCTTTATTTAAAAAAAAAACAAATAGTGAAATAAAAAAGACTGAAATATAAAGTACAAAAATGTAACAAATTTATCCTAACAATGTGCAAATAATTATATATTTTGAAATAAAAAAATTAAACTTTCTTTCGCCTTTATTCTTTAAAGTTTATAGTTTTTTACGCCATAGTAAAAATAATAATTATTGTAAAAGTTGATGTTTCGATTCAATTTTGATATTTTGATATAATTATTATTTTTGAATTTTAAAAGGAAAAGAAGCAGCAACAAGAAAATATAAAAATCAAATCAAAAAATAAAATTCAAAAAATTGCAATTATTTTTGACAAAAAAATTCAAAAAATAACAATTATTTTTGGCAAAAAAAAAACCAGAAAATAACAATTATCTTTTGATTTTTATAATAAATTTCATAATTGTTACGACCCCTGTGCTGGAATGGCAGCACAAAGAAGCGAACTTGACAATCGTGTTTGGTAATTAATAGATCTATAGGATTCTCCAGTAGCTAGGTAACGAAGTGTGGCAGCTAATTTTTCTGCTGGCGATATCGAATTCCTACATATTGTGTCTTTTTTTTTTATGTCCTTTTCTATTTTTCCTAGAGTGAATTTAAAGGTTTCTTCAGTCATTCTAATATAATTAAAAAATGATGAAACATCCAATGAAAGCTCATTCGTTAGAAATAAAAATGAGCCCCGTATCTGTCGCTCTATCCTCCATGGTTTTACCCACTCCTTTCGCCTTTTTTTATTCGGTAAATTATTTGCATTTTCATAGCAATCTAGTAAATTTAAAATTATTTTTATATTTTCCGCATCATCTAGATCTAACACTTCAACAGCCATTTCAGTTAAGTCAACAATCTCTTCAATAATTTCTTCTTTAGAAAGATCAGCCATTATGTTTTTAAAATTTGTTTAGTTTTGTCTGTATTAATAGTTGTATTATGTTGCCACTGCTTCTTTTGACAAATGAGCAATTAGTTAGCATATGGCAACTTTTTATACGAATGAAGGGATAAAAAGAATTAGTCAATTGAACGTCAAAAAGTCGCTTTGTTGCTGCAACAAAATCCCTTCATGTAAACGCAAGCAGATTTAAGAAGGGACACCAAAAGAAAACGCAGGCAGTGTCGCAGCGACATGCCCCTCCATGTAAACTGGCTCTTTACACATTTTCATAATACAATCAGGGTTGTCGAGTATAATAATTTCTCGACAAACGGCGATTATCAAGCTTTTTGCCGACATGACGATTTTTTGCGGCTTATAAGATATTTGTCGATTTTGTTTCCTATTTGATAAGCCATAAATTTGTTTTGAGACTCTTGGAAAAATTTTCCGTTTTTTATTTGGAAAGATTATTTCAATGATGGTATTCCATCTAATTTAAATCAGTTTTGACTAAAATGTTATAGCTATACGTCCGGTACGTACCATTTCAAAGAACTTGCTTTGACTGTCTTTATATGCATATAATTTCAGCTGCTATGCCTGTGTCGAAAGAGTTTCAAAATTTGACATTTTGGCCAAACCGGTGTTCTTTCTCATCCATGTAACTTATAATCTATTGGTGGTAGCAAAATTTGTCCAAAACAAATCAGATAGCTTTCAATTAGATTAGATAGCTTTCAAGCTTTCAAAAAATATTTTTTTTTTGTTTTTTTTTTTAAATTTCTTAAAATTTTTTGCTCAAAATAAAGCTTAGGTCTTTTCCTTTAAGTTAGTTATGGTCGCTATTTGGGATGCGAGTGGGTTATGTATAAAAAAAAAATAATTTCTAGGTCAAGACGAGGATTTTTCATTTTTATTTTGTTCATATCATGGCGACTTTTTTATATTTTTGTCGAAATAAAGGTATTCGGATTTCGTATTTTTGAGGATTTATAAAAAATATTTTTAATAAAAATATATGTTTTATTGTCAAAAACTAATAAAAAAAAAGGCTTTGGCGTTTCTGACATTAAATTTGGCAAAAAAAAAATCTGACAGCTCTGGCTGCCGTTCCCAACTTTCCTACAATTAACATGGGCGCTGCCAGTTGTTATTAATATAAAACCCGCCAAATGCAAATTTTTTCATTTGTGCAAAAAATTTTGTGCATATTTATTTAATTTATTTTTTTAAAATAAGACCTATAAATAATTAACCAAATTCGATATTCGACAGCTTTATTTTTAAAAGCTTAGTCGAGTTTTAGAGCACGAAATTAGTATGGAAAACCGCTTTTTATGTATACATTACTTAAGCATTCGTTTATGAAACGTTACTCTTCATTTAAGTAAAATAAAGTTACTCTTCTTCGAATCGACCAACTTTTAAAAAAAAATTCTAGCGGAACGATTTTTAAAGTAAAAAATCAACAACAAATTTTTAAGTTAAGCATTTTATTAAAAAATAAAATAAAGCATAAAATATATGAGTTTTCCTCTCTTTCAAAGGAACTTTTATATGTTCGGGTGAAATCTTGCAACTTAATTTTGAAGCAGATACCTTGAACCGATTAAGCTGACATTTTGTAAATACGTTCAGTTTGGCTGATAATGCACGGTTAACTTCGTAAAGTTATTCTTAATCCAGCTTGGTAAGACACCCAAGATGTCGGACTAATTATTTTTAATGCATTCCTACAATATGAGTATAAAAGGAAGGGCTTGCTGAGAAAAGGTCGACAAATAAAGTGACGTTACTCTAGATCCAATGCGGCGGACTAAGTTTTGAATGAAATAAATTAAAAGTAAAAAATCTTTTTTTAAAAAAAAACAAGCTTTTATTTAAATGCGCTGAAAAGAAAAAAATATTTTAAAAATAAGAAACGCTTTTATTTAAATGCTCTAAAAAGAAAATTTGAGTTTAGAACTTTTACTATCAACTTATAACGTCATTAAACAATTTGTATGGTATACAAGCTTGTCGCGAGATTAACTTGTGTAGACAAACAAGTAAATTATATAACTTCATGTGATTGATTTTAACTAAACAAATTTTCAAACAAAGTAAATACATATAAATAGATTAATGACGTTATAAGTCGTTAGTAAAGGTTTATTAATTTTTTTCTTTTTAGCGCATTTTAAAAAGGTTTTTTAATTTTTATAAAATACAAACATAATACCCATAAAATAATAATATGATAATAACATAATAATGAATAATAATAATTACTAGCTATTTGTTCATTGTTTTAATATTTATAGTTGGTGCAATCGCTGCTATTTTTATTTATTTTTTTTTTAAATTTAAACGTATTTTGTTCTTAAAATACGACATAAATTCTAAATTTTTTCTTACATTATTTTTGTTTAAATTAATTTTTGAAGAATTGCGCTCTTACTTTGAATAAGCCTCACAACAATTTTTTTTTTCTTTCTATTAAAATGAAGTTATTTAAACAAATGGAAAATGAGAACACCAAACAAGTTTTAAAATCGCCACGTTTGGCGAAAAATCACTACATGTGGCAGCCCAGATTGTACTATGAATTTTTTAAAACAATGTGGCAAACCGCTACTGGCAATGTGTTAAAGAAAAAAGTATAAGCACTGTAATAGTATTGTTGTTTCTTGTCAATCACTTATTTGGTATACAACAGGGATGTTAAATAGGGGTTTAAATTTTGTACAAACTTCCAAAAAATGTACTTTTTGGACCTTTACGGAACCATTTTTTTTTTAATTTATTAAAATAACAAAAAGAGTGAAAGTTATAAAAATAAAACAAAAAAAGCAGGATAAGATAATGTCTTTCGCATATACTTGTTAAGTTAAGTAGTACTTCTATATTCCAAAAAAATACTGATGTTTTGCTTATAGTGCCATCGTCTGTGGTAAAAAAGAAACAAAGGTAGTAGCACTGGATTTGACTAATGTTGCCTCGTCTGTGGGTACCATAAGTTCCCTTTTACAATGTGGCAAGTAAAAGGCAGACAGGCGAAGTTTGTAGGCGATAAAAGGGGACTAAGTGCTCTATACACCAAAATACTAGTCGCATATTTAAGCACCCATTACATTAACGATTTGTTGTACAACATAAATGCAATGAAAAGGACTCATTAATTTGCTTGTTATACAAAAAAAAGCAAAAAGGGGGAGCTATGACAAATTTTAAAATTGTACCAAATGAGTCACGGTAGCAGTGATGCCAATACAAATTTCCAGAAAATCTCTACGTGTCTATAAAAAATTCCCTCTTTTCCCTACAACCAAAAAAATTATCCCTACACTATTCCCTACGTTAAATTGTATTGTTTTAGCTTTAGGCAAACAAATACATACTCGTGTTAACATTTTGTAAATATTATAATTAAAGCATTTATTAACATTTATTATATAAGTATTTGTTAAGAATAAGAAAAAAACCAAAATAAATATGTACAATGCTATGCTCAAACATATAAAAATTCAATTAAAAAAAAAAAACACTGTGTGACAAATTTAATTTTTTTCTTTTTGACGGAAACGTCACTATATATCCTTCAAAAGGCAAAACTAAGTCAAACTACGTGTTTGATTTTCATTTCAAGAATACTTTTTTTAAATAATTTTTTAATATAAGCATCCAATATTTTTTATAAAACTCGGGCCCAAATAAAAGGGAAGGAGCTGTATAATTTAAAAAAAAAATTAACTTCAGTTCCCCTAAATAGGAATATAAAAAAATATATCCTTCCGCTTCCTTAAAAGTTTTTATTAAATTTTTTTAAAAATTTCAAATTGTATGATTTTATTTCTCTTAGTTTACTTTTTTCTCTGAACAAAATTATTTTCTATGTAGAAATTTCATTCACTAAATATTTCCTTTTTATATTCGCACACATTGAAGCGAATGTGAGAACTAATGCAAATAGCAAAATTAAGCGAATAGTTCGCAAATGCGAGCCCGAATATTCGACGCCCCAAAATGTATACGTATGTACATGTTTTTGGCACTTGTTGAAGATTGCTAGGCTGTTAGGGCTCATAGTATAGGGCTTCTGTTGAAAAATACTACATTTGTACTTAAATGCTGTTGCATATGAAAAATTTTAATTTTTAAATGAAAATAATACGAATATTTAAGTTTTTTTTACACAATATATTGAAAATGAGATAATATTTTAAAAATTCCCTACATTTGCCTTAAAATAAAAATTCTGTCCTTTTTCCCCTACCCTTTAAGTTTTGCGAAAAAATCCCTACAAAAAGGGAAAATTCCCTACTATTGGCATCACTGCACGGTAGTACCACGGTACTTTGGAAGGTCAAAATGTACCACACAATTGTACCAACTTTAACATTCCTGGTATATAATATGAAACCGAACAAAAAACAATTGCGAATTTGGTATGTGCTTCTTGTTTTCTATTCTTGGGTACACTCAAAATAGTTTTACAGTTACTAAATGTAATTTATTAAAATCGTTTTCCGTAAAGTTAAAAAATTAATGAAAATTTTGTTATATTAAATATAATTAAACTAATTTAACATATTTTTCCAAAAACAAACTACAAAAAATAATACGGGTTTTCAGGATATCGCTTAAAATTACCATTTGTGCAAATGAACAAACTTGCGAGACTCGTTTCATAAATACCCTTTTTAATTTTTGTGTAATTTTAAGCGACTAATGTCATTTCAAACTGAAAGTCAATACAAAAATAAATTATAAAAATAAAAGTTGAAATTTGTGAATAAAAGGTGAAAATTGTTTTTTAAACATGCATAAAGAAAGCAAAAAAGAATAATTTGCTTAAATTATTGTAAGAATTTATTGTTGGTGATTTTATTAACATTTGAATTTTTTATTGAAAACGGTGGCAAAGGTGCCCGTAGACGACATGTTTTTTACATCTGACTTGTCAACTTTTCAAGTCATATGTAATTGTGAATGTCTGTCAAAATTGCTGTTTTACAAAAGTTTAATAACATTTGGTCACAAACGTACATGTAATTTGCCTCTGACATTGTCTATGTTTTTTCTCTGTAGCTAAAGAATAAAACAAAGTAGTTCTTGGTTTCAAAATAGCGAGCTGCCGGCACAAAAATTTTTATTTGCACCGTAAAAAAGTTCAGCCATCTAAAAATTTTTTTATTTCTTTCTTTAAATTCGAATATACCAATTTAGGATATTATAATGAAGCGTTTTTATTTATATATGTACTTAATTTCTATTCAATGGTGAAATTATTATACATATATCGGTATTGTTAAATATTAACTTAAGCCGGCTAATGATTCCGTGAACGGTGCACCGCCGCTGCGGGTTTCTTCCCGGCATAGATTTTTGACATAGCTGATAGAGCACGCTCTAATTGAAATTTTGTCAGATGCAATGTTTTAAAGGTAACACACGACATGTATGTATTTTGCAGTGGGAAATTTGACAAGTCAGATGTAAAAAACATGTCGTGTACATGCAACTTAAGCAATTAAAAAAATTCGTTTGTATAAATGCACATTTGAACAGCACAAGTTTACGGGTCAGAATTGTTGGGCAAATTTACGAAGTTTGTGTAAATGAATTCTCATACAATTTTTGACAGTTCATTTTGGATGGTTTAAAAATGCACAGTTTGCACAGATTTGCGAGACTTTTAAGAGATATAATGAAAACCCTAATTGATTTTTATATCTGTTAATATGTTCAGTTTTATTCATAAAATAAAACTGGAACAAATGTGTACATAAATAAAAGAAAATAAAAAACAAAAATATTGGTAGGTAATAATGACAGGTTAAAATACTGATTTAGCTGTCTTAGTACGTAATTTAAATTTAGCTAAAATTAACTGAAAACACCTTTGAATATGTTTTTGTAGTTTCAATTTTTTTAATTTAAAATAAAGAGAAAAGTTAATTAGTTTCTACGTTATAAAATGAACATTAATAAAATTAACCGTAAAATTCCTTTATTTAAAATGAAATGATCCGTTTTCTAATTACGTTTTCAGTTTTTAAACTTAATATTATTTTGAATTTACCTACATAATATTTTGAGTGTATTTAACACGAGTATGCTATATTTGTTTCTTTTAACACTTCATCGATTGTAAAGACCAGGATGACAAGACAAGTGTACTACTGAACGAAAAAGACAAAAGACACAAAAGACAAAGTGACCGGTGAACTAAAAGAACGAACTAGTTCTTTTTTTTAAATGAACTAAAATGACCGGTCACCAAAATGAACTTTTAAGCCCAAGTCTAGCATCAATACTAAACTAAAATCGCATGTGCAAACATACTCATATCACACTATTCTAACTGTATTTTTCAAAGCATGCTGTGATTTGAATAAACAAATATATAAAAACGGGTGTCATTCAATCCGAACTATAGAGTTGCAATCAATCCGGATTATAGAATACGCAATGAGCTGCAAAATTCTGTCTGGATTACCAAAAATTCCGGATTAGTGGAGTCCGGATTATCGAATTTACACTGTACCTAGCAATTCTCCGCTTCATTTGTCTTAAGAGGGCTTCAAAATTAGCTGAAATGCAAATTCGCACAATTATGTTACGCCGCTTTTCCTCTAAATTCTCCTCCCATAATGCAAAAATCTTAGATCCAAAACGTCAGGATATGCTGCATTGTTAGAACTATATGCTAGGCAATCTTCAGCTTCCTATATCATTAGGGGCTTTAATATAAGGGAACTTTCATCCGTCCACAGGCCAAAAATAATAAATCCGATCAGTGGGCATCAGAAAGCTCTGGATAGACAAAAAAAGAGGAACCCACAAATTTGGAAATTATATACATATGTATATAGATTAAATACCAACTTTTTAAGCAAAACTAACCTGATCCGACAAAATCTTGTATACAAACTTGGTAATGGCGGCACAAATCTGTTTTCAGATTAACTAAGACTAGTTTTGTTGTGCTGCTCATCCGCCAACGTTACTGCTTATGAGCGGAAATAAATACTGCGCGTGAATACGTACAGTTATACATGTTCGTCCAGTTCTTTCTTACTACAACAATTGGTAAGCATAGCTTTTTTTGTAAACCTAACGATTTAATTGCAAATCAATAATATCAATAAGATTTTGAAAGGCGAATTCATTCTAGCAGAGCTACTTTTACGAATTGCGTGTGTAATTTTTCTTCAAATGTGTTCTTTGGAACACAGTCATGCGTAATTTCCGGATTTGCTCATTGGCAGCACTGGTCAAAAGTCAGAAACACCAGTGATGTATTTGGCCTCTTTAATGTAATAAAAATAATAAGTTAAGTATATATCGATTTTCTTTACACTGTACACTAACGTAGTGCAGTTTTTTTACAACACAAACTCTTAATCTTATTTTTGTGTTTTTGAATTTGTACACAAACAAAATATGTACACAACTATTGTGAGCTGACGAACACAAACACTTAGATAACTTACCAACCTTACCGAACTTATTTTTAGAGTACGTGAACATTTTTTGGGGTACTTATTCTGTATTTTTTAGTGAACACGTAGTGAACTTTTAGCTAACGGGATATGTTTTTAGTGTGAGCGTAGTGATCATTAAATGCACTTGCTTCGTTTTTTAAAGGCAATATTTAAAATAATAAATCATCTGTATATATGGAAAAGAAAATAAGAAATATAATTTTTTAAAGGTTTGGGTTATATATTAAAAAAAAAAAAAACAAAAAAAAAATATAATATAAAGTTAAGTTTTATAACAGGAGTGCAAAAATATAAGAAACATGCAAAAGTGTACTAGTGTTTTCATTAAATATACATAGAATTTATATCAAAAATAAATCTAAATGGTTGTTTAAAACAGTCGATCAAAAATATAGTAAATAAAACATTAGTCCGTTTGTGTTTTGAGAAATTTATTTAAAACATTATTATAAGAGTAAACATATTTATGCGTGGGTGTGTTGATCATAGTTTTATAACGTATTTTGTTTTGATTTTGATATATTAAATTGTTGATGCAAAATAGAAAAACCAATTGTGATATTGTAATAGCAGGTTAACACAGGTATGCAGCAGAGAAAAGTAATGATCAGAGTTGTAAAGCTTAATGAGTATGCGTAGGTGTAAATATATATAATTGTGTGTGCACATTTTGTTGTAGTGCTTTGCATTACTCGAGTTTTTTATTTTCAAGAAAAAAAAAACATTTTTATGAATGCTCTTGTTTTTATGATTTGATTTTTTAGCTAAAAATTTATTGTTGTTTTCTATATTCATACATAAATTTTAGATACATATTTTTTTTACTATTTTATATGTGCTCTTGCGTGGATATTATTAAGCAATAATTATGACGCCAACCTCTTTCAGATGCATTATCATTAATGTAAAAACCCAAATGCAACAAATTCGCGGAAAATTAAGGAATTTTCGGTTAACTTATTATGGATTTTAAGTGATCATTTGACTGAAAAGAAAGTAGTTTTACGATGCCGCAAAATAAAATCTATATTTAGCACAATATGTAATTCTTATGTATAATTGGATGTGCACATTTATAATTGGAAAACGAAGCGTCGAAAATTGTTGTTGTGGTTCGCGTTACTCGAGTTTAAAAAAAAAAAAAAAAAAAAAAACATTTTTATGACTGCTCTGGTTTTTTCAGAATTTAAATTTTTTCAGTTAAGAAATGGTTGTTTTTTATAGTCATACAAGCATTTTTGGTAAATCTTTTTTTATTTATTTATTTATCTACTTTGGTATATTTAGCAATAATTATGACGCCAACATTAACGCTGTAAAATATGAACCCACTTTTCTCTGGAACGGCTCGGGAAATTTTTCCAAAATTGGTGTCATTTAATCTTTAGGTGGTATTCTACCATAATCCGTTGAGTTTACGCCCTGACACTTTCTAGTTTGGCTGGCATAAGTCAGCAACGATTTTTACTGACCATTTTGGATGAACCCACTTTTCTCTGGAACGGCTCGGGAAATTTTTTCAAAATTGGTGTAATTTAATCTTTAGGTGGTATCAGTGATGGAAAAATCAGTACTATGGTACTATTTTGAGTAATTTTTCTTTTCATAAATACCACAGTACCCCCACTTCAGTTTTAATACTCTTTTCTTGTATGCTTCTTTGTTAATAAATCCAGCGTTGCTATTTTTTTAAACATTTCCTACCTGCCAATAACATACAGGGTACACATACACCTTAAAGTTCTTTAGCGTTCATGTTTTTTGTTGCAAAAATATTGATATTCTTCAAGCATCAATGTCATTTTTAATGCGTTTTAACTACATGGTGTCGATGACGGCATAACATACTGGTATGCATTTCCTATTTTTGCTCACCAATAATTAACAAACATATTTTGAACACCACTAGATGAACCCACTTTTCTCTGGAACGGAAGGTCGGAAAGTTGATGTTTTTTAATACTTTTCCACTAAATTTCTAAAACATTAAATCCAAAAAATACATTCATTTTCAATTCCGATGTTGCCACTAAATCTCCTGATTTTTTATTTCCGCCGTTGCTAACTTTCGTTGCTATCTTGGCGGACGTCGAATTTTCTATTCAGTAACATTTTAACGATATTCGCTGTCGATTAAAGTCAGCTGTTACTTAAAGCAGATTTTTTTTTTCATTATTTTAACGACAAATATTTACGTTGTGTTTATGCATACTACATACATACATGCATATGTATAGGTATGAACAAAAACTAAATTCAAAATGTACAAAAAAAAAAGCAAATTATGAACAAAAATAAGGCCCCTATTATGAGTTACATTCGATAAACGATTTTCGCTGGCTAAGTTGATCGAACGAATTTTCATTTGGTATTATGGCACACATTCGATAAAAAAGTACTATTGTGATTTATTTTATTCACAGTAGTACATTTTCTATCAGCTGTGACTTTAAATAAAAAATTTTTGTTAACAAATTTAAAAAAGTTAAACTAATATATAAATCATGACTACGACGGAATTATGGTACGATGATTCATCTGATGAAGATGACTGCTTACTGGAACTGGCCAAAAGTAGAAAAAGGTATTCAGCTCTGTTTTGGCTAATTTTCTTTTTTGTTTTAGACTCTATATCAGCCCAGACCTGTAAAAGTTAGTTATTTTAATTTATTTCTCTAATCAACCCAATAATGAATAAAAATGTCCAGGAGTTTTCTCCTTTTTCCCGTTTTTCCTATTTAAACTCAAATGTAAAAAATGGGAGAAAACTACCGGGGAATTTTTTGCACCATTTGGTTGAATATATATTTAACTACCTTAATCCACTTTGCTGTCGTCCTAACGGGTGGTCCCAAACAATTTAGCTCCTGCAAGATTTCATCCCACTTTTTTAAAGCCTGAACTTTTGTAACAATTCCTTTTGCCAACAAAGGATTTTGTTCCATAAGGGACACAAGCTTTTCCAACTGCTGTTTACTACTGACGACTTTAGACCTACATAAAATAACCAAAAATAATAAGGAATGTGAAATTTGCACACCAAAACTAATAAATTTACAAAAACTTACATTTTAAACAATTTTTTTTTAAATTTTTTACACCGTCGAAAGCAAATTTGTTTTCGTTGAAAAATTCGATGCACAACGAAATTTTCGACAGTGCTACCAACTCATAATACCAAATTAACATTCGATATTCGATGTTCGATAGCCAGCGAAAATCGTTTATCGAATGTAACTCATAATAGGGGCCTAAAATTCTAAATGTAAAATTCACAAAATAAAATAAAAAAACAATTTAATTTGTTTTTCTTTATTCTCTTTTGTGCTTTTCGCTTATTTTAACATTTTGTAGACAGAGACGTTACAAAAACTACAGCAGCTTACAATCGTTAAAAATAAATTACCGAATCACACTATCGCTACCGCAAGCGAATATACATGTTGACAAAAATTACGATTGTCGGATCGTTAAAAATTAGTGAGTCGCACCACTGGGGTTTAATCACCGCAAACGATATCGATCAAAATTTGTTATTTGAGTATTATTACACTCGTTATCGAATGAAATATATGGTAAACTTAAAAGTTAATTTTTACAACTGTTTTGCAAAAACATCTCAACTAATGGTGTTTTCTTTTCTACAAAAAAAAAAAAAAAAAAAAAAAAAAAAAAAAAAAAAAAAATACCACCTTGTTAAAAGGTACATGTATAAAATGTCTTGCCGACCCTGTAATAATGCAATTTTTAGTTGACGAGAACAAAACTGCTGACAAAAATTTTGTTCTTCAAAATATAAGAAAAATATGTACATAAATTAAAAAGTTTGTTGATATTAAATAAATAAACAAATGAACAAAATGAATGACGAAATTCCAATTTCTTTACTTTGTTTTTTATAAAATATGTAAACAAGAAAATACCTTTGCCAGATTGCTGATTTATTAACACCAAGTTTGTCAGATTTCTTGATTTGATGTTTTTTTCAAAAACAATTTTATAACACCGAATCCACTTGAATTTTATATCCCTGACAACCTATCATTAACAATGTAATGCTTTCTTATGTTTTTACTATTAAATAATAGAAAAAATATCTATTAAAATTTTAAATTTTTACTGTCCTGTAGCCCGTTTCTGTATTTCTCGCATCGTAAAATTTCCCGCATGAAACAAGTGAATTATGCAAAAACAGTGCAATATGAAACAAAAAATGGTTTTTCTCACATAAATGTTTCTGTATCTTTACTTTGGGAGAATTATCTGTCATTTAAATAATTTTCCAGCAATTACTGGAAGGATGTAAGAAAAAGTGTTTCTGTATCAATATTTTGCTAAAAGTTTCTCACAAGAACGGTCATAATAAATCACATATGAAATTGATGCGAGAAAAATAAAATTTCCAGAAATGGGACCCAAAATATATATTAATGTACAAATTAATTTTTCTTATTTTCCATTAATGAATAAAACACAGTTCTTCAGTTTTCAATATTTTTATTCAGATATTTTTCGAAGTTGCTAATTTATGTTTTTGATTAACACTGTCATGTTTCTTTATTTAAATTAATACCATTCTTTCACTATGTAAAATTTTAATTTTATTAAATTAATTTTTTTGCTTTTTTTTTAAATACGTTTTCCTTAAATTAATTTGACAATTCAGGTTTTCTATTTAAAGTAATTTCAATTACTCCAGTCAAATAAGTCAAATTTGAGTTTAGTTAAATTTTTATTCATTAATTTTTTCAAATTCTAGTTTTTTTATTCAAATTTTTGAATAAGTTTTCATAAGTTTTTTTTTTTATTTTTATTAAATAAAACGGGGTTCATTAGTTCACTAAGTGAAATTTGAGTTAATTTTAAGTTTGAGTTTAATTTATTTTAAATACAAACGTTTTTCTTACTCTTGCATAGGTTCTTATTTAATTAATTTGATAAGTCAGATTTCTTTATTAAGATTAATTTCAATTACTCAACTATGTGAGATTTGAGTTGAATTAAATTTTAATTCATTAATTTTTGTTTATTTTGAATTTTAGGTTTCTTATTTTTTTTTTTTTTTTTTTTTTAAGTTTTTATTTATTTAATAAGACAGAATTCACTATGTGAAAATTGAATTGAATTAAATTTTAAGTTTTAAAATTTTAAGTTTTTATTTATTTAATAAGACAGGATTCACTATGTGAAAATTGAATTGAATTAAATTTTAAGTTTTTATTTATTTAATAAGACAGGATCCACTATGTGAAAATTGAGTTGAATTAAATTTTAATACATTAATTTTGTTTTTCAAATTCCAGGGTTTTTACTTTAATTTCTACAATAGTTGTTCTTTTTCAAAGTTTTTTTTTATTTTGTTAGCTTTCTTTTTTTATGTAAAAATTTTATTCTTTCTTTTGTTTGTTTTGCGAGTGATCACTTTGAGAACCAAAACCCAACTGAACAAAACTTTACTTTAATTCTTATCCTAAATCAAAAATAGCAAATATGAATGAAAAGAAACTGATCAATGAAAAAATTTTTGCCTTTACTTCTTTTTATTAATTACAACAAAACTGATTTAAACGTAAAAGAAAGAACAAAAATCAAAATTTACAAATATGAATGAAAAGAAATTTATCAATGGAATTTTTTTTATTTATTTCTTTTCAATGATTATAATAAACTGAACTAATTACGGTTTACACTATGATAAAACAACAATAAGTAAAAAAATATGTAGAAAAGAAAAAAATCTTTCTCCTTTTTTTTCTCTTCACTCATAATTTGCTAACTCATTGATAATTTAATATAAAAACAATTTTGTAAACTATCAATTCCGTTTTGCTTAGCAACTATATATTCTTATAAAAGAAAATTTTAAAAAAGAATTCCATTTTACTAAAGTCTGTTAACTTCTCCCGTTTTCCAAAAGAGTCGTCCCCGACTCTGGAATTATTATATTTTGTTCTTTTCCCTGGCATAGTACAATCGAAAGCTTAAAGCAGAGTAACGAAATGAATTACTTTAAAAGTCAGCGAATATTATCCTTGTGAACAATTTTGTTCTCAATTTGGACCGTGGATCCCAAATCCCTCTGAATTTCCTTCTCCATATAAATCCTACTGAACTTGTTGCCTAGTCTTTTGTTAACCCTGACAAAAACTTTCTGTCCTGGCTCGAAAGTCCGTATACGTCTTACCCTGTTATGAAATTCTAAATCCTTCCTCTGCTTGTTAATTAGCCGATCCTTTACAAAAGTTCTCAGTTCCTCCGGTATTGCGTGTAAAATATCGATTGGTCTGTGATTAACAACCGAATGTATGGTCTGATTATATTTCAAAACCGACGTAAGAATAAGCTCCGTAGTGTCATTTATTGAATACTCTAACCTAATGCATCTAGCTATTTCCGAAAGTGTGCTGTGAAATTTCTCAACCTGGCCATTTGATGTACTGTGCAAAGGAGGGACAGCAACAATTTCAGCTCCATAAAAGTTTCTAACTAGTGTCTTGATTGATTCAGAGTTCAACGATTTTTCATTGTCACAAATAATAGTCCTGACATTATTAAAAATATTCAAAATCTCCTGCACAGCAGGTTTTACATCAACTATGGATCTTGAAGCTATGGGTTTAGCAATGGCAAATTTTGAAAATTTGTCCACGCACGTCAAAAAAAATTTTTTGTCCGTAGAGTAGATATCCATGTGCAGCAATTGACCTGAATAAGAGGGAATAGGGGTTTCCGATATTTCATGTCTCCTCGGATGACGATTATATTTAGCCTCATGACAGATTTTACAACTCCGAATAAGTTCCTTTAATCTCCTACGAATATTTGGGAAAAAATAGTCTTTCAAAATTTGCTTAACATTCTCACCAAGTGCACGATGGGCCCTATTGTGCTCATTATTTAAAATTTCCAGCTGATCATCCGTGTTAAATATGTCAGTCACAAATCTACCAGTATGTAAGATCTTCACAGATGGGTATGCCGTAACTACTAAATGCTGAATCTGAGCCAAAATTGGCAAATCGCAGTAAATGGCATTCACAACGTTGGGATTAATTGCCTGTTTCAAGCTTCCAAAAACCTGCTCGATATTAGAAAAAGTTATTGTATGACGAACCCGATCTTTAAAAATTATCTTCGTTTGCTTCTTGTTCGCTGTTCCCTGAGTAAGAATAATTTGATTCCGAAAACAATTTAGTGGATTTACAACGGTTGGTATTACCTCGGTATATGATTCTTCGCTGTTTGCAACATCTAAAGATGAACTTGATGAAAGATGAAAAATCATATTATTATATTGCCTGGAAAGTGCATCTGCGACTACGTTATCTCTGCCAGGTTTATAATGAAACGTCGGTGCATATTCTTCAACAAATGCCTTCCATCTTTTTAATTTCGAGTTAGGATTTTTTTCTGATATTGCAAATATGAGCGGCTGATGGTCAGTAAAAATGTTTAGCCTATTAACACCATAAAGATAGTTTCGAAGATTCTTCAAAGCCCAAACAATAGCTAACAATTCTCTTTCGTTTACTGCGTAACTTTCTTCTGCTGGTGACAAGGTTCTAGATATCATTGTTATTGGACGTCCTCCCTGTGATAACACTGCACCAATCGCATATGCGGACGCATCTGTGGTAAGGTCAAAGGGTTTTTCGAAATCTGGGTAGAGCAGTAATATTTCCTCTGAGGCAAGTATCTCTTTCATTTTATTAAAAGCCCCCACGGCCTCATCATCCAAATAAATTTTAGCGTTTTTCGATTGCTTGGCCCCTATATGCCCATTTTCACCCCTAAGGTATTTCGTTAAAGGCTTCGCTATGGCTGCGTAGTCCCTTACAAATCTTCTATAATACCCGCATAAACCAAGAAAGGATCTCAAACCACGAAGAGATGATGGTACCTGATAATTAACTATAGCCCTCACTTTATCTGGGCAAGTTTTAATACCCCTTGTTGAAACCGTAAAACCCAAGAATTCGACCGACGTCCTAAAAAATTTAGATTTTTCCAATGAGACTCTCATATTAGCATTATATAGTTTTCCCAATATCAGTGCAATATCATCAATATGTTTCTGCTCTGAGTCAGAAAATATAATGATATCGTCAATATAAACATGGCAACATTTACCAATTTCCTCACGTAATATATCATCTATAGCACGCTGAAATATACTAGGTGCATTCTTTAGCCCGAACGGTAGTCTACAGAACTCATATTTGCCATTATTGACGCTAAAAGCCGTCTTTTCCCTATCCTGTTCCCTTAAATTTATCTGATGAAAGCCGGATTTCAAGTCCAAAGTTGTAAAATATTCGGCCTTACCAAGGTTTGCCAGGATAACGGAAGTTTCAGGTATTGGGTATCTATCGCTCACTGTCTTTGAGTTTAGCTTTCGAAAATCGACAACTAAGCGCTTTTTTTGTCTTCCTAAATCGTCAATCCCCTTTTTATCAACAACCCAAATTGGATTGTTAAACGGTGATCGTGATGGTCTTATAATTCCGTTCGCTAATAACTCCTCTATTTCCTTATTCACAAAATCTATCATCGCCATAGAATAAGAGTAATATCTTGAATATACCGGTTCGTCATCTGTAGTTCGAATACTAGCTATGACCTTCGTGTTATATGGGAGGGCCTCATTAGGGCTCGCAAAAACGCGTTCAAATTCTTCTAAAAGTACAAGAAACTGTCCTCGAACCGCCTCTGGAATATCACATGAATCAATCGAGATATAGTTCACTCCATTTCCATAAAAATACATTAATTTCTCCGTGCCACCCTCATATTTCAAAATACCATTTTCCATATCCAAATGTGCCTTTATCTCATTAAGATGCTCAACTCCTATAATACCGTCAAATGTAGTGAGACAAGGAAGTACAAAGAAATTTCCGACCCTATTGAACAACCTTATTAGAGTTCTACGATAAACTAAATTTTCACCATTAACTGACTTCACTAAAATTGGATTTCCCCTGTCGCTAATATAGGAGAAAATGTCTAAGTCCCTAATATAATTTTTCGAGGAACCAGTGTCCACCAGAAATTTCAATTTTCTTCCTTTAAATTCCCTCTCGACATAGGGCAAGAGGGATCCATGCCTAAAAAATTAATTTGATCCAGCTCAGGATAATCAGAAAATGTTCCCTCATCCACGGCATGACCTCCCTGCTGGTTATCCGATAAGTGAAAAACACGTTGTGTGTTGTTTCGAACTTGGCGAGAGCTGCCTGGTGCCTCTCGTGCAAGTGAATTATGTTGTGCTGTACCTACAGTCCTCATACTCACATCATTATCAAGTGGTTGTTGTTGGACCCTATTATCTGATTGAAAATTCTGTTGTGACCGAATGTTATTATATGGTATCGGCTGAGAATTGGAAGGGCTTTGCCAACGAACGTTATTGTGCATTGCATTAGCATTTCGATAATTTGGCAACAACGTCATTTGCTGTGGTCTGGATTGGGGTAAAGTTCTTTGAGCTGTTGAATTTGAAAAAGAATTCGCTGAAATATTTAGATTTGCCATCTGTCTAGGATGACCAATCGCGCTTTGCCTATTTGTACCCTCATTGTAGTTTCTAGCGAAATTATATCGAGACTGATTTGTTGCCATCTCCTGTGCCAGTGTCAAAGCCGTTGGCATATCCGAAGGTCTACATGAAAACAGAATGTCACAAAAAGGTTTTCTTAAACCAGAAATAAACACGCGAAGTGCGTCCTCCCTATACTTCATATTCAATGACTCTATCAAATTCATATTTCCCCCATGGCTCATTGTAACCTTGCTTGTTATCAAACCAAGTTTCTCCTCCACTTCATTGTAAAAATCAAGAATGGTTTTAGACCCCTGAGTTAGAGTAGAAAGTTCCCGCTCAAGTGTAAAAACAGATCTTTTGTCGGCGTACGCGAAATCTAGTCTTTCTAAAATAGCATAAAAATTCAAAACCGTATTATATGAACTCAAAACCGAGTCCGCTTTGCCGATTACTTTGTTCCGTAAAATAGCGACAGCCTGGTAATATTTTGAGCTCCCAATATACCTTTCGTACAATTTGTGAGCAGTAATCGCTGCCTGTCGCCAAGAAATATACCTAGATGCATCACCATTAAAATCCGGTACCGATTTAACCACGTCCAACGTCTCGTTGCATTCAATACCCTCATGAATCGTTATCTCCCTATGCTCCTCTATAGCCGTTGGCGTTTCCAATGTCCTCAACCTACATGCTAAGTCATCAATAGTAGATTGAAACTCCTGCCGAGTACGTTCAGTAGCCTCTCTAATAGCAGCCGTTATTAATGCCTGCACTGTCTGGGAATCCATATTCCTATCTTCAGTCTGTCCGAATTTCAAACTGTCTAAACTTTCGATTAAACTTTCAATGCTCATTACAATCACTTTCAATATTTACAATTTGTCGTTTCTTCACAAATCAAAAAAAAATAAAAAAATGTCCAATCTAAATTATCATACAATTATATTAAATCTTATTTATAATACAAAAAAATTATATTTACTTAAATAAAACTTAACCTTTTTTTCTTTAATTTTCTGCAAACGCTGTTTTTAGTAGAAGACCACGATTTCATCCGACGAATTAAGAGAACTTTTTTTTTTAAGTTTTTGCTAGTTGGTGTCTTCCCAATTGTTATGAACAAATCATTGTTATTTTAAGCCTTGGTGTGTGGGTTTTTACCTTGTTGGGCGCCAATTAATTTTTCTTATTTTCCATTAATGAATAAAACACAGTTCTTCAGTTTTCAATATTTTTATTCAGATATTTTTCGAAGTTGCTAATTTATGTTTTTGATTAACACTGTCATGTTTCTTTATTTAAATTAATACCATTCTTTCACTATGTAAAATTTTAATATTATTAAATTAATTTTTTTGCTTTTTTTTTAAATACGTTTTCCTTAAATTAATTTGACAATTCAGGTTTTCTATTTAAAGTAATTTTAATTACTCCAGTCAAATAAGTCAAATTTGAGTTTAGTTAAATTTTTATTCATTAATTTTTTCAAATTCTAGTTTTTTTATTCAAATTTTTGAATAAGTTTTCATAAGTTTTTTTTTTTATTTTTATTAAATAAAACGGGGTTCATTAGTTCACTAAGTGAAATTTGAGTTAATTTTAAGTTTGAGTTTAATTTATTTTAAATACAAACGTTTTTCTTACTCTTGCATAGGTTCTTATTTAATTAATTTGATAAGTCAGATTTCTTTATTAAGATTAATTTCAATTACTCAACTATGTGAGATTTGAGTTGAATTAAATTTTAATTCATTAATTTTTGTTTTTTTTGAATTTTAGGTTTCTTATTTTTTTTTTTTTTTTTTTTTTTAGTTTTTATTTATTTAATAAGACAGAATTCACTATGTGAAAATTGAATTGAATTAAATTTTAATTTTTAAAATTTTAATTTTTTATTTATTTAATAAGACAGGATTCACTATGTGAAAATTGAATTGAATTAAATTTTAAGTTTTTATTTATTTAATAAGACAGGATCCACTATGTGAAAATTGAGTTGAATTAAATTTTAATACATTAATTTTGTTTTTCAAATTCCAGGGTTTTTACTTTAATTTCTACAATAGTTGTTCTTTTTCAAAGTTTTTTTTTATTTTGTTAGCTTTCTTTTTTTATGTAAAAATTTTATTCTTTCTTTTGTTTGTTTTGCGAGTGATCACTTTGAGAACCAAAACCCAACTGAACAAAACTTTACTTTAATTCTTATCCTAAATCAAAAATAGCAAATATGAATGAAAAGAAACTGATCAATGAAAAAATTTTTGCCTTTACTTCTTTTTATTAATTACAACAAAACTGATTTAAACGTAAAAGAAAGAACAAAAATCAAAATTTACAAATATGAATGAAAAAAAATTTATCAATGGAATTTTTTTTATTTATTTCTTTTCAATGATTATAATAAACTGAACTAATTACGGTTTACACTATGATAAAACAACAATAAGTAAAAAAATATGTAGAAAAGAAAAAAATCTTTCTCCTTTTTTTTCTCTTCACTCATAATTTGCTAACTCATTGATAATTTAATATAAAAACAATTTTGTAAACTATCAATTCCGTTTTGCTTAGCAACTATATATTCTTATAAAAGAAAATTTTAAAAAAGAATTCCATTTTACTAAAGTCTGTTAACTTACACAAGAATGTGTATTATTTTTTTTTATTTGAAGAGAAAGAATTTAGATGATGAAAATAAGTAAACCACAATTGTTATATTTTGGTATTTTAATTTTGTAAGCCCTTTATTGTTTTCGTTTTATGCAGCGCTGCCAGATAAATTTGTGAAAAAACCGTTAATTTTCTAAGAAAAAATAAAAAAAATCGTCTATTTTGTTTGAAAAAATCGGACAACTCAAAATAAATTTTGACAAATTTTATTCGATTTTTATTAAAACACAATTAAAAAAATTAGTTCATGGGTAAAATACATATTTTATATATACATACATACTTAAGTTTGTGTTCTATTTAAATACAATTACTTATTTTATTTTTTCGTTAATCCGATAACAATTTAAAATTTCGGATTGTTGTTTTTCCTGAAAAAATCACGCAAAGGCGTGACAAAATATCATATTGGAATAAAACTAACACTTTTGGCCAAAAACAGGCAAAAATTTCCTATAGTGCATTGACTGAAAATTGGGGTAATAGTTTAATGTTTTTATTACATAAACAAATGTATTAAATAGTCTAAGGAAATAAAAATTAATCAGTTTTCCTTCAAAATTTTGATTTTGCCGATAAATTTTTTAAGCTGCCTTTTGTTTAAAGATATCGTTTTTCTGTGGTGCCTAATACACAAACATAAAAAACTTTATAAAATTATTTCATTTCGAAGAAAAAATCAGCAAATCGTCACTTTGCCATTTTTTGAACAAAAAATCGTCAAAACGACGATAAATCGTCAAATCTGGCAGCCCTATTTCTATTATATCTATTTCTTTCGTTGACGTCTCGCATTCGAATATAGAAACACTTTTTTCTCATAAATCGAGAAACGATGGAGTTTTTTCTTTCACACTTAATGTGAGAAGTTTTGTGATGCAAGAAATACAGAAACGAGCTACTGATTAGAGGCGATTTTTTCCCAACATCGTCTGGTAACCCTATATAAACAGAAGCCATCTTTTTACAGCGCAGTATCAAACTGTCGATTTATACGGGGCGTAAAGTGCAATACCTTATGCAATTAGTAAGGGTGAATTTTTTAGAATAAAACAAGCCACCCTTTTAAGCCTAGTACTCTGTTCTAAATTGTGAAAAATGTTCAGCAACATCTATTATTTCACACGAAAAATTTTACATGTATCAATGTTACCTATCTCGCGAGTTTGCACAATTTGACGTTTTTAATCTTTCAATGTATGTGACATTGTTTTGCGTATGTAAACAAAACCCACATGTATTTTACAAAAAAGTATTTTTTTAAATAAAAAATTAAATAAAAATGAAGGTAAATATGGATAAAAAACTATTATCGGTTGTGTTATTTACGTTTTTCCGTTCTCATTTAATATTTAGATTTAACTTTTTTCACTTGTTTAAAATTCCACGTAAAATAAGTGCAGCTTATATTATTTCGCAGTTGTAAAAAATGTTGCCAGAAACTTTTCGTAACTTTTTCACAAATTTTGGAAAAAATTTTTAAACATGTTATTAGGGACGTAACGATACGCCTTTTTGCCGATACGATACCGATACTCAAAAAGAAATAACGGCGATACCGATATCGATACGAATACTAAATTTAAATTTTAGGTAAAATGAACAAAGCTCGAATAGAGTAATTTTTTTATTAAATAAAATTAAAGTGTAAGATATTATTAATATTGATGGCAATATTAAGAAAATATAAATAATATTTTTATAGAAAAGAACAGTGTCAGAGATTATAAATACATATTTAAAATGTAAATCAATAAAGTTTTGTTAAGGTATTCTCAACTTTCGAAAATCCGTTCGAACCGGACCTGCAGTGGAAAATAGTCTCTCATATGCGACAGAACTCATTTTAGAACTTTAATATTTTCACACTAATTGGATCTATAAATATAAGGAAATCTAAGGTATACCTCGACTTCTTTCTTGGCAGAACCATAGCTCAGGGTGCGCAGAGGCTAATCCCCCTTGGATGTTTTATTCTCAAAGCCCTCAAGTCTTTTACTTAGAACTAATGCTAAGTAAGTGTTAGTGACAAGTTACAGAGCCAACGCGTATAATGCATATATGTATAGAAAGCATTAAGTGGGATTACTTTGTGCATTTGCATGGGTCTCAAAAAAAGGTCGAGAAAGTATCAAACGCATAGAACGCGTGGTGTGGACCTCCACCTAAAGAATTAAAAGAAACATTTTATTTTTCTGCTTTTATTTTTTGTTCTGCTTTGAAATGTGGTATTTTATTTTGTGCAAAAATTAAGCTTTAAAAATTAAATGGTTTTTCAAAAAAAAAAAACTCTAAAGAAAAACTATCGGCGTATCGACAGCAAAATATCGCCGATACCGATATATCGGAAAACCTAAATTATCGCCGGTAAATCAGTGTTGGTATTCCTTACATCCCTACTTCTTTTACCGAAAATTTTTGGAGTCGGAGTCGGGAGTTTTTCTTGGTACTTCGACTCCGACTCCGGAACAAAAACCTCAACTACGACTCCACAACCCTGGAAAAAAGAGATATAAAAACGCGATATCTGTGTTACAGGAATGGTTTACATTTCTTTTGCAGGATAGACGAAATCTCAATAAAATAAAATATAAAAAAAAAAAAATAAAATTTTGTGTGGGTTTTACAGAGAAATGCAAATGTTTAACCAAAATCATTGCAATAAATTGATTCTGTGTTGCATAACATGGAGGAAAAACACATTAATTCATTCAAACACAAACAAGTCAATTGCCCGTGAGAATGTAACCCAAATATATACTTGCAATTTTTACAGAAAACACGTAACTTTTCGTGGAATACACGAGTACTATAGTTCATTAAAGGTATACGTAGTTTCATGATCCAGTAATAAAAATATAATTTTTTTGGCCATTTGTTATTTTTATGAATTTTTAAAAATTCTAAATTGTACCAAATTTAATTTCAATACCAACACAATAAGATGGATTATGGGGACAAATACCCCATTCCGAATAGAAGCTTGTATGGGTGCTATGTGAAATTATGGATATGAAATTGTGCCAATTTCATCAAATTGTCTCCAAAACTGCGACCTGTACTTTGCCCACAGGGTTTACATGGACAGCCAGCCAGCCGGACGGCCATCGTATATCAGTATACTTAAAGGTGGGTTTAGGGGCAATAATTTAAAGTGTTATAAACATTAGCAGAAATGCATACTACAATCCACTATTGTGGTGTAGGTATAAAAAGCGTACTATCAAGTAGAATATCGTCACATGTTTTTCATAGGCGGTAAATTTTTAAAGATTTAGAAATAATTTTTTATTTCAATATCACTCATGATATTGCGCATGTTTCTGTATACTTAGCTAAAAACTCATCCTTGTTGAGTTATGATACTATTGAAGCAAATGAGCGATATGTACATTAGGGTGGGTCAAAAAAAAAATATTTTCTCGTAACGACTTCTAATAGCGTAAATATGTTGTATATTTGTCTGCACTAGACCCCTGTAAAATATTATTAATTTATTTTTAGTGTAAGAACCCGCGCTTTGATCTTCATTTTGTTAAATTTGTAATATTTGCTATATTTGTTATATTTGTTATATTTGTTATATATGTTATATATATACAACATATTACTGTATCCTAACGATTCTTAAGTTCTCGAGGATTCAGACACACGGAATTCATTCATTGAAAAGTATATATTCTTCCAGGAAATGTTTTTGATAGAATACATATAAAATAATGCACAATAAAAATATCAGTTTGGGTTAACTACGCGGACAGTGAAGTTGTATGTTTATCTTTTTATTTGAACTGTTTTAACTTCTAACCGTTATGGAAACCAGAAGCCAAGATTATTTCTGCACGAGATTCGAAAATGTAGAAGATATTAATGATAATGTTTTACCAACTTACGAATATGTTACGAAATACTATGATTGGAATAGGGAGCAACTAAAAATAAGAAGGAATACTACCAAAGAACCATGTTTATATATTGCAAAACTTGTAGCTCAAGGGATAGAATGTGTTTGGAGAAAATCGTCTCTTCCTACAGTGTCAAATACAATAGACATACAAGTAATAAAAGGCTATCATATATATTACAAAAATCTTATAAAGTCGTTGAAAAAAATGTCCGTTTATTAGAAAGAAACTTTTCTCCGACGTAGCAGAGTTTTGTTTCATATTTATTCCTGTAGATGTAAGCAAATTGAGCTTTTTTGATGTTCAAGGCAATATAAGGTACCCAAAGAAGAACAGCAGTTTTTGATCGAGATGCGAGGGCGAGAAAGATGCGTATTGGAAGAGTAGTTCGAGATCTTCCAACTATATTGCAAAAAAACAGCCCTGGCAGCAAATACAGAAAAAAAACTTAAATAAAAGTCACGACAAAATTAACTTAAAACATCAGGAGTTATCTGTAAGTAATTCCAGTGCTTCTTGACGACGACTCTTTTAATTTACTTTCCACGTCAAAGGCAGAAAGAAAAAAAATTTTAGTTTGCCAATATTGTCAAAAACTTATAACTGTTACAGTATTTTCGATAGCGCAGCGGCTGCTATTGCTTCGTCTGTATTGCAAGATATCTCTCCTAGCCGTGAACCAATTGATAAATCAAAAATAAGACGGGAAAGAAAAAAGTACGTAATGAATGTATTCAATACAAGAAGCAGCTAGACCTACTAGCTTTATACTTTGACGGCCGAAAAGATTAGACGCTTAATATTATTTAAAAGGAAGCTAGGAAATATAGACAAATACTGATTGAGGAACATGTATCTGTTAAGGAGCCAGATTCAGTTTATGTTGGCTTTGCAACACCAGATTGAAGTATTTCTAAAAATATTGAAATGCCAATTATTACCCTTCCTTCGTTTAAAAAAATGAATAAAGAAAATTTGATGGCAATTGGTTGTGATAGTACAGCCACTTACACTGGGAAATTTAAAGGAGTAATAAGAGTATTGGCAAAAAGACTTCAGCGCCTACTGCAATGGATTATTTACATTTGAACGAATTGCCATTAAAACATCTATTTAACAAGCTATATGGTGTTACCAAGGGACCATATTCGCATGCTGGTCCTATTGGCAACTTATTAGAAAACTGCGAAAAACTTGCTTCTGTCGATGTTGTTGGGTGAAACAGTGAGAGAACTGGCAGCCAGTTCATGAAGCACGAAGCTTACCTCATATCCGAAAGCAACCTCGCGTCTTTGAGGCCCCTTCTATCAATTTTGACGCAAATAACTACTTTGAAGTAAAAAATTGGAATCAAACGTTTTTCGATCCACCAATTCTTCTGAACATCACTACTGAAGAAATAAATGCGGCAGTTGAGTGTCAAGAAGTGACAATCTAATTCTTTGAAATGCCCAGATTTGTATACAAGCTTTTGTGACCAACAAATAACTAATAAAATTTCGTGTTTTTATTGTTTTATGTTGTATAGGAACGAAAGTTTTATTTTTTTATGTGTAATTAGAAATGTGTTCTGTTTTAATTAATAATAAATAATTCATAGTAAATATAATATCAAAATTTAAAAAACGGGGTTTTTTAAAATACTTAATTCTTAGGGGCTCCGGCGCGGGCTCAAGATGTGACTTTTTTAAACTTTTTTTTTATCATTTTTTTATTTGTTTTAACGTAAGACAACAAAATATTGCTATTAAAATATGATTCGAGAAGTTTTATATTTTTTCATACATCAGTGACCCACCCTAATGTACATATCTACATGCAAAATACGTATTTATTTTTTCTGCACCGTTGATATTGTCATGCTGTGCGGCGAATTTAGCTCATGTAGTTTTTCTTTGAAATATATTTAGTTTTCTTAGCGAGGATGTTTTATGTGGCAGATGTAGTACCTGCGATATCACCCACTAACTTTTTATTACTAATATAACAACTTCCCTTAAATTTTTTTCTCAATGATTTACGACAGAACTAGAAAGACAGAGCCTTTTTATTGTTTGTTAAGGACGTGTACATGACTGACCTTGGAGTTGCACCAAATTTGATGTCAAAAAATTATTAAAGAGATTTGAGTTTAGCGCATAATGAATTTAATGGTTCTATAAGAAGCAGTATATTTGTGTACATAAAATTTTTTCATTTTCCTTACATCCCATCGGGGCAGGTAACGTTTCTGATTTCCGCGAATAAAAATCGGGAATTGGTGTCGTATGGTACAATGCCATTTGTCAATTATGTCAATGTATCCCGTAGATTTAAACATTAAATGATATTTTTTTTTTTCAAATTCATCTTTTTTTACTTAAAGTTGAATGGATTTTCTATAGAATCACTTAACATTTTTTTTGGATTATTTTTTAGTTCGACAAAATAATTTAAAAATACAATCTTTTGAAAACGGCAACACTTTACCACTCGACAAATAAATATAATTGGAAAAAATATTTCGCACGCTTATTCATATCTACTAGAACTATAGTTATGCCAAATATAAAGGAATTCCAACAAAAATTTTTATTGGATTGTCCGCTTCACAATGCATTATTAACTTTATCACCAGTGATGCCAATAGTAGGAATTTTCCTTTTTGTAGGGATTTTTTCGGAAAATCTAAAGCGTAGGGAAAAAGGAACAGATGTTTTATTTTAAGGCAGATGTAATTAATTTTCAATATATTGTGTAAAAACCCGTAAATATTCGTGTTATTTTCATTTAAAAATTTAAATTTTTCAAATGCAAGATCATTTAAGTATAAATGTACGTAAGTACATATATATTAGTGGATACCGAATATTCGGGCTCGCATTTGCGAACTATTCGCTTATTTTTGCTATTTGCATTCGCACCAGGGATGTTAAAGTTGGTACAATTGTACTTTTTTTTGGTACATTTTGACGTTCTAAAGTACCCTGGTACTACCGTGACTCATTTCTAGAGTCGTTGCTGGAATTTTATCCACTCCACATTCGTCTGCAAATGTGGAAAGAATTTTCTTTTCAAAATATAAAAACTAGGGAAAGAAACAGACTTCATGTGCCAACATTATTAAGTCTCATACAAACAAAGGATTGGTTAAGATCGACATATTCATGCTGCTATGATGTAAAAATTTCAAATAGTTTATTAACTAAACAAATAAGTGCCTGATTTTGATCTCATATATTTATAAGACGTTATTTTATTCATACATATAATATTTGTTAATGGTAATTTTTAATTTTTTTGTGTTCAATTGAATTTTTATATACTTTTTTGTTGTTTTAATAAATTAAAAAAAAAATGGTACCGTGGAGGTCCAAAAAGTACATTTTTTTTTTTTTGGAAGTTGGTACAAAATTTAAAACCCAATTTAACATCCCTGGCTCGAAATATTTTAAATGATGGTGGCCACACACGCTTAATGATAAGAGACACTGCAGCACTCACCCAATCAGAAGAGCGAAAAACACCTAAATATGTTAACAGAAAACGTGATAAGAAAATTTTTTGTCGGGCACTGGCAGGACATGAATTAAAGTATTAGGATAAGATTTGATTACTTATTGTTGGTTTATATTTAATATATACAGATTCAATAAAGAAACTCTGGAAAAAAAATAAAAATTTTCCCAATTTAAAATTTAAAAAATCAAGGGTAATATTATAACAAAAACAATCAAAAGGTACACTAAAAATACGTACTTATATAAAAAATGATAGTAATTACACTGTGCAAGAAATTAACACTTTTTTTCGTGACAAGCTAGGGTTTTTGAGTTACGCAAGCATATGTTGTGCAACCTCTTCCATTTTCGAAATAACGGTATATCTCGAAAACCAGAGCCAATCTTAAAAAACCGTGGGCACCACTGGATTCAGCGTACCCGAATTATGTTAAAACGCCATGTGCCCGGCTTGTATGTTTTTTCAACTAGCATAGTGTTATTAATTGCTGTATTTTAATTACAGATGGTTTTGTTTGGAATCAGATAAATACTAAAGCCCTCGTACACAATTCTAGCGACATTTTTGTTTTTTCTTCTATCTAATTTCATCCCAAAGTATTTCATATATTTTCCTTAAATTTTTCGAACAAATATGTAACTAGACTTTTTTACTTCAGCAACAATTTGTATGAAAATATATATGACGTTTATTTTATTTAGTTTTGAATGAAATTTTCAACAAAATATTTTAAAAAATAATAATAAATATGTAATATTGTTGTAGGCAAAATTTGCAATCGGTTTCTTAATGGAAAATGTGTGTGGTTGTAAAAAAATTGTTGCTCTATTATGAACACCAGTGAAAATGTTGCTACCTATTGTGTACGAGGCTTTAAAGTTGTAAACATATTAAGTGGCATAAGTAAATTATCATATAGCAGAAAAGGCTTAGTTTTGTATAACATAGGATTCATCACTGTGCAATAAAAAAAACGTTTGTAAGTCATTAACCCTCTAACTCCTCTGGAAATAAGTGCTCTTTGCAATTTTTTTTTTTTGAAAAATGGCAAAAACCGCGAAAATATTTTTCATGAAATTCTACTATGGGTCTCCGAACATAGTTAAGTCAAAAATACAACTTAAGTACAGAAAAAGCAAAAACTTAAGGGGTTAATTATATAAAAATTATGTTAAAACAAAATCAAATGAAAAACAAAAGTAAAAAATATTCTGCACTAAACTCTACCTTAATACTGTACACAAATTGTTATGCTTAAAAAACGCAGTCTACTTTCAAAGTAAAATTTAAGTGATTCGCTTGTTGTAGAGTGTAATGTATGCACTTGTTACAAATTATTATTGTAATATGAACTTAATTTAAGTGTTCCGCAATACTGTAAAACTTTATTAAGCAAAGCCCTAATAATTTTGGTAACATCTGAAAGTTTGAAGTATTCCCTTTAATACGTATATTATGGTTTAATCATTATTTTAATGTCGACATAGTTTCAAGATAAAGCAACTTTTTTTAAAAAAAGTCAGTCAAGAAGTACGAATATTTGAAATTGGCTCTTCATGGGTTAATAAATCGGTATTTTTTAAAACTTGGCGCAAAAACATCTTCCTATAGAACTTCTTTTAAGGATACTACAGCCATAATCATGTAAAACGAAACGCAACGCCAACGAATTACATTGAAAGCACAAACAATGTCGTATATACTTTGTAATTTTTCTGTTGCTTTCTACAGAAAATCTCAATGCGTTTTAAAATTTCAAACGCCGCATTGTTTGTGGCGTTGAAAATTTTAAAAGCGTACAAGAATTTCTGTAGAAAGCAACAACAAAATTACAAAATATTTATGACATTGTTTTTGCTTTCAGTATTATTCGTTGGCGTTGCGTTGCGTTTTACATGATTAAGGCCTACCAATTATATATATATTAATTTGGTGTTGATCCGAGCTACATATGTAATATTCTTGTTTCAAGCCGGTTCTTTTCTATTTTATACAAAAAATTTTATGCACTAGTTTTTTTAATTTTTTATTATACATATTAGCAGTATTTTTTCTATTTTGAAGTTGAAAATATTTGGCTTAATTTGACTACAATGACAAAATCAGCATAGACAACAACCTGCGGCCATGTAGCCGTGTCGTCGTGAAAAAAAATCATTTTCATATACACACATGCAGCGTTACCGTTGGTGCTACTAAAGTAGCAATTTGCCACTTTTTCGACCGCTGGGATACTATTTTTCTACTTTTACAAAATGCACCGAAACGTGACACTTTTTGTAATTCTTGCCACTTTTTTGATACTCTTGTCTTAATGAAGAGATACTTTTTGTACATTCTTCTTTACTAAAACTCACAGCTTTAATGTAAGTTATACTCTTTTTGTAAACATGTATGTAAGAAAGAGTAAATGATTTGTTATTATTAGGCGTGGTAAGCTTATGTATATCCTGCGAATAAATAATATTTACACACTTGGTTTAAAGGAGAATTCACTAGAAGGTGGGGTCAAATCAACAACTAAGTTTTTTCGGGGATTGGGTTGTCAAAGTTTGTATACAAGCTAAAGTGTTTCCATGTTAGCACACATATTTATTTACTAGCAATATTTTTAACAATCGGACCACAAAAGCAGTTTTGTTTTAGAGCTGATCTTAATTAGTGAACTCGCTTTGCTTACTTTAATGCGTATACCATGATACCATGATTAAATAAATACTTTTACCATGGTGTATAGAATACGTATACCATGATGTTTGGAATACACTTCAAACTTATGTTTGTTTTAATCAGGGTTGTTAGATTTTTCAACCTTAGTCGCCAATTTATACACCGAAAATTGCCAAATTTAATTTTTTTTCGATTTTTGGTAGTCTTCGTCCAGATTCGCTATTTTTGTTGTAGCATTTCTTGAGTTTATTGGTGTGAGTGGTGAACAAATTGGGAAGAGGCTCTCAGTTGAATGTACTCTGCAGTTCCGTTTTTTTTTTCTTTTTTTGTTATACTCACACTTTTTACATGAAATTAGCTGTAGCTGTATTCTCACTTATATATGTATAAAATATAAAAGGGAGAAGAGGAAAGACAAGATATCACAACAATTGCAAAACTATAATTTCATAATCTGAACACCAATGCAATTTCAAAGCGGAATTTTTAAAAGTTGCAGCAACAAAAATTGCAAGTCTGGACGATAACTTAAGAAAAATTAGACCAAAATCGCAAAAAAAATTTTAAATAACACTGCATTTACACATGAAAGTACTTACTTGGAATTTCTGTATAAGTATTATAAATAAAAATTTCAATAAGTTGTGAATCAAAATCAAAATTTGTGGCTTATTTAATTCGATAAATTATAAAAATTTTTGTTCTTATAATTCTTTTGAATTAATTTTTGAAAACAAAAATAACATTAATTTTTCTTTAAAAAATCTACCGCCACTATTTTCTGAATATATCCGAAATATTTAAAAAACTTATATAAAGATGCCTTAGAAGGAATATATATCATGCGCTGTTAATTGTATCCAATACGGACAAATCGTTCGCAAGTCAAGGTGATATGTATTATCATAATCGCCTTATTTGTCTTAGGACTTTTATTCGTAATATACCTGACTTTCAGATTAATGATAGAAATGTAAAATGGTTGCCCGTATAATCCTTGCATGAAAAATGGTACTAATTTTGCAAAAAATTATCGCCCGTAGTTTCTGAATAACTTCGAAATGGTTGAAAATATAAAATATTTGGATGACTCAAAGGAAATTTTATTCCTAATCATCTGCGAGTATTTTGATCAAAATTGGACAAGTCGTTCTCAAGCTATGATAAAATGTATAAGCAAAACTACCTTATTGGTATAGGCCATAAAAAAGGTTAGGCGTGATTGAATCAATGTGTAAAGAGATTTGAATTCGGCACGCTAAAATTAATTTAAATCCCATAACAAAGTTCCAACTTTTTTTGCCGATCAGTGCTAATATATAATGTTTTCTTATTTATTTGTTATCTGAAATTTTAAATAAATTAATAAAAAAAACGTGGAAAAACGTAATTTGGCGTAGTTATTTTGATTTTAAAAGTGATTATTTTGATATCCCTTTTTTGGTGCCACTTTTTTTGTAGATATCCCCTTTTTTTTTGGTACTTTTTGAAAATATCCAACGGTAACGCTGCACACATGTATTCTATTTTGGACATATTGAAGTCGGTAGCCCGCTGTCTCGAATGTGTTTTAGCCTGTTCATTTTGTTTTTCGTTATCTGCCAGGGCTGTCAGATGTGGCGATGAAATTTCGTGTCTGGCGACATGGAGAGTTTTTTTTTTGGCGATTTTAAAACAGGTTGGCTTATTTTGGCGATTTCTAAAACACTTTTACCCTTATTTTTCTTATTTATAAGGGCTTTCACGATGCGTAGTGCAAAGTGTGCAAAAGCAAAAATACAACACATTTTCACAACACCACAACAAAATCTACGTAGATGCAATTTACTTCGTTTGCACTAAAAACCAATTAGCAAAAATAGTAGTTCATATTTGCTCAGTTGCAAACAAAATTTGTAAACAATAACATTTGACATATTTATCGCCATATTGTTTGTTATGTTTTTTGTTTAATTTATTTAAAATTGTATATAACATTTTAAAAATTATAAATAAACATAACGGAAAACATTACATAATAACACAAGTCGGCAAAAAACAGAAAAAGTCGGGAGCAAAATTTCTATATGTAATTATTATTGTCTTTAGCGTTCTAAATCAAATCTGTTCATAGATTCTATCACGTCTAGTTTTTAATGGGCTAGGCCAATATTTCGCCCGAAATAAGGCGGTTATGCGAATACATTACTATAACTTGAGATCGATTTCTCCGATTTTGTCGAAAAAAAACTTACAGATGATTAGGATTAAAATCCAAATAATTTTTTTTTATATTTTCAACTGTTTCCGAGTTATTCAGAAACTAGTGGAGATATTGTTTTTGCAAAATTAGTACTATTTTTGTTACAAAGATCTCAAAAAACATTGACAATTGTATCATTTATCTGAAAGCCAGGTATATTACGAAAAAATACGGCATTATCATGAAAATCTTGGGACAAATGTTTTTGTACTATTTATTATTATGGGCATGAATAATTTTTATTCCGAAATAAGTCGATATATTTCATCATGACTTGAGAACGAATTGAAGACAATTACCAGCGAATGATTTGGAATTAAATTCTCTTTTAGCCATCTTACCAATAGTTTTTATATTTTCAACATTATCGCAAATATCCAGAAAAAAATGGCGATAATTTTTTTTAACAAGCTAAATGCTATTTTTGTTTTCAAAAATTCTTAAAAAAAATTTAAGAACAAACAAAATAGGCCATAAATCATGAAAATGTTGATACAAAAATTTCATGTAAATACTTTCATATGTTAATGCGGTGCTATATAAAAATTAAATTTGGCGACTTTCATTGTATAACACAGTACAACAGCTAATCTGGGGGGTGAGAAATTCCAAGTCAGGGTGATGGTACTAGGTCAGTATAGTAAAACCCTCAATGGGTTTGGCGTTCGTATGTGTCAGTTTTTTTTTATGACATTTTAAATTTTTTCCTTATCTTTTTACATTTTGGCAAAAACGTAGTTTAACATAACTCGAGAACCACTTGTCCGATTTTGATGAAACAAATTTAGAAAAATTAAGAAAGAAGACGTGAAAGTATGCCATTCGGTATCCCAATGACTTGGACTAATCCTGGCGAAGGTCACAACCCATTGAATTGCTATGCATATGCGAATAAAGGAGCCGCAAAAAGGATAAGAAAATCGTATAATTACGTTGGTGTTGCAAGTGCCGCAACACCATTGCCTCATTCGGACCACATTCCTGTGCCAAAAGCTTCTAGCCCAGATATTTTCTCTTCTACGACTGCTCCGACATATCATGCACGTGATGATCCCCCATATGAGCCATCAGTATCCAATGAGCCAATTTTAATAAATCAAAATAAGCTTGATTCAATTGTTGCCAAGTTGGAATTAACACAGCATAAATCGAAAGAGCTGGCTTCCATTTTGAAATCAAACTATTTGTTGGCACCCGGTGTAAAGGCACAGCATATCGAAGTCGTCAGGAAACACTCCAAAGTTTATTCCTTGTGAATGATGAAAAAACTTTTGCATATTGCCCGGATGTAGGAAAATTGATGGACGCAATGGAAATACAATATGAAGCAGATGACTGGAGATTATTTATTGACAGTTCAAAACTCAGCTTGATGGCGGTTTTACTGCATAAGACCAATAAAAAACCTTCAGTTCCAATCGCCTATAGTACAGAAACGAAAGAAACATATGATGCACTGGAAAATATTTTAAAAATGGTTAACTACGCCAAACATATGTGGCGCATATGGTGCGATTTAAAAGTTGTAGCAATGCTTTGCGGTCTTCAAAGCGGCTATATAAATTATATGTGCTTTTTGTGCGATTGGGATCAATATGCATGCCACGGATGGAAACTCAGAGAGCACAGCAGGTTACAAACCGCCAATATTATTCGTGAGCCTCTAGTGCCGAAGGCGAAGATATTGCTGCCTCCACTGCATATTAAACTTGCAATTGTTAAGAAGGGCCAACAGTGGAGTCACATATTGACATCATGTGTGGTTCAGAAACTGATGATAGCGATGAATGCGATGCCACTAGTCCCGAACAACCACCATCGAAAAAGTCTAGGCAATATTTATTAAAATAAATAAAAATAAATAAATAAAATAAAAATAAAATATTATAAAAATGTTTACTTAATTTTTTTAGTAGTTTATGGCCAGAAGTCTGGAGTTATTGGGGAAAATTTGTAAAAAAGGCGATAAATGACACTTTTTTGAATAAAAACAAATATCAATATTCTTGTCAAAATGGGATACCTTCACTTAATTGTAAATAAAAGCAGAACGCGTTAATCGATTTCTATGATCTATGTCGCATTTTGTTTATAGGTTATGTGACTTTACATGAAATTAATAACACTTAATCCTTTTTTCCGTTTTGGATTTTTTATGAATTTAAAAAAAAAAATTTTAATTTTTAGGCAAAAAAATATTTTTTTTTCTCCACAAATTTATTTTTACCGGCAAAACTGTTGATTATAAAGAAAAACGTTATATGAACGGATTAAAGAAATTGTAATTCTAAATTTTTTTGAGTTTGTTTTAGCAAAATCGGAGTGGTTCTCGAGTTATGTTAAACTACGTTTTTGCCAAAATGTTACAACTAAGTGAAAAAACATCATGATAAGGAAAAAATGTAAAATGTCATTAAAAAAAAATTGACACATACGAACGCCAAACCCTTTGAGGATTTTACTATACTGACCTAGTACCATCACCCTGACTTGGAATTTCTCACCCCCAGACAATAATCCCAAAAATGTTCCATAGTGTAATTGGCGATGAAGGTGAAAAAAATCTGACAGCTCTGATATATACAATAAAGACCTGCACGAGTGTATCATAAAGTATTGTCAAAACAGATACACCAGATATGTATCTGTTACCAGGGCTGCCGTTTTTGGTTATTTCTAACCAAAATTGGTAATTTTTTTTCTCAATGTGGAGATGTGAATATTTTTTTCATTTTGGTTAATTTTTTTTAAATATAAAATACGTATGAATGTGCTTAAATTGATACTTGGATTTTTTTTTTCTTAATTTTTAACGTTTTTATTTATCGTGTATTATGATTCGAAGGAAATTATTTACGACTTAGAATAAAGTGTACTTTGCACTACGATTTTCTCGTTATTTGTTTCAAATGAACGGAAGTTTTTATACTTTACCGAAAACAAAAAATCGCTTTCAAAACAGCTCCAGGATATTTTTCAAAATTTTTATTAAGAAAAAATTGCCAGATGTGATTCTTATATAAGAAACGGCCATGTTCTGAAATTGAAATCAAATGAAGTTTTAATCGATGAAAACTTTCAATTATTTTTTTTAAACGAGCGTTTTTCCTGATTTTAATAGTAGTAAAGATAAGTGGTACTTAAAGTAGAAATTTCATATCATCCGGAATCCATATCATAACATGACTGAAAAAGTACACAAAAGAAGTTTTAGTGTTTCTAAAACTTTGAATATAAGTAAATTTACATTATTTCTTGTTGTATATTTTAATATATTGAAACACACATAGAAATTTTAAAGATTTTTAAAAAATAAATTGATATATAATCTATCAGCCATGTCACAGAGTACAATTCCGTATTTTTGTGCTTCAGAAAATTACGAAAAAGCTTTGCGGAATGAAACCATTTTTATTTTCATGAACGGTATAGGTGTTTTTTGTATCTTAAAGGCCAAAAAAACTATTAAAATATACTTTCTATCAACATACAAATATGTTTTCTTCGGTTCCGAACGGAATCATTCCGATCGGATTTGTACTCTGTGACATGGCTGTATAATTTTATAATTTACTGGAAGAAAATTGCGTTAATTTAACATAATGATTTGCCAATATTTTTATTTTATAAAAAAACCTTTGACTGTCAGTCATATACTTTTTGCCTATTGAATGTACGCTCTGAAATACGAATTTGTTTATATTCGTCATAATATTAATTCGCCACAATATCATAAAATATTTCAAATATAAAAATTTTTAAACAGTAATAATAACAATTATAAATATAAAATACAATTTTCAAACAAGAGAAACAAGTTATAACCATTTTTATAATATTTTAAAGATATGTAAATTAAAAAATATTTACAAAAATGCATTCCGCATACCGCCAGCAGTTTCCAATTTCGCCAAAACAATCACCATATTGCCAAAAGTAAATTTTCATTGCCAAAAGCATAAAAATATTGCCACATTTTACAGCCCTACCACTGACAGATAAAAAGCGGAAAATAATTAATTTTTTCTTTTTTGTTATTTATAACTGGGAAGTACAAATTTCGCTTGTTGTAAAGGACATATTCAATAAAATTCAATTTATGAACTTTCAATATACTGAATTTTGTATGGAAATTTGACGGGTTTAACTCTTATAAAATAGAAATATTTTTTATGAAAAAGGTCTTAAATAAATAAAACCTTTTTATTTATATTCCTCGTTATTTTTTTCAATATTACCAAGAATAATAATTCTTGTTTTGTATTCTTAATTTGTAATTATTTTTTTTAAAGTGCAAATATAAATAACCTTTGTATTATAACGCTACTTAAAATATATTACAACGTTTTTCTCAATTAAAAAGAGGCATTTATAATTTGGTTATATTTTTTCACATTTGGTAACTTTTTCAAAAATGTTGGTTGTAAAAGTTCTATTAGTCGTGGCAGCACTGTCTGTTACTATTGATATCATTGAGAGAATGAGTGTAACTGATATTGTATGGTTTGCTTTTGTCCACTCACCATATCTTAGTCCCAATTTACATTATACGATTTTTGTCGTTGCGATTCTTACCTTATTGGCGAGAGGGGAGAGAGGAATTAAAAGGGGTACACAAGCGAGTGTACTCTACGATTCGCTTTGTTCTTTCATTCGTAGTGTCAAATTATATGTATACACAAGAAGTTGTAACGACAAAAATCGTACAATGTAAATATAAGACCGACTTCAAAGAAGAAACGACAATAATCGCAACGACAAAAATCGTATAATGTAAATTGGGACTTACTTGGAGGCCACACGATCAATTTTTGTCTTTCAATTCCTTTCAATTTGCTCTCACTCTCATTTTTTCACTAACACACTCACACTTTTTAAATTGATCACGAGATTGCTCTCAATTTTAACTATCCATTTGTTTGGCAATTTTACGATCAATTTAACAGCTGATTAGAAGTTTAGTGAGCAAATTTTTCGTTGGTCAGTATAAATCAACGATCATCACGCTATGCCCCCAGGGGCCGAGCACTTTTCGGGATTTTCACACACACAACACGAATATTACCGAAACTCACTTCAAAGATTGTAAAAAACTTCATTCATTGTATGCTAGCTTTCAAACAAGCAGGTCGCCGTCGCTTTTGTTGTTTGAAAACAAAAACAAAACACATAGTTAATATCTCAACTGAGTACTTTTATTTTTCTCTCTTTTTCAGAATTTCAAATATTTTTAGTACACCTTGAATATTTTTCTCCTTTTGTATGTGTTTATTTAAATGTGGAAAATAGAGTGGAGAAAAAGTTTTCATTTTCATCTAAAATTTTGAATAAAGCTGAATGCCTGTATACAATCAGAAATTAAAAAAAAATAAGTGCATTTATATAACAAAAAATTTGTTTAATACAAAAAACAATTTTTTTTTCATATGAATCTAGAAATTTCTTTCAGTGCACCCAAAATCCACACACCACTACACACACATTTTTAACTGACTCTCTTTGTGATTACCTCTGGTATAAATGGTTTTCTTGATGACATCTTGAAAGTAAATTGCTTAAAAATTGCGTGCAGCCTACGTCACAGCTTTCAATTTATGTAAATTTTGACAAACAGTATATGTAAAAGACTATCAACGAAAAGTTGATCGTGTGGCTGCAGTGTTAAAAACAAAAGCAGTTGCTTATGGTATTGGATTGAGAATATCATAATTTTTTTTTTTTGGTCACAAATATCACCATGGTATTTTAACAATATCTGTTGTATTTTCAAATATTGTTGGAGAGTTGATGTAAATAACAGAGTTTATAAAAATTTATATACGATCTCAACCAGGGGTGCCAGATGGTTTTGGTAAGAAATCTGCATATCAAAAACAAATCGGCAATTTAATTTAAAAAAATCGGCATATTAAAAATACCTTTTTTAAACACAATAAAACATATTTTAATGACAAAAAATAACAAAGCAACAATTTACCATTATCTAATGCTTTTAACATAAAAATCAATACAAATGCACGTTTTATAAATAAATATTAGTTAATTAAAAATTTATATGAAGTTTCCATATTACAGCCAACGGAGACAATAGATTCGTATTAAAGTGCTCTTTCAGAATCTATGGTGATCTAAAAAAACGATCTCAACTCCACAGTTAAGACTAATTTTTCAACGAAAATATAAAAGTTCGGATTAAACAATAAAAGTAGAGTTTTCTCTCTAAAAAAATAAAATAAAACTTGATGAGTTTTCAGCCTTAAATAAAACTCACTTGGCTGTCAACAAATAAAACTCTTTTAAGGATTTATATTTTAACGTCTTTAATCACCAGCGATGCCATTAGGATACGAAAGATAGATTTTTCATATATTTTGATGACTTCAGGTACCATGTATAATCCCGATATTTTTCGTATCTTTTGAATCTGTGCGCAAAATGTACAGAAATCAAATTTTAAACTTTCCTACTCTGACAAAGTTTATTAAAGTTATCATTTCGTTATGAATACTAAAAAAACAGTGACAACTAAATACAAAAATAATATTTCTTTTGTTGTTAGGTTTTCTAACTTCTTCTGTCGGTTGCTTATTCTTGTGTATGTGTGTTAAGATGAAATTTTAGAAGAAAAATTTATATGAACCTTTTGATATAACCGCCTTAGTATAAACGCCTTAACTCGTATATATTAATTTTTACAAAAATGAATTTGTTTTGTTAACATCTAAAGATAGTTACATATAATAAATTTTAAAGTGTGCTTACTGTATTTCTAAATTTACATACCTAATATTTATGACTTCAATAAATATAAAAATTAATTTATATGATATCATTTTCTTTATAATATTCATTAACTATGTAATAAAAATGTTATGTTAATAAATGTTAAACCATGGCCCAATTAGTAGGTCTGCTCGAAACGCCTGCTGATTTTTTGTAGAGTTGTGTTTTAAATCATAATACATAGGCATAAATGGGCAAAATGTCATAAAATGTTTTTATTATATTTTTTTTAATATTCTTTTTGAATTCAAGAAATCCATTTTCTTATTGTGAAAATAAAAATAAAATATAATAATTGTAAAAAAAAATTGTGAATAAAAATTTTAAATAACCATAATAATAAAAAAAAGTATAATAACATTAAAATACGTTATTGTGCAGTGTGTAAAAAACATTTTAAAAGTGGATGCGGTACGTTATTTTCAGTGCCAAAAGACCAAGTGGAAAGTGCAAAATGGGAAAAAATTTGAGGCAGGAATTTGGCCCCATGACATGAAATTTGCGCAGACCATTTTTCGGTATCACGCATTGTACGCCGAAATTCCGGTTGAAAATTGTCATTAAACAAAATAAATACATGATAAAACCAAACACATTTTTCTTAACAGGTGATAAGTATTTGACATTTTTACCATTTGTATACACAAACAAAGCGCGTATTGTTTTTTCTATTGTTGCATTGTTGTAGTTGTGCGCAGACCTACTAATTGGGCCATGTGTTAAACGTTAAAAATGGAAAAGTGTATCTCTTTGGAAGCTTAAATGTATCTTTCGCGAAATTTCACTGGCAACTCTGATAATAACACTCATTTTGTTTTCCTTCTTTTTTTAATGACAATTTAATTGCAGTACAAGCTGATTAGATAATACTGCTATACAAATTGTAAAGATCTGACCATCGGCAAGCTTTGAGTGTCGATATTTCATTCCTCAACTGAGTTTTAATTTATAACGGCTAAATCGAACTCCATTTTTAAGAGTTTAATTTGACCTTTTATATTTACGTTAAAGAGATAACTGTTTAAAATGGACTTTTTTGTTTTTAATTCACATAATAACTCCGGGACTGAAAATAATAATAATTATTAATCCAAATTTAGATATTTTAATTAGGCTTAAGTTCATTGAATTTAATTTGCATTAAATTATTTTTATGAAGAAAGGAATTTTTACAACATGGAAGATTAATTAAAATTGTTATTGATAATTTTCATTCTTGACTGACCTGGGATTCGCAGCCAGGCTGTCTGGCGTGTGATTCGAACCCAGGCGGCTGGTTACCCTGACATGTTTCGACCTCAACCACTAGGTCTTCTCAAAGGGATTTGCCGTCTTACACTCGCAGCCATCGAAGACTGCTGACGTCAGTAGTCAAACATCAATCCTTAAACCAAATTGTATTTTAACCTTTGGTAGATCGAAATTTGCTTTTTTTGAATGATTATCCATTTTTAATTGATCTCACATGTTTTTCCTTACTTCTGTTTTTTTTTTCGTACTTTTGTCAAGAATTCTTATTCTTATTATTTTTTTGAAAGGCTATGAGACAAATTCCTTTATTTCCAGTTGGGAATTTTTAACCATTATCGCTACATATATTTTATTTGAGTTATCGTAACCAATTAAAGTAACAATTTTTTTTTGTTATTTATAACCATTATTTCAACCCAAAAATTTTTCGGTTAAAAATATGTATTGTAAAAAAGCATTTATTTTTTGCATTATAAAGAAATAATTTATTTTTTGGTTGCAATTATCCATTACAAACAAATAAGAAAGTATAGTCTGCATGCCCGCCCGACCCCACGATACTCCACACCACAATATTTATAGACAACATTTCAAGAGTGTAGCTTAGGGAATTTCAGCAATTTATCTTCAAAACTGCGACCTGAACTTTACGTACAACGTTTACATAGACAGACAATTTGTCGATGATTTTTTTTGTCACTTATTTTATAACTGTTACGATCCCTGAAATAACTGTTATTAAAGAACTTTTTTGATACCAGTTATAACTGCCACCGTTCCTGGTTAATTGTTTTCATGGATAAAAGAAGTTTTTGTTTTAATTTTACATATATGAGTTTGACACTTATATTAAATAACTTTAAATATAAGCATACAAATTTAATTATTAAATTTTAAATAATCGTTGTTTTATTATTTGAATCAAAGAAAGCTTAATCAGAGAAGTGTTAAATTTGTCCGAGTTTTTTAAACTTTTATTGTTTATTTATTTAAAATATTCCCCTGATGATGGTCAGAGGTTTTGACCGAAATATTGGAAAAATATAAAAATAAATAAAAATAAAATAAAAAGTTTTTTGAATTTTATTTATTATTTATATAGGACCTCAAGCCAAAATTATAAAACAACATAAACAACAGGTCAACTATACACAAGAATAAATTTTAAATAATCTTTAGAAAAAAAAATCCTTGCAAAGAGTAATTTTTCAGTGGATATCGAAATTTGTTTTTTTTAGGTTGAAGAATTCTCGCATTTTAAATCTGATTTTCTTTTTGCATTCTTGAATATTTACTTTACTTTCTTACATTAAATTGGCTACCGGAGGTATAAGCCTTATCCTCAATAGCATATAATCCTATAAAATTAAATATTTACATTGACAGTGAATATAAATTAAGCTTAACTTTACTCTCTTGTAAGTAATTATCCCTTTTTCCTTTAGAAATATATATTATTTCTTCTTTTAGCTTTGGTCAAAAAACCGTTAAGTTTTTTTCTTTCATTTGGAGTTAATTCTTTTATTCTTTATACCTAGTTGAATATTTTTCAAAATGTGTGTGTGTGATGGGTTAGACAAACACTACATATGTACATATATGGAATAAATCTAACCCATTTTTCCGTAAGTCTAATAAAATAACGTAAGTCTAATAATTAATTAAAGTTGTCCTTTGTAACGTTACAAGTTACCCAAAATTAAAAATTTATATAACACAAACCAAAAGCTACCGCGTTTTAAGTTTTTATCAAAAAATCTGTAAATAGGCACTTTGATAAACTAGAGAAAAAAATTCGGCAAAATACCGATAAATCGGTAAATATGGCAGGGTTGATCGCAACGCTTCTCGCTAGTGTTGTTGTTGTTGCTCGGCAATTTTCACTACCACAGCACGAAAAAAATCCATCCTTATAAGGGCATCAATGAATTTGTTACAAAAACAAAATCCATGTGTTGTTTTTTTGGTAATTTTTTTTATTATATTTTTCAATAATTTTTGTCTACTTGTCTCTTGAACGAAAAAACCCCATCCTTTTAAGGGCATCGAAGAATTTGTTACAAAAACAAAATACAAAATATTTTCTTTGAAAGACGATTGAAAAAAACGGCATCGTACAATAAGTAACTCATTGTATTCGATCAGTATCAACTAGTATCTGTTTTTGTGAAACAGATATAAACAGATATGTTACTCTCATTCTCTTTTTATCAACTAATATCCACTATATTACAAAAAATATCCATATCAACTTATATCAGAAACACTAGACCACTCATCCATACACACTCACTTTAGTAAACACACAGAAACTTGTACAAACAGATATATCTGTGCACGTCTTTAATATACAGACATAATGCATTAAACTCATTCGAGACAGTAGGCAACACGCACACACGACTACAAATGCTGTTGGCTGCAATTGTAGTCGCGTAATCAGCTACTGAGTTATTTTGAAGACGACAGCTACAATTGAAAAAATATAAACAGATGTGTTTTTTAATATGTATTAACATTTCAGTGGTGCCACAATCATTTTTAATTTTTATAAATTGAAGAACATGCATAAGTGCAGACTCGTACACAAACTTAATTTAAGCTTACAAAAATATTTTTTTTTTTTTTTTTTTTTCATTATTTATTTATTGAATCTTCATATATTAAATATGAACTAACAATAATTAATCAAATCTTATACTAATACTTTATTTTTGTCCTGCCAATGCTAGACGAAAATTTTTCTCCTCACTGTTTCTGTTCACATATGTAGATGTTTAGCGGTCTTCCCTTCGGATGAGTCCTGCGGTATCTCTTCTCCTTAATCTAGAGTGTCCACTGTCATTTAAAATATTTCGAGCAAGTGGATTTGGGTGCGACTCAAGCCTTTTTAAATATTTTGCTGCGTACTTCGTTATAATAGTTTTTACTAATGGCACATTGAGATCCTTGTGAATATTAGAGTTTTTAACATACCAGGGAGCGGCTGTGATTATTCGAAGAAGTTTATTTTGGCGCCTTTGAATTTTTTCGATATTTGAGGCCGAGGCAGTGCCCCATAGCTGAATACCGTAGCACCAGATTGGCTTCAATATAGAGTTATAAAGTAGAAGTTTGCAGTCGAGGCTAAGAACAGAATTTCTTCCAATAAGCCAATATATTTGAATTGCTTTTAGTTTCATTTGAGTTAGTTTTGCTTCTATATGGCATTTCCATGTCAAACGCCGATCTAGATGAATACCGAGATATTTTACATGCGATTGCTGGGGCACTAATTGATTATTGATTTTAATAGGGGGACATGACTCCCGACGCAAGGTAAATGTAATATGTACGCATTTTTGCTCATTGACCTTTATCCTCCATTGTTTTAACCACTTTTCCAGTTCAAATATATGATCCTGCAAGTAACGGGATGCTTCATGACAGTTTTCGTGTACGCTTATAAAAGCTGTATCATCAGCAAATGTTGAAGTTAGGGTGTGGTTGTTTGTTGGCATGTCTGAGGTATATATAAGGTATAAGAGTGGGCCCATGATGCTTCCCTGAGGGACTCCAGCGTCAATTGGCTGAGGAGAACTTATAAAATCACATTCTTTAATAATAAACTTTCGGCCGACTTAGTAGCTTTCTAACAGCTTGTGTGTGTTTACTGGTAAGTTTAGCTTCAATTTATGTAATAACCCTTCATGCCAGACTTTATCAAAAGCTTGGGAAACATCGATGAAGAGGGCGGAACAATATTTTTTTTCTTCAAAGGCTTTTCTTATGGCGTTTACTATACGATGGGTTTGTTCGATTGTGCTATGTTCTCTTCTAAAGCCGAATTGATGGTTAGGAATACATCTATTTACATTTAAAATTGGGGCTAATTTTGACACTAACAGCTTCTCAAACAGCTTTGATATATTAGACAATAAGCTAATAGGTCTATATGACTCAACTTTTGTAGGATCCTTTCCTGGCTTAGGTATCATTGTAACTAAGGATACTTTCCATTCTTGTGGGTAGTATTCAAGGCGTAAAATGGCATTAAAAATTAAAAGAATAATTTTCTTTGCTATGCTGGGTAGCTCTAAAAGCATTTTGTTGCTGATCTTATCAAAACCAGGGGCTTTCTTGGGGTTTAAATTATGAATAGCCTTTTCGATTTCTTTTATCTCAAATCTAAGTGGAACAGCAGCTCTAACAGCAACTGGTGGCAACTCGACTACAATATCGGGAGATGTATGCGGGGTAAATACGTTTTTCAAATTATTAACAAAAAGATTTCCTTTTTCTTCATCATTTCGTGCCCAACTTCCATTTAAGTTTCTTAATGGTGGTTTAGTGATAACTGGTCTTTTAAGATTTCTAGCTGCACGCCATAATGAGTAGTCTGATTGAGTAGTTGCATCAAGTTCCTTAAGATATTTTTCCAGGGAAGCCGTTTTCTGAGACTGCAGTAACTTTCTTAGCCTTTTTGTGCACTCTTTTAGTAAATTCTTAAGTTGAGGGGATCTATGCAATTGCCATTCTCTTCGAGCTCTCCTTTTTTCAGTCAAGAGACGCTCAACATCTGCAGAATATATTTTACTATTTTTGGTTTTTTTGAGGGTTATACTAGAATGTTGAACAGCTAGTTTCAGATAACTGTCAAAATTTACAATAGAAATATCCACATTCTCCGGTGTACTAAGCGAAATATTTTCAGTGCAGTGGGTACTGAGATATTTTTTATATTTTAACCAATTTATTTGAGTGGCTGACGACACTAAGTTATCAGACGGAGATACAATTCGATTAGGATTTGTTATTGTAAGAATTGTAGGTGTGTGATCAGAAGATAGTTCTAAGGAAGCTTCAACATAAATCGTTTCTGCGGGGATGTTTTTAACCACTCCAAAATCGATAACATCTGGAACTTTTTGCTGATCAGTAGGCCAATATGTTGGTTGTCCGCTCGCGACCACATTTAGATCCATTTTACAAATTGTGTTAAACAAAACACGACCCTTAGGTGTAATAAGTCGTGAACCCCAGAAAGTGTGTTTAGCGTTATAATCGCCAGCAGCCAGGAAGCAAGGTCCTAATGATTTGAAATATTTATGATATTGGCTTTCTGATATAGAAAATCTAGGTGGGGAGTATAATGATGAAATTACTATGTTTCGATTTAATTCCTCAACGCAAATGTTCGTTGCTTGGAGAAAGTCTTCACGATGATCACTCATTAAGTAGTGTTTTACTCGGTTCTTTATCAAAATGGCAGAACCGCCACAAGCTCTGTCTCGAGGGTCCTTGGTATCATATAATATATAACCATTGATTTTAAACGTATTTCTTGAGGTCAGATGAGTTTCAGAAACCATCAAAACTTATTTATGATACATTTTGAAACGTAAAAACATTTGAACTTATTAAAAAACATTAAAAATATTTTAATTTTGTTGTTTTTGGAACTCATAAAGAATATCATCTTAACGGCAGGTTGAATAAAAAAATCCTAATATACAGTAGAATCGCGAAAAAGTTAACGGAAATGTCCTAAGGGTTGTTAACTTTTTCGTCTTATTTACTAACTTTTCTAAGCGGGCTTAAATTGTAAAAAAATGCAATAATAAACATATGTACCTATATTTTTTTCAATGCCTTAGTTTTCATCAGTACAACAAATAAACTTAGATCTAATTTGTACCGGCTGGTTTCAAGTTCACAATTGCACTTGAACTACAATTTATAATTTATAATAATACAATCAGTTATGTTTTATAAGTTAAAGGTGCTACATCTGACGTTTGTCAGAAAATAAGTTCTTCAACAATTTTCAGATAGCGAATTCTGTGCATTTTTTACAAATTTGCCAGCCATCCATTACTGACATTATTGTCTTTTCAGGTGAACTCATCGATATATCAAAATATCGATATTTAAAAAAATTATAATCGATATAAATCGCCGATATTAAAAATACCGATATATCGATACATCGATATTTATTTACGACTATCGAATTTGATATTTTTAAGATCTCTTTCTAATAAAATTAAAAATGTTAACCTTTGCTCAACTGCTTACAATACTGTTGTTTTTTAAGAATTGCATCATATGTTTTTTAACTAATAATTAAGAAAATAACGGCGCTTTTCCATTGTACATTTTCATTATAACACAGTTCAGCTTTTTCTCGGTTTTTAAGAGATGACAACAAAAAAATAAGAGCGGAAAAAATATTCTCGAAAGGGTTCCTAGAATTATGCAAATAATCGCATTAATTATGGCGTATTAGCAGCAATAGACTCATGAAAGTTGGAATATTAATAATAAAAAACAAATTTGGTTTTTTTTATTTGAGCATGTTCTTATATATTAAAAACAAAATATTGCACAGTTTACTTGTATAGTATGTGTCACAAGTTTCGTTTATCGGCATTATATATGTAATTCGGCATTAAATAATCCCAATTAATTTTTTAAGATTTCATATGGCGAATAAATAAAACCTTTTTGGTATTCTATACTTTTTAAAAAAATTTTTATTGTAGAATTAAATGCCGGTCCCTCGATTTCAAACGAAAACTTCGTTCGCATAACATACCTTAAACATTTTAAATCGTTTTTGTTTTAAAAAAAAGTAAAGCGAATGAAAGTTTCGTTCGAAATCTAGGGACAGGCAGTAAATTTGAAATTAAAAAAAACAAAAAGTTGGAATGGAATCACATGTAATATGTTTGTACCTATGTAAATATGTATTGACATAGGTTTATTAAGTTTTTAAATTTGGTAATAATTTCAGCTTAATACGTTCGATACATCGATATATCGATATTTTTAATTAATATATATCGATACTCTTAAAAAATATCGATACAATATATATCGATATAATTTTTCAATTTGCCCATCCCTACCAAGTGCAGTTGCTTCCGAATAATTAATATGTACACTTGTGTACATAAATTAACTTAATTAAATTAATTGTCTTCTTTATGTATATTTAAAAAAAAACCAAGAAATATTTTTTAAATTTTAACTTGCACCGTAAAGTTCGATTTTCTCGACTAATTAAAAACCAGACCTGTCGCGAATATACAGATAACATAACCTAAATTTTTATTGAAAAATTTTATGTATTTCTTTAAATTGGAATTGTCTTTATACTAACATTTTAAAAAATGGATATTGGGAATTATTTCTTTTTATTAGCAACTTTATTATATTCAACATTTTTTTTTTTCGAATTTATTCTATGAGTTAAATTTCACTTATGTATTTTGCCAATATAAATATATTTCTGACAATCGTGCCATTGTCAGATGCATTAATTTTACATGCCTGCCAAATACAAATGAGCTTATAATGTTCACACCGTTGCAAGACATTTTTAGTAAATTTTAATGCAATTTAAGCAACGCTGCTTACCAATATTGTAAGATCTGACCACCGTCTGTACGAAGCTTAAAGGCCGTGTCAGATACAACTTTGTCGCTTTGCGTGACGTTTCTACCTTCGGCAGAAAAACGCAAAGCAAAAGGTGTATGCCACAATGAAAACTTTGACAACACTCACGCATTGTTTGTTTACTTATAAAAGCGGTTGGTAATTTGTACATTTAATTATTTGTTACAAAAATAAAAGTTAAAAATTTAATTGGACGGTTTTTTGGAATTGAATTTGGCAAAAAAAAATTAAAAAAAAAAGAAAATTATACTAGCCAATTGTCAAAGCGCGCAAAAAGATGAGAGTTGGCTAACTTTTTGCTTCGCTCCGCTTTGAAAGTACTTTATGTGACATGTTTCGTATAAGTATGTATATTTTATCTTAGATGTCAAAGCGAATCGGTAACGCAACGCGAAGCAAAAGTTTTATCTGACATGGCCTTAAGACTTTTATGTACCTTATTTTATTCATACATATTAAGGGGTCCATGCAAGGTCAAGCATTTCTCATTAAGCGCTATGGTAGTATTAGTAAAAATGTGGTTTTATGTGTGCCATCGACGATGCTGGATGGAAAATCAACATTGCACATATTAAAATTTGGAATTTAGCACGTCAAAAAATCTTATTAATAATAAATTTTGTATTCCCAAAAATAAGTTTGAGAATAAATAAAATTTAAACTCGTTCTTTCCTGTCTTTTATGGTACATCATTGCAATAACCACATGTACGAGTGTAAAAAAATTTGCATAACTTGTAAACTAATAGATGTCCCACAATAAAACTTTTACAATAAAATAAGGACACTATAGGCTAATTTCGGTTAAAAAAATTGTACTAAGTTAGAAAAATTAAAACATATTTTTTGAAAACGGCAACACTTTACCACCCCGTAACTCGACAAACAAACATCATAGAAAGAAAATATTTCTCACACTTATTCATATCTACTAGAACTAGAGTTATGCCAAGTATAAAGGAATTCCAACAATTTTTTTTTATTGGGTTGTACGCTTCACAAAAAATGCCCCATATATGTATATAAATGTAGGTAGCCTTTTTTTTTATTCCTTAGGTTTTTTTAATAGGTAATAAAAAAATCGGATGACTTAATTTTTTTTAAATATTACCTTTATAAAGTGAATTTGTACGCTGAAAACGATGGCGATAGCAGTTTTTCCAAAAAATATTTTTCTTGAAACTTTGGAGGAGTGTTTGTCAAAAAAAAAAAAAAAAAAAAGGGAAAAAATTGAGAAAAACTAAAAAAATTATTAAAATTTGGACGCCTCTCAAATCATTTTTTGATGTGTGTCGATCGCTAACTCAACCCACCCTTTCTATTAAACGGCGAAATGAATTAATATACAGACATCAGTATTGGAAAAAATTAACTTCAGCCGGCTAACGATTGCGCAATAGTAGACCGCCGCTTCCGGTTTCTATGTGATATTTATGTTTTAACTTTCATTGAAATCTTTAAGATAGTTTCGTAGAGGCAGAAATTACCCCTGCCACCTTTCGCGGTCCTAGCTGAAAAAATGCAGAGCTTCTGTGTCCATATAAATAGAGATCTATCCAAGTTTAAGCTTTCATTTAAGTCTGTTAGATAGTTCGGAGAGGCAGAAATTGCCCCTACCGCCCCACGTGGTCCTAACTTTTCAATGCTTTTTTTAAACCATTAGTGAAAATACCCCTTTTTGTTTGGTAAATATGTTGAGTGGTTCTCGAGTTATAGAAAACAAAAAGGTTACCGCCTAAGTCAAATCTTAAAATGCAATTTTTAAAATTGCATTTGCCATCTCTACGACTGTATACGTACTCTGTGTATATTTGCGTTATACATAAGTAAATACATATGCTTATTTATTTTTATGGGTATTGCATATAGCCAATACAAGTTTTATTTATATCAGCGTGTACCTTCTAAAAGAAGAATGAATATTAGAGTGGGTCAATTTTTTTTCTCGACCAAGCATTTGTCGAAATCGTAATCTACGACGAATTCTATGAAGGTTAACCCATGAAACCATGGGTCTAAAATCAAAATCGAGCTTCCCATTTTTAACGACAAAATTTTCTTTTCGTATTTTTTTTTTTTTTTTTTTTTTTTGTTAAAATATGCTAACATATTTTAGAGTCTTCTAAGAAACTTGACAAAAACGATAATGTTTGGGCTTGTTGGAAAGGAAATTTCATGAGCTTTCGAAAGCTCATTTGATGTTAAGGTTAAGTTTAAAAAAGCTTTGAATGAAAATTGACATTAAATCATGGGAAAAAGCCAAACTTATCATTAAATGGTACACTAAAAATTTTAATTTAAAGTTAACATAGTGACCTATAACTAATTAAAAATGCCTAATAAAAAAGCAACACAGCTTCTTTTTTTTCAAGGAACCGAGCGATTTGTGCAACTACTGACTAGCGTTTCACTGCGAACTATTCCAAAAAAAAAAAAACGTGAAGGTGTTATGGCAGTCACGGTTGAAAGTCGAAACAAAACACCTACGATAAACAGCAAACAAGACCTTTAAAATAAATAATTTTGAAATAAAAATTGTATTAATTTTTTTCCTTTTGGTATAATTTAGATATAAAATAATTTTGTAACTACAAATGGATTGTTTACGAAAGGTGGATTATCAGGTTATATGGTTATGTAGTTATATTAACAGCAACACAATATATTTAAATATAATTCAAATAAATGTATTTTTTGTGTGAATATAACCAAATAACCATATAACCTGTTAACCAGCCTTCCGTGAACAACCCATACATGCTTTTGCGGTAGATGCAAGTAATAAAAGTTTGAAATTTTAAAAACATCGTAAATCCATATGTTTCTTTAAATCTTTATGGGCGGATAGGTAACAGAACTTAACATAAAAAGCATTCCAATTTTGGCATCATTTCGAAAACATTGGCTTCTAAGTTGGTTTTAATCTTAATTTTAACACATTCAAAAATATATATTTTGTCTTTAAGAATGTCAAGCTTTTTAGAATTCGTCGTAGATTACGATTTTGACAACCGCTTATTGACTTTTTTTGATAAATACAAATAAAACTCTATACAAATAAACATTACCAGCGTATACCAATACATATTTAACTTCAAGTTTCTAGCTGGAAAAAGAAGAAGAACGGAGGCCTTCTTGATTGCTGGGAAGGCCTTCCGCTTTCCTTTCTTTCGCCAGAGCTTTTGAAAGGCATTCAAATAAATGGCTCTTAGAAGGCTTTCCAGAGAATGACTGGCAAAAGGCCTTAGAATAAAGGTTATCTTGAAGTGTTTTAAGAAAGGTATGTTAAAAGGCCTTTCAATTAATGACTCTTAAAAGGCCTTTCAGACCATCCTTGTAAAAATGCCTTTGATTAAATATCATATTGAAGGGTTTTTAATAAATGTAAAATATAATATATGAATAAACTTAAAAAAAGTATAAAAGTTTAGTGTTTTATAAGTTTAGTTTAGTATACATATGTATATATTTATTAAGAGAATTACACATACTATATAAACAAATGTATATGTACATAATCAATACATACTACATAACATTTTCATTATTTAGCACAAGTACCTATATTTTTAATGAACAAAACTCAACTAAAATGATTTACATTATTGCTTTCATTTGGTACTTTAATATGTATTTATGTAACTTTGTTTTTGTAAAGGGATCTGAATTGTTTGGCTTTTGCTTGTGCAAGAAACAAAACAAAAAATGTTACTCCTTCTCTTCTCGCTTTTCATAGAAGCGAGTGTGGAAGGTGTATCTTATCTTTTATACCAAAAATCCAAGGCCTTCTATGAGGCATTCTTTAGCAGTTAGATAATAATAGTAATTGAATCAAAAAAAATTTTAAGAAGGCCTTTAAAAAGGCCTGAAGTAAAAAGGTCTTCTGAGTTTTACCGCTGGGTTGTTATGTGTAACGGTATGTTTACGTACGGTATGATCTTTACCCATGCATGTCCAAACATGTTTTCTCACTAATACTTGAAGAGTACTTAAAATGATACTTTTTCATTCTCTGATTGGATCATGAAACCATAGCCAAATGCTTTGTTTTTGATGTTTGCTTTATAAACGCAAATGGTGTCGTTTCGTATATGAAATGCCATATAATGTAAATCTTTCCTTTGGCGTTATACTTTTTTACTGTATTTCTTTATCTAATTCTTGTTGCATATTGAATCAAAAGTTTAAAATATTTAATAATATACATAAATAAATAGTTATAGGTAGGTACGTACGTAAATGCATCACTGCGCTGCATCAGTGATTTTAAATGCTTATTTATATATCAATGAAGTAGATGTGGACCAAAAAATTGTCGAAAACCCCACAAAAATTGTAGTACCCTATGTTATCGTCAGAAAAAATGCACTGTTTCTCCTTGATTGAACTGTTTTTTTGTTTTATTCAATGTACTATTTTTCCAATTTAAAATCTGGCTACCCTAGCGACGGCAAATGATAAGATAAATAATAAAAAATAAATAAATAATTTACTAAAATACGCTTTTAAAAATAAATCATTAGGTGAAATATTAGCCCTTTGTGCTGCCGAGGACGGAATTCCCGTTGCTACATTTTGGCGGAATCAACGATATGGGAAAAATTCACCAGCTTTAATTATTAAAACACCAAGAACTAAAAACCAAATTGAAGATATCAAAAAAAATCATGGAAGGTTTTTCATCCTTTATTTCTGTCAGTCGCGCTCGTTGAAGATAGACGTGTTCTCTAAGCTCGGCATACGGTTTATTTTTTTAATAATAAATTACTTTTTATAATAAAAAAAAAAAAAAAAAAAAAAAAAAAAAGGGAATGGACGCATACATTGAATAATATTTAATTAAAATTATTAAATTTACAAAAACGTGAACAAATAAAATAGTAAAAAAGAAAAAATATATGTATGTACATACAAACATAAACATAAACATTTTGAACAAACATTTTTTTGTGTTTTATTTTTTATTCTCGGTGTTGATAAACAATAAATAATAAGAAGAGCACAACTGTTAACAGTAAGGTAAAAAAAAAAATTCTTATGAGTGCAAATAATGCAAAAACCATAAAACAGAATGAAAAAAAAGGATATATCACAGTGAGTGTTAACGAAACAAATGCAGAAATAAAAAAAATATTCATTGATAGCAAATTCCTAACAGCTAAACCCATTACTCGCACGCGATCGCTCTCGACCTCTGTATTTAACAACAAATATAAAACCTGCAAGCGTTGCCTTAGCGGCAAAGACAATTTTAATAAGTGATGAAGATATTAACCCCAAATCAGGCATAATGGAAAACTCAGCATCACAGGTAAAAGTGGACAAAAGCCTCAAGTATAAGTTGGTATTGATAGGTACATAGCAGTGCTTAAACGAAATCTCAGCCCAACCTCGTCTGCAGTTGCTTCGGTTCCAAAAGCTTTAAAAGAGGGTACAGCTGATAGAATACGTTCACAAAATCGTTTTGCAATTTTGGACGAGGAATCCTCGGAAGCACAAAACGTTATCAAATCTTCTAAGCCACCCTCGATATATCTTAGAGAGCAAAACTCAAATTAATTAATAAAAAATTTGATCTCTGTAATGGGTGAAAATTCTTTTTATGTAGCTGCAATAAAGCGTGGTAGTATAAAAGAGACAAAAATACAAGTTAATCGTGAAGATGATTTTCGTAAAGTAATAACTAAATTTGAAGCACTCAATAAAATCTTCTATACATCCCAACTGAAGAGCATTAAAGGGTTACAGGTAGTGATTAAGGGCATTGACTCATACATGGACCCAGGTGAGATAAAAACGTTCTTAGAAGTGAAGGGCTTTAAAATAAAAAATTTGACAAATATTAAAAATAGAGAAAAGATCCCCAGCCACTATTTCGAGTCGAGTTAGAACCCGGCGACGTTAAGCTTAAAAAAACGAAACGCATCCCATTTACAGTATGAAATATATCCTGTATAGGAAAATAACGATAGAGGAGCCGCACAAAAGAAATGGTCCCGTGCAATGTTTAAACTGCCAAGAATTTGGTCACACTAAGGCCATTTAACCCCTGTTTGCGTTGTATGTGGAGAATTACATGGTACAGCTCTCTGCGATAAGTCAAAAAACGACCCCAATGTAAAAAAATGTATAGCCTATCGTCAAGCGCACGGTTGGACCGAAACCTAGACCCCCTCAAATGTAGGCAACAAATCAAACTAACAATAATGACGTTTCACACTAACGTCCTAAAATCAAACCATATACCAATGCAAGGTTATTGATGTATAAATCAATTTAAATTCAGCCACAGTGTTAATGCATAATGATATTAGCTGTAAGATAATAAAATCTCGATTCGCCCAGAAATGTCGAAAATGTTACAGACATTTCGACGAGTCGAATGCTCTAAAGACATCTAGATGTCAGCGAACAGAGTATAAATACTCGCGAAGGTTGGCATCGATAATCAGTATTAGTACGATTATTTAAGTGTGTACATCGCAATTATAAGTGGTAAAATTGACTAAGTTCTAAATAAAGTGGCGTGAATAGTTTATAGTACATCTAAAAAGTAAAGTGTTTAAAGTGTATTATTTATTCTATTAAAGTTGCAATAAAAGAACTCAAGAGGTTTATTATAAAGGAAATAAACCAAAAACTTTATTGAAAAGGCAGTAACGTAACAATATGATACCAAGGACCCTCGAGATAGAGCTTGTGGAGTTTCTGCTATTTTGATAGAAGCCCGAATTAAACACTACTTAGTGTGTGATCATCGTGAAAATTATCTGCAAGCAACGAACATTTGTGTTGAAGATCTAAATCGAAACTTAGTACTTTCATCTTTATACTCTCCACCTAGATTTTCAATATTAGAGAGCCAATATTTTAAATCATTAGGACCCTTTTTCCTAGCCGCTGGCGATTACAACGCTAAACATACATACCTTTTGGGGGTCACGGCTCATAAAACCAAAGGGTCATGATTTGTATAATACAATCCCTAAAATGGATTTAAATGTGGTCGCGAGCGGACAACCAACTTATTGGCCTTCTGATCAACAACAAATTTCAGATGTGATCGATTTTGGCGTGGTTACAAACATCCCCGCAGAGACGATTCATGTTGAAGCTTCCTTAGAACTAGCCTCCGATCACACACTTACAATTGTTACTTTAATGAACCCAAATAGAGTTGTAGCTTTGTCTGGTTACTAAGCGACGTCAGCCAGACAAATAAATTGGTTAAAATATAAAAAATATCTTAGTGCCCATTGCACAGAAAATATTCCGCTTAGTACACCGGAGAACTGGGCTCTCGCTATTGTTAATTTTGACAGTTATCTTAAACTAACTCATCAATGTGTCTCAAGCTTTTGATTACGTCTGGCATGAAGGATTATTACAGAAATTGCAGCAAAACTTACCAGCAAACATATACAAGCTGTTAGAAAGAGACTTAGTCGGTCATCAATTTATCATTAAAGAAGGCGATTTTTTAAGTTCTCCTCAGCCAATTAACTCTGGAGTCCCACAAGGCAGCATCCTGGTCCCGCTAGTATACTTAATTTATACTTCGGATATGCCAACAAACAGCTACACCCAAAAAATTTTGCGGACGATACAGCTTTTCTAAGCGTTCACGAAAACTGTCAAGAAGCATCTCGTTACTTACAGGATCATATATTTGACTAAAACATATGAGGATAAAGATCAATGAGCTAAAATGCGCACATATAACATTCATATTGCTTCGGGAAACATGCCCCCAATTAAAATCAATAATCAAATAATACCCCAACACTCGCATGTAAAATACCTCGGTATACATCTAGATCGGCGTTTAACGTGGAAATGGCATATAGAAGCTAAATTAACTCAAATGAAACTAAAAGCAATCCAAATTAATTGGCTTATTGGAAGAAATTCTGTTCTTAGTCTCGATTGCAAACTTTTATTTTACAACTCTATCTTAAAGCCAATCTGGTGCTATGGTATTCAGTTATGGGGCACTGCCTCAGCCTCTAATATCGAAAAAATTCAAAGGCGCCAAAATTAACTTCTTCGAATAATCACTGCCGCTCCCTGGTATGTTGAAAACTCAAATATCCACGAGGATCTCAATGTGCCATTAGTAAAAGCTATGATAACGAAATATGCAGTAAAATACTTAAAAAGGCTGGAACTGCACCCAAATCCATTAGCTCGAAATATTTTAAATAATGGCGGTCACACTCACTTACAGAGAAGAAACACTGCAGCAATCACCCAATCAGATGAGCGATAAAAACCTACATATGTGAACAGAAACCGTGATGACGAAGTATTTTTTGTCTGTCACTGGCAGGACATAAAGTAAATATTAGGATAAGATTTGATTAATTATTGTTAGTTCATATTTAATATATGAAGATTCAATAAATAAATACTAAGCAAAAGATTTTTAATTGTATTCGACGAATGGGCAGATTTTTCATACAAATAGACATGCTCAGCCACCAGCCAAATAAAACATAATTAAATTAAAATTGGTAGAATATCTCAAATAACAAATTTTCTAATTTCCAATTATTTTTTAAGGCCAAAGTTATTTAAAAATTCTAAGTCATAGCCATAGTATAATAAGAACAAGGCAGTGATGCCGTTTGGTTGCATTTGTTCCATTTTTCGTAATTTTTGAAGGACCGACGCACAGTGGACCCATTTGAGTTTTTTCGTTGCAAAAATCATATCTTTTGAACCGAATAAGATAATTGAACAGTTTAAACAGCATATGATAGATAACTGTTCAGCCTATGAAATCAATTTTATGGTAACTAAAAAAAATTATTTTTACATTTTTAGATTGTTTTTATTTTTTTTCTGTAGGGTTTAATGTTTTAAATTATTATCCAACAAATTAAAAAAAAAATTATTTTTTTTATAAATTTATTTTTCAATTTTCTGTAAAATATTCATCACAATTCGTAAGAGAAGGTATCTAAAAGACTAACCATTTCTAAACTATAATTATTTTGTAACTCTATTCGTGACTTCACATGCCGCAGGGAAGAAATAAGTGCATCGGAAGATGCTGCCAACATGTTAAAGAGGTCCTCATTTTGCCTTACCCTTTGTTAAGAGACTCCTGTGCTTCTTCAGAAAGCTCTCCAATTGGCAAAGACTGGTACTCAATTATATCTTTGCCATGCGCCAATATTTTATGGACGGTCGCGGTCAACTTCTTCTGTGGATACATTTCTGCTAAAAGAGATGCAGTTTTCGACGCATATTCTCCATATTTTGTAGAATTGACATTTTCTTTGCAGCTTAAAACATCCAAGATCGTTCCCAATCTTTTCACGATTTGATTGCCAATTCCAGTGATTCTAGTTACTGCCTCATCATTTTCAAAAAATCTCCTAGAAGTGTTTCCATCGTTTGAGTTACCGTATCCGTGCTTGGGACAGTCTACTTTTAGTCCAACTTGTTTAAAAAAGCATCCGTATTTTCTTCTTTCTGATCTTTTCCTTATCCTTAATTGATGTATTTTCATCGAAGTTTCCTCCTCTTGTGGTAGGGTATACGCCAGTTTTAGCAAGAATTCCATACACCTTATCCTTGCGTGCAATGGTGACATTCCATATTCGTAATTCTCCTCATTTGTAGATTCGTTTAAATTACCAAAGTTCTTTTGACTCTTTTTGCAAATCGGGCATGACATTGTTGAGGTTGTTCCTGTCAGTTTGTTTACGACTTTTCCGTCAACCATGGTCAGGTGGAACTCGTAATTGCATTCAATATATTTTCCTTCTCCGATTTGCAGCTTTGTAGGCTTAATCTTGCTTATTTGTTCTTCAATGTCCTTCACCGTGGTCCTTATGATTTTTGCCGATTCCCTTGCAAACTGAAACATTATTGGTCGGCAATAATGCACTGATGACGGACGTGGATTTTTCCAGTGTAGGTAAACATCAGATTTTAGCCGCAAAGGAACAACAGATGCCATAAACATATTTCCGTCCGATATTGTAGCGTCATCGGAAGATATCCTTTGCTTATAACCGCTTTGTCCGGATGATCCATCGCAGCCCCATTTGCTGATCAATGTCAACTTCTCAGGAAGAATTTTCACCTCATTTTCAGGAAGACTCTCCAACAACCGTTTTGCTGTATGGCCCATGAGATCCTGCAGATTGGCTTTCGCAGAGACTTCCGTAAACTCCGTATGCAGTGGTCGTGAATTTATTTTGGCTTGCGTAATATGCTTGTATCCGGGTAAAACGTCAGAACCGTGTCGCGTTAAAGATGCCCGCCAAGGCTTCTTCGGAACCATACTTTTTAATGTGTGCGTTTGTGGGCGTGGGAATGCTTTCCTAAATCCTTTTTAGTCGCAGTGGGCTTGCATCAGCAACAGATTTGGTTATCTGCGACATAACTCTTTCGCTATCCTTTGTATATTTAATAGACAGCGCGTCCGATAAATGCTTCGTGGTCAAGTCATTGGTGGCATCGGCAAGTTTCCTCTTTCTTGTGAAAATTGAACACTCCTCAATACTTTTTTTTGGCCTTCCTTTTGCTCCTCTGGTTGATGTGGTGGGTTTATCTACTGCCAATATATCCAGGATGGTGTCTTCATTAAGCCAGTCCTCGTATTTGGAGTTGAAGTTCTGAATGGTTCGATTAGATTTCACCCCTTTTGCCTTAATGTTTGCATATATCAGATAAAAATTATTTTTTATAATTTCGCTTCTTTCAATATTTCCGTATAAGCTATCAAGTTCTTCTAAAGCAGCTTCCGTGAAAAACTTTGGTGTGGTTGACTTTCTAAACAGATCAAATAATTTTAAATTGTTTAACTCCATGTTTTCAGTACTTAAATTGTTTAATGGTTTCAGTAATTGTTGCGCCAACTTTTAGTCGTAGACTAATCCAGGCATTATGCTTATTTTGCAATATATAGGCTTATGCTACCATGCCTAAAAATTTACCTGTTCCCTGCATACATATGGATTTAGACTGAATAATGCAATTTTGATATTATGCACGTGTCCAAATAAGATTTGTGCCTACCTGTAGGGACGATAAGTCAATATTGTTCTTGACCATTTGTACGCCAAAGTATTGTTTAAGTGAGGTGCGTCCCTGCTAATTTCAATGAGTAGTTTTTTTCAAACGATTAGATCACACTACTGTCAGTCAAAACATATAAGGGATGGACGCCATACAATTTCTGCAACCATGTCTTTTTAATCTTTTTTACCTCTAGATGCCAAACGGGCACGTACGGGCAGATAAAACCTTTTAAATTATGTAAAGAAATAATCAAAGCACAGGTTTTGCAAATATGGCAAATATAGAAAAATATAGATTTTTTTTATTTTCCGTCAAAGTTGAAAAATACTGAAAAAACGGATAGTTTTTAAATAGTGATTTACCAGGAGAAACACAAAGCAAACAGTTAATTTTTTTTTTATTATTATACATTTAATAAATACATCAATCAATACAAACAAAAAATAAGGCAATTCGTTACCCATTTTTCGTGATATTACACCTGAAATCGCAACAAATTGACTAAAAATTGTGTGTTTTTTTGAAAACCGAAAGTCGGTCAAAATTGAACGGTTATATCTTCTAAACTAAAAATGTGATATTATAAAGAAAGGCATATTTGAAATCGTTGAAAAGTTTCCTATAACATGGGTTTATTCAAAACTTCGTCGGCGCTCATAAAAATTTAGATTTTTGCAACCTCGTTTGCTCTACGGGCGCCACTGTGCGACGTAACATGTACAATTTTGTTATATTTCGCCAAATTGTCGCATCTTTTGGTACGTGGTATCTGATTAAATAATAAAGATAAGAACTTTCCTTGAAATATTTTTTGAACTCAATTACTTTTTACCTGTAAAAAATTACTTAAAGTCTTAGCTCAAATGTTGCTTTTATATAAAAAACAAGTTCTGGTGACATTTATATATTAAAAACAATTTGTCAGTAATTTTATATTGAAGTTTTAAAACAAAACCGCAATTTTTCAATCAAAAAGGTTTAACTGATTCAAAATATTGTCACAATTAAATTTGTTGCCGAGCGCGCATTAGATAAAGTATTGCATGAGCACGCAGTTCTCAAACACGAAACATTCGGGCTTGCTATTGGGAAAAAGTTTTAAATCTTAAAAACATTGCGAATTAACCAATGTTCAAAAATGTAAAAATGGGTCTGTGGACCCAATTGATACTTATGTGGACTGACCACCGCTTCACACGTTTTTTTAAACTAGGACCGCCAGGTGGCCGAAATTCGACCACTTGACATTTTCAGTCAAAATAAATCCTTTTATGCACGCATGGAATATGCAATACTTATTTAAAAGGGCTACCTAAATTTAAGAAAATAACATATGTCTTTTCATATTTCATTTTATTCGTTATAACTAAAGCATTTATTTACTATTTTACTTTATCGTACTATTTATTTTTACAATGTGTATGCATTAATGTTTATTGTATAAAGGGTAAAATAAAGTTAAAATTGCCTGTTCTTAAAAATAAAATATAAAAAAACAATATGTATATTGAAACAACAATAAAAAAAATTAAAAATTCTGAACGTAAATTTTTATGTGTGAGTTTGCAAGCAAATTTAAAACACTTTTCAAAAATTTACACTGTGCATATCTACACAAAACTACGATATACGTTTCATTAAAATCGGTGGACAATACGATACTTAAAAATCAACTACAAAAAAATTGTTCCCGTATTTATATATAAGATTTACTGCATGTTTTTAGAAAATAAAAACAAAATTTCGTGGGAGAAATTATAATGGAAAAAAAAAAACAATTAAATATGAAAATTTGTTGTTATCACGCGAAATTATGTTTTAATTTTCTAAAAACAGGCAGTTATTCCAAGAAATATTTCAAAATGTAATTTTTGACGAAAAACGTAACTTTTTTGAAAGAAATGCGTAACTTTTTTTATTCTTTCCCTGGCAGCACAATTAGGGAGGAGTTGTCATTATTTACCCATGTAATGTCAATCAACGAAAGGATGGCTAAAGTAAGAACATGTATAATGAAGATACAAGATATTCTGGCAGTGGTTAAAGTCAGTCCTTAGTATAAGTACATATCTATTGCTTCAATGTTAACTAAATGTAGGATTAAACAAAAAAGTATGTGAAATATTGAACGCAGGACAAATTCCCCCTACGGCCCCCCCAACAGAAACAGCCGTCCTACTTCCCTGACAAACCACAGCAGATCGGTTGGATTACATCCAGCGATACACCCCAGTTCGTCGTGAAACCCAGCCCCTAGCCATTTCTGCCTGGGGCCGTGCATACTAGGACAGTGGCACAGTACATGCTCAACCGTCTCCAGCTCCTCGGCATCTCCGCACAACCTGCAGAAGTCCGGTATCGCAATGTCCCATTTACCCATAAAAGCCCTAACAGAACAATGCCCCGTCAGAAACCCTATCAGAGTCCTGAGACTACTCCTATCCAGTCCTAATAAAACCCTGGTTGCACCTGCGTCCAATCCGGGCCATAAGGCCCTTGACACCCTGCAATCCGTTCTATCCCTCCAGGACCGGTTAACTGCATCACGGAATCTTTCCCGTATCACCGCATAGTAGTGACAAGGGGGGTTTTACCCCTCTGTCCCTTACCTCTAAGTCCAGATTCGAACCCCCTCTCCTGAGTTCTTCCGCCGCCTCGTTGCCATCCACCTTGCAGTGTCCTGGTACCCAACACAGCCTTATTGTAAATGCCAACATGAGCTCTCTCAGAGCATTCGTACAACCAGGCACGATCGCACCGTATAATTTGTCAATGCTCTTAGCGCAGCCTGACTATCGACGTAGATTGTCACAAAAGATCCCCCCACGATGTGATCCATCACTTCCGTTGCCCTCCAGATCGCTAGATCTCAGCCTGGATCTTTTCACGTCGGTGTCAGCAATAAAAACACCAGCACCAGTGCCAGTGTCCATCTTGGACCCGGCCGTATATACTGCCCACTAGTGTAATTACGAAAAAAAAATATATGAAACCACTTGCAATCGAGGAAGTTTTTTGTGTAATTTAAGAATATTAATTGCATTTTTATGTTTTTTAAAAAAAATTCCCCCTTTCATTCGGATGAACGTTGAAAATCAATGGTTATATATTATAGGATACCAAGGACCCTCGAGGTAGAGCTTGTGGAGGTTCTGCTATTTTGATAAAAAACCGAGTAAAACACTACTTAATGTGTGATCATCGTGAAGATTATCTCCAAGAAACGAGCATTTGCGTTAAGGAATTATCTCGAAACCTAGTAATTTCATCATTATACTCCCCACCTAGATTTTCAATATCAGAAAGCCAATATAATAAATACTTCAAATCATTAGGACCCTGCTTCCTGGCTGCTGGCGATTATAACGCTAAACACACTTTCTGGGGGTCACGACTTATTACACCTAAGGGTCGTGTTTTGTTTAACACAATTTGTAAAATGGACCTAAATGTGGTCGCGAGCGGACAACCAACATATTGGCCTACTGATCAGCAAAAAGTTCCAAATGTCATAGATTTTGGCGTGGTTAATAACATCCCCATAGACATGATTCATGTGGAAGCGTCCCTAGAATTATCTTCCAATCACACACCTACAATTGTTACTATAATAAATCCAAATAAAATCGTATCTCCGTCTGATTACTTATCGACATCAGCCTCACAAATAAATTAGTTAATATATAAAAAATATCTTAGTGCCCATTGCACAGAAAATATTCCGCTTAGCACACCGGAGAACGTGGATCTCGCGATTGTTAATTTTGACAGATATCTCAAACTAGCTGTTTAACATTCCAGCATAACCCTCAAAAAAACCAAAAACAAAATCATATATTCTACAGATGTCGAGCGTCTATTGACTGAAAAAGGGAGAGCTCGAAGAGAGTGGCAATTGCACAGATCCCCCCAACTTAAGACTTTATTAAAAGAGTGCACAAAAAGGCTGAGAAAGTTACTGCAGTCTCAGAAAACGGCTTCCTTGGAAAAATATCTTAAGGGACTTGATGCAACTCCACAATCAGACTACTCATTATGGCGTGCAGCTAGAAGCCTCAATAGACCAGTTATCTCTAAGCCACCATTGAGAAACTTGAATGGAAGCTGGGCAAGAAATGATATTGAAAAAGGAAATCTGTTTGCTAATCATCTGAAGAATGTATTTACCCATAATATATTTCACGATATAGCAGTCGAGTTACCGCCTGTAAATGTTAGAGCAGCTATTCCCCTAAGATTCAAGTTTAAAGAAATCGAAAAGGCTATTCGGGATTTAAACACCAAGAAGGCACCGGGTATTGATAAGATCAGTAATAAAATGCTTTTGGAGCTACCAAGTATATCGAAGAAAATTATTCTTTTTATTTTTAATGCTATTTTACGCCTTCAATACTACCCTCAGGAATGGAAGGTTTCCTAAGTAACCATGATACCAAAGCCAGGAAAGGATCACACAAAAGTTGAGTCATACAGGCCTATTAGCTTATTATCTAATATTTCAAAGCTATTTGAGAAACTAATAGTGTTAAAATTAACGCCGATTTTAAATGAAAATAGATGTATTCCTAATCATCAATTCGGGTTTAGAAGAAAGCACAGCACAATTGAACAAACTCATCGAATACTAAATGTAATAAGAAAAGCCTTTGAAGAAAAAAAATATTGCTCAGCACTCTTCATCGATGTGTCTCAAGCTTTTGATAAAGTCTGGCATGAAGGTTTACTACTGAAATTGCAGCAAAACTTACCAGCAAACATACACAAGCTGTTAGAAAGCTACTTAGTCGGTCGCCAATTTATTATAAAAGAAGGCGATTTTTTAAGTTCTCCTCAGCCAGTAAACGCTGGAGTCCCACAAGGCAGCATCCTGGGCCCTCTATTATACTTAATTTATACTTCGGACATGCCAACAAACAACTACACACAAACCTCAACATTTGCGGATGACAAAGCTTTCCTAAGCGTTCACGAAAACTGTCAAGAAGCATCTCGTTACTTACAGGATCATATATTTGACTAAAACATATGAGGATAAAGATCAATGAGCTAAAATGCGCACATATAACATTCACATTGCGTCGGGAAACATGCCCCCCTATTAAAATCAATAATCAACACTCGCATGTAAAATATCTCGGTATACATCTACATCGGCGTTTAACGTGGAAATGGCATATAGAAGCTAAATTAACTCAAATGAAACTAAAAGCAATTCAAATTAATTGGCTCATTGGAAGAAATTCTGTTCTTAGTCTCGATTGCAAACTTCTACTTTACAACTCTATCTTAAAGCCAATTTGGTGCTACGGTATTCAATTATGGGGCACTGCCTCTGCTTCTAATATCGAAAAAATTCAAAGGCGCCAAAATAAACTTCTTCGAATAATCACAGCCGCTCCCTGGTATGTCAAAAACTCAAATATCCACAAGGATCTCAATGTGCCATTAGTAAAAACTATGATAACGAAATATGCAGTAAAATATTTAAAAAGGCTGGAACTGCACCCAAATCCATTAGCTCGAAATATTTTTAATTATGGCGGCCACACTCGCTTAAGAAGAAGAGACACTGCAGCACTCACCCAATCAGATGAGCGATAAACACCTACACATGTAAACAGAACCCGTGATGACTAAATCTTTTTGTCTGGCACTGGCAGGACATAAAGTAAATATTAAATGAAAAATAAATTTTTTTCAAAAAAATTACATGCTGTTTTTGCTTTATTCAAAAGATTAATAGTAAAAAATTAATAATATAAAACAGTTAGTAATAAGTACAGAATGCACAAAATAATTCTTAAACATTATTTTTTCCTATGAACTTTAGATTCAAGAATTAAAATTTTTTCGAGTTCGCATGTAGTCCCTCCATCAGTTTTATAGCACGTTCAGCATTTTGGTTAGATCTGGGAATGTCAATCAATGACTCCTCGACCGACCAGTGCATCTTCAAGCACTTAATTGCCTTCTTGCATTTTGTCTTGGTGAGTGAGGTTAACAGTTCATTGAAGTGTTGCGACTGGAGCCAAGCATTTGCCCATTCATAGCAGATAAAGTCGCATGATGTACCGAGGATGCGGCGCCACTCTGGCATCAGAAAAAATCCTATAACAGCATATATTGCACGCGAGTTCCATCTTGCCTGGTGTAAGTTTGGGAGTTTCTTCCAGCTGATTCGGGGCCATCGTGAAGTTGTTTTGTAATGAAGATATGCCTGACATAGTTCATATAAGAACTTTAAATCATCTCGCCATCCAGGGTTCTTGTCTGTGTTAACATCATCTGTCGCAACTTGGTGGTAATGAGCCTGAAGAGAGACATAGTTTTCTTTTAATTTGTCATTGAAGGAATAATTGAGTTCTGGTTTGCTCGTTGGCTCTTGAATAAGGAAATTCATGACGTGCTTCAGAAGGAGGTCGAGTACATGGTGCTAACAGCCAATGTATTGTGGCTTCTAAAGCGAATATTTATCCAAGCATCGTATTCATCAATTAGCTGATGTAGTTCCTTGTGAATAGCCGCGGCAGAACCACTCTCACATTTCAGAATACCGAGTTTGATTTCGGTTGTGGTATTTTTCAGCAGAACTTCTTAATACTCTTCCCCTTGGACTCTTTTACCATCAAACTGAAGACAATAGGGATCTTTGCTTTGAAGTTTTTAAAAAATTTTGGCTTTCATTTGCGTATTAGACCTTCGTTAAATTATGAGACGAGTCATATAAAACCCAATTTTACCTAATTTGTATAATATATCATTATTCGTAACAGTTTTATACGTACTAAGATTATTTTCAGCAGAGGAATTTGCATTAGTCCAATGGAAAATTATAGATCGATCATCACAAAATTCTGTGGAGTGATTGTGGTTTTAAAGAAACATAAATTGGAATATGTAATTAGTTTAAGCGTTTAATGTGAATTTCAGAAGGATGCATTATTGTGATGTTACGAATATATGTATTCGAAATATCGAATATTCACCTATTTAACGACATTCGTATTTGCCAAATTCACGAATATTTTGTTAATACATTTCAAAAGAAAAAAAATACAAAAGTGTAAAAATTACATAAGATTAAACAAAAATTTTAATTTTTAATAATTTTTATTCAAAAAAATCTTTTGTCTTTAACGCAAAATAAAGTCTTCTTTTAGTAAATAAAAAAACGAACAAACATTAGAAGTATTGCGCAGCCACAAAAAGAATTTTTATATATTACTCAAGTTGATTTTAAGGATTCCTAGATTAATCGAACTTTCCGAATTGGAATGGGATGAAATCAACCGCAAATGAAAGTAGACGTTTACCAAACAAAACCCTCAAGGCTTTTTTAGTTCAGTGGTGAATTTTTGTTTACACGCATTTAAAATTGGTGATTTCGAAACGCTGTCTAACAAAAAAATCATTGAAAATTTTATAAAATAATGATTATTTTTTTATTATCCTGGAAAGTATCTTACTGTTTTTGGGGTCGAGGAATCCATTTTTGATGTTTATTTTTACTTAAAACTTACGCTATTTTTTGAAGATTGTCAAAGAAAACGGTGTTTTTACTTTTTTGAGGCAAAAAAATAAATTTTTGTTGTTAGCTGCATTGTAAAACATATTTCTAGTTATATTACGAAGTACATTTTAGTATTATCAGTACGTTACTATTAAAAAATGGTATTTTTATGGAAAATATTTGGGTTTTGTTAGGAAAACACCGGATCAGCTTAGTTTTGCTTAAAATGTTGGTATTTACGAATTGTACGATTTATGTCATATTATTAAAATATATAATTTAAGCCATCTACTGTAAAGCTTCAATTTTACATTTTTTTTTAAAATAAAATTAAACGTTAAATCGATTTAATTTTTTTTTTGTTTTCTTCGTAAATTTATAAAGATAAAAAATATAGTTTTTTTTAAATAAAAAAGTTGTTTTTGTATTAAAAACAAACGTTTTTCCCAAAAAAAAAAAAAAACACATTTTTCCCATAAAAATACGAATGAAATTTTCAAAAATAAATTTGAAGTTTTACATACATACATATGTATATACCCAGTGGTATGGCGTACTACCTCACATGCTTTTGAGTGGCGAATTTAACATGAAAATGTCTTACGAGTTGCGATCGACCCATATCTGCATTACCTTTACCCACAACAAGGACTAGCTTCTTGTTTCTACAAAGCTTACTAGTACGAAGTGGTAGTAATGGTGCTAGGCTTTAAAAGGTAACACAAGAACTATCCCAAAAGCACTATCAAGCTCACCACCTCAGATTATGCAGTAATTTCTCTAGAATCTGTTAACTTCTCTGCTAACTATTCGCTGCCCGTGTTCTATTTGTGTATAAAAAATATAATAATTAAATTTTTTAATTTAACAACAATTTTATTTAAATTTATTTGAAACAAAAATATGTAATTCATTAAAAACCAATTTGAAATTAAAAAATATAAATTTAATATATGTATATCTTCACCTAAAGTGCAAAAGTGCGGAACAACAAAAAAAGTTCGAAATAGAGTTTTTGATTGATTTTTGTTCGTTTTATTTAACTTCACGGTCACAAAATATTTTAGATCACTGTGATCAAAAATGGCGTCTTTATTAAAGAAATATAAACGCCAAGTACACCTGGTTGTTATTGATTTTGTAAAGTATTTTCCTTCTCCTATAAAAAAAATAAAGCGTTGTTACGCACTTTGGCATTTTAGGTGAAATAAATATTTCGCCAATGAAATAAATATTTCTTACTGGCTAATACGCTTAAACTAAATAAATATAGATACTTCAGTACATAACATAAAAGGGAAAAGTTTGAATTAAATTTATCTTAAGACATTTGAGAGGTTATTTTTGACGCCAAGAGGATCAGTGCCATAGGATCAAAATTTGCATAATTAGAGCGAAAGTATTGAAGTCTAAGGGGTATATAATTTCTGGAAAGACGAATAGGAATTGAAAGCTCAACCTGACGAATTAGGAGTTCTGAGACAATTTCGCCGTTTAACAAATTCAGCATGAAGGTGATGTTCATATATATCCTCCGATATTTTAAGGTTGGAAGATTCATTAGTTTTAATCGGTTTTCATACAGAGGTAAATTGATATTTGGATTCCAAAGCAGTTTACAAAGACAGAATACAAGAAATTTCTTCTGTACGGATTCCAGTTTTTTAGTATGTACCTCATACTGGGTGTCCCAAACGACCGAGGCGTATTCCAGATTAGGTCTTACTTATGAAATATATAACTGTTTTATAACGTAGGGATCGTCAAACTCCTTGCCCCAACGTTTGACAAATCCAAGGACACATTTGGCCTTGTTGATAGTCTGCGATATGTGTGCATTAAAACACAATTTATGATCAAGTAAAACACCCAGATCAAGGAATGTCTCTACTCTTTAAAGTTTATGATTGTTTAGTGTTTAGCTACAGAGAACTGGACTTCTTCTGTAGAATAACATATGTTTAAATTTTTTCGAGTTCAGATCCATAAAATTTATATAACACCATAAGTTCAAACTGTTTAGGTCGTCTTGGAGTAAGGAAGACATAGTTGAGTTTTTGTAGCTAAGAAAAAGTTTTACATCATCAGCATACATTAGTATTTTCGAATATTTATTACACGATGGTAAATCATTAATGAATAATAGGAATAATACTGGACACAAGTAACTACCTTGATGGACTCCAGATGGAAGAGGTATTGCTTTAGAATTACAACTGTGAAACAATGTGCACTGATACCTCCCCTTAATATTAGTGGACATCCATTTAAGAAGTATAGGAAGAGCCCGATTTTATCCAACTAGTATATAAGAAGGTCATGATTTACTTTATCAAATGCTTTACTAAATCCGTATAATTGGTATCAGCTTGCATCCCAGAATAGTAGGAGGATATCACCGAAGTTGTAAATTCCAACAGATTAGTAGAAGTCGAACGAGCTTTCCTAAATCCATGTTGGAATGGTGATAACAAGGAAGATACTTGATGCGATATAATATTAGTCACGATTTTTTCAAAGAGCTTATGAATAACACTTAATTAAGCTATACATCTATAGTTTGAAATATTGGATCCAGAGCCGGATTTAAACAATGGAATAATGAAAGGTTTTTTCCAGAAATCAGGGAAATATCCATTTAAAAGAGCAACGTTATATAAATACGTTAAAGGCAAAATTATGGAGTATAAACATTGTAGAAGTACACAATGGGGAACTCCATCAGGGCCATAACTTGTAGAGTATTTAATTCCTTTGACAGCATTCATAACAGTTGTTTCATGTAGTATTGGACAATTTATAATTGAAGATTCAGGTATTCGATATGGATAATCCAATTAGAGATTCATTTTCTTATTAGAATATCAGGAGGAAAAAATTTAGCAAACATGTCAAATATAATTGGATAATTTCAGGATTCTATGTCACCAAGTTTCATCATAGAAGGATAACCAGATACTCGTCGCTTTGAATTCACAAACTTATAGAAAGATCTTGGGTATTCTAAAGTTTTCCTTAACTTTAGAGAGATAATCATTTTAACATTGGATATTTCCTAAGTTGTAAGCTGATCTTGTCCTTACGTATTTAGTATAGTCTATCGGTAGAGACGACTTTTTATATTTTTTATAGTACTTATTTTTCAGATTTTTTAAACTAGCAAGTCTTCTTGTATTCAAAGGTGGGCCACACATTTTTTTACTTCTGATTGGAATAGATTATCTAAAGAAATTAAATACCATCATAAAACTGTTCCACAATAAAATTAATTTTAGGAGGAGATAAATTATTGGGTGTATAATAAGTAAACCAATTGTTAGTAGCGAGTAAGTGATTCAATTTACCAAAGTAAAAAACAATGTTCTCGTTGGTGTTAGTATTCACAACTTCTTGGGTTTTAACGAAGGAATTAATTTCCGGAGTAGGATGATAATTGTGCTGAGGTGTTGATAAAGGTTTGTTGCGTTGTATGCCGAAATCTTCACGTTGATCTACAAATACCAGATCAAGGAATATTCCCGAAACCTTTGGTATACTCCAATAGTTCGTTATTTTGATCTAAATTAATGGAGGGATAAAAATAATTTGCTTCCTTGTTAAATTTTATTAAATTATTTATCTTTTTGTTTTTATCATTATTATTTTTATATATTAATTTAATTGTTATTACAAGTAAAAAAAAAAAAAATTTTATATATTTGAAAAAAAAACTAATTTTTTTCCTGGGAATAACATATTGTGGGTATTACAGTATCGAAGGTATGAAAGGCTAGTTATGTATGGAGAACATTCAAAATTGTGCATATGCTAAAAATTTACAAACCCTTGTCTTGAGTTAGAAATAATTTTTTTTGCGTATCCTACTCGCAGCCCACTAAGCGACCAGAACTACATTAAAGGAAAACACCTAAACTTTCTTTTGATAAAAAAAAAAATTATTAATTATTGATTGGGACAAATTTTGCTAAATGGATGAGACAGAATATCTGTTGCTCGTTTCTGTATATCTCGCATCGTAAAATTTTTCAAACGAAGAGTGAATCAAAAAATTCCGTCGTTTCTTGATTTGTGAGAAAAAAGTGTTTCTGTATTTAAATTCGAAAACCGACAACACTGAGTTTTTACTGGAATATTTCCAGTAATATAGTGTCAAATGCTAGCGAAACGTCAACAATAGAAAAAAATTATACAACTAGGGTTGCCGTTTCAAAATTTTCTATCCGACCAAAATTGTTTCTGTATATCTCGCATCGTAAAATTTTTCAAACGAAGAGTGAATCAAAAAATTCCGTCGTTTCTTGATTTGTGAGAAAAAAGGGTTTCTGTATTTAAATTCGAAAACCGACAACACTGACTTTTTACTGGAATATTTCCAGTAATATAGTGTCAAATGCTAGCGAAACGTCAACAATAGAAAAAAATTATACAACTAGGGTTGCCGTTTCAAAATTTTCTATCCGACCAAAATTGTTTCTGTATATCTCGCATCGTAAAATTTTTCAAACGAAGAGTGAATCAAAAAATTCCGTCGTTTCTTGATTTGTGAGAAAAAAGTGTTTCTGTATTTAAATTCGAAAACCGACAACACTGAGTTTTTACTGGAATATTTCCAGTAATATAGTGTCAAATGCTAGCGAAACGTCAACAAAAGAAAAAAATTATACAACTAGGGTTGCCGTTTCAAAATTTTCTATCCGACCAAAATTGTTTCTGTATATCTCGCATCGTAAAATTTTTCAAACGAAGAGTGAATCAAAAAATTCCGTCGTTTCTTGATTTGTGAGAAAAAAGTGTTTCTGTATTTAAATTCGAAAACCGACAACACTGAGTTTTTACTGGAATATTTCCAGTAATATAGTGTCAAATGCTAGCGAAACGTCAACAAAAGAAAAAAATTATACAACTAGGGTTGCCGTTTCAAAATTTTCTATCCGACCAAAATTGTTTCTGTATATCTCGCATCGTAAAATTTTTCAAACGAAGAGTGAATCAAAAAATTCCGTCGTTTCTTGATTTGTGAGAAAAAAGTGTTTCTGTATTTAAATTCGAAAACCGACAACACTGAGTTTTTACTGGAATATTTCCAGTAATATAGTGTCAAATGCTAGCGAAACGTCAACAAAAGAAAAAAATTATACAACTAGGGTTGCCGTTTCAAAATTTTCTATCCGACCAAAATTGTTTCTGTATATCTCGCATCGTAAAATTTTTCAAACGAAGAGTGAATCAAAAAATTCCGTCGTTTCTTGATTTGTGAGAAAAAAGTGTTTCTGTATTTAAATTCGAAAACCGACAACACTGAGTTTTTACTGGAATATTTCCAGTAATATAGTGTCAAATGCTAGCGAAACGTCAACAATAGAAAAAAATTATACAACTAGGGTTGCCGTTTCAAAATTTTCTATCCGACCAAAATTGTTTCTGTATATCTCGCATCGTAAAATTTTTCAAACGAAGAGTGAATCAAAAAATTCCGTCGTTTCTTGATTTGTGAGAAAAAAGGGTTTCTGTATTTAAATTCGAAAACCGACAACACTGAGTTTTTACTGGAATATTTCCAGTAATATAGTGTCAAATGCTAGCGAAACGTCAACAATAGAAAAAAATTATACAACTAGGGTTGCCGTTTCAAAATTTTCTATCCGACCAAAATTGTTTCTGTATATCTCGCATCGTAAAATTTTTCAAACGAAGAGTGAATCAAAAAATTCCGTCGTTTCTTGATTTGTGAGAAAAAAGTGTTTCTGTATTTAAATTCGAAAACCGACAACACTGAGTTTTTACTGGAATATTTCCAGTAATATAGTGTCAAATGCTAGCGAAACGTCAACAAAAGAAAAAAATTATACAACTAGGGTTGCCGTTTCAAAATTTTCTATCCGACCAAAATTGTTTCTGTATATCTCGCATCGTAAAATTTTTCAAACGAAGAGTGAATCAAAAAATTCCGTCGTTTCTTGATTTGTGAGAAAAAATGTTTCTGTATTTAAATTCGAAAACCGACAACACTGAGTTTTTACTGGAATATTTCCAGTAATATAGTGTCAAATGCTAGCGAAACGTCAACAATAGAAAAAAATTATACAACTAGGGTTGCCGTTTCAAAATTTTCTATCCGACCAAAATTGTTTCTGTATATCTCGCATCGTAAAATTTTTCAAACGAAGAGTGAATCAAAAAATTCCGTCGTTTCTTGATTTGTGAGAAAAAAGTGTTTCTGTATTTAAATTCGAAAACCGACAACACTGAGTTTTTACTGGAATATTTCCAGTAATATAGTGTCAAATGCTAGCGAAACGTCAACAATAGAAAAAAATTATACAACTAGGGTTGCCGTTTCAAAATTTTCTATCCGACCAAAATTGTTTCTGTATATCTCGCATCGTAAAATTTTTCAAACGAAGAGTGAATCAAAAAATTCCGTCGTTTCTTGATTTGTGAGAAAAAAGGGTTTCTGTATTTAAATTCGAAAACCGACAACACTGAGTTTTTACTGGAATATTTCCAGTAATATAGTGTCAAATGCTAGCGAAACGTCAACAATAGAAAAAAATTATACAACTAGGGTTGCCGTTTCAAAATTTTCTATCCGACCAAAATTGTTTCTGTATATCTCGCATCGTAAAATTTTTCAAACGAAGAGTGAATCAAAAAATTCCGTCGTTTCTTGATTTGTGAGAAAAAAGTGTTTCTGTATTTAAATTCGAAAACCGACAACACTGAGTTTTTACTGGAATATTTCCAGTAATATAGTGTCAAATGCTAGCGAAACGTCAACAAAAGAAAAAAATTATACAACTAGGGTTGCCGTTTCAAAATTTTCTATCCGACCAAAATTGTTTCTGTATATCTCGCATCGTAAAATTTTTCAAACGAAGAGTGAATCAAAAAATTCCGTCGTTTCTTGATTTGTGAGAAAAAAGGGTTTCTGTATTTAAATTCGAAAACCGACAACACTGAGTTTTTACTGGAATATTTCCAGTAATATAGTGTCAAATGCTAGCGAAACGTCAACAATAGAAAAAAATTATACAACTAGGGTTGCCGTTTCAAAATTTTCTATCCGACCAAAATTGTCTATAAAACCTACAAAAATCTTTTAAAACCGACAAATTTTTAAAAGGTTTAAAAACACAATTTTTTAATTAAATACTTAGAGGTGTCTTTTCAGACATGTCTAATAAACACGTTTGTTTTGTTTGTTGGCGATCGGGTAAGAGAAGAAAGATGGGTTGTCAAACAGACACGAAACGAGTTTTCATGTTTGTTTTTGAGAATTTAAATTTTTTTTCATTTGTATGTACATGGATATTAGGCAATTATACATGAAAACAGACATGATTAGAAAGACCTGGTGAAAAGACAATAGGTTTTTGGAAGCATGTTCAAAATAGAATGAATAAAACAGACATGTCTGAAAATACACCGTGTTGCCCTCTTTGGCTTGTTGTATGAATTTGAAAGTAAAAACAAAAGCAAACCCTAAAATAAAGAATTTTAATTTCCCAGATTTTTTGCGGATTTTAAAATTGTTTCCAGATTTGTTTAGCCCAATTTTGCAGATTTATTGGAATCGCGATATATATATCGCGACCACATTTAAATCTTAAATGGACCACATTTTAATCTTAAATGGAGTTAAATGTGGTCGCGAGCGGACAACAAGCACATATTGGCCTACTGATCATCAAGAAATGCCAGATGTCATCGATTTTGGCGTGGTTAAAAAAACACGGCGATTCATGTTGAAGCTTTCTTAGAATTATCTTCCAATCACACACCTACAATTGTAACTTTAATCAAGCCAAATAGAATTGTATCTCCGTCTGGTTACTTATCGACGTCAGCTACACAAATAATCTCAGTACCCACTGCACAGAAAATATTCCGCTTAGTACACCGGAGAACGTGGATCTCTCTATTGTTAATTTTGACATTATTCTTAAACTAGCTGTTCAACATTCCAGCTTTACCCTCAAAAAAGCAATAACAATAAAATATATTCTACAGATGTCGAGCGCCTCTTGACTGATAAAAGGAGAGTTCGAAGAGAGTGGCAATTGCACTGATCCACTTAACTTAAAATTTTTTTTAAAAGAGCGCACAAAAAGGCTAAAAAAGTAACTGCAGTCTCAGAAAACGGCATCTCTGGAAAAATATATTAAAGAACTAGATGCAACTCCACAATCAGACTACTCATTATGGCGTGCAGCTAGAAACCTCAAAAGAAAAAGGAAACCTGTTTGTTAATCATTTGGAAAACGTATTTACCCAAAACATATCTCACGATACAGCGGTCGAATTACCTGGCTGTTATTGTTATGGAAGCTATTTCCCTACGATTTGAGATAAGGGAAATAGAAAAGGCTATTTGTGACTTAAACACCAAGAAGGCACATGGAATTGCTAAGATCAGTAACAAAATGCTTTTAGAGCTACCTCATATAGCAAAGAAAATTATTCTTTTTATTTTTAATGCTATTTTACGCCTTGAATACTACCCCCAAGAATGGAAGGTTTCCTAAGTAACAATGATACCAAAGCCAGGGAGGGATCATATAAAAGTTCAATCATATAGGTCTATTAGCTTATTACCTAATATTTCAAAGCTATTTGAGAAACTACTAGTGTCAAAATTAACACAGATTTTAAATAAAAACAGATGTATTTCAAACCACCAATTTGAATTTAGAAGAAAACACAGCACAATTGAACAAACTCATCGAATAGTTAATGTCATAAGAAAAACCTTTGAAGAAAAATAAATATTGCTCTGCACTCTTCATCGATGTCTCGCAAACGTTTGATAAAGTCTGGCATGAAGGCTTATTACATAAATTGCCTGATGACAATTTCGCCAAGTGATGTTAAGGCTGACTGTGATGATGAAGTGTCATGGGGTCAAAAACGAAGACCCTTGCCATACAAGTAGTACTGCTGTCCAAATACATTAGAGCTATGACGCATTTTCTATCAGTGTACATACATATGTAGAAGTATGTAATTACCTAAGCGCCATTTTACATTAAGTGATTTTTGTCAATGGAATTTTTGTTATTTCTTCTTTAAAGTTGCTTTTGCGTTTACATTGGGAAATTTTATACATAAATAACAGATTTGAGACTAAACTTAAATAAAGTTTTCCTCACATTGACAACGAAATAGAAAACAAAACGAATGGAAGAGTACACGCAGTTGTGTATCTCTTTCAATTTATCTCTCCCATCTCGTCAATAAAGTAAGAGATAGGGTGACAGAAATTGCTCAAAGTTAACCTGCACTTACATAAAAGGAATTTTAATAGGAATTTTTGGGGATAATATAAACTGCTTTTTTGCGAATAAATATTGTAAACAAACTGGAAGCCCAAAAAATAATTATCACAGTGTTCAATATGGAACAGTCAAAGAGCTAAACAAAATTGATCAGCTTAAACTGTTGCGTGTGAATCAGCTCTTACATCAAATTAATATTGCTTTTCAGCCACAATATTTTGCAAAATTTTTAATATTTTTTTTTTAAATTTTAGAATTTTTAAATAAATTATTTAAAATTCAAAAAAAATTAAATTTAAAGTTTTCAGTTAATCAGAGTTCTGACCAATCAAAAATATTGATTAATCGAATAACAGATTAGAATATATTAATTAACCGATTAATCGCACATTCCAACGTTAAATTCAACATAACGAAAAATTTAACTTTTTGGGAACTTCGTTCGCAATATATTGTTTTGCTATCTGTTTTTAGGAATGCCAAGTGCTATTCTAAAATCGACAATAATCACAAAAATATCTTAACGCTCAATATTCGTTAGATCAATAACTAAATTCTACAAAATTTATAGAAAACTTTTAATTTGCCTTAATTATTTGATCAAAGTTGATACGAAAGAAAACAAGTAAGAGTGCTATATTCGGCTATGCCGAATCTTATATACCCTTCACCATGGTGCGATAAGAATAATCTACATATATAATATATCTGTGGCATTAAATAATAATGGCTTAAGTCGGAATTTCTTTTTTTTGAGATATTAAGGTTATTACCAAAAATAATTTGTTTGGTTTTTATATAAAATTATTAGCCACAGAAAAAAATGCGCATTTATTTAGAACAAAACTCTAAATTTTATAAAAAAAAGTGTTTTTTAAAGGATAAAAGTAACTTTAGCAAAAACTGATATATTTTTTATTTAATTAAGAATAATTTATAAATACCAAGAGAAAAAAAAATTTATCGAATGGGATAAATTTAATTATATGTAAAAAAAAGTAAATATTGGTATTTCAGTAATTTGGTCATAACTCGGGCATTTTCCAATCGATTTGATAGATTTATACACAAATTTACCATTTACTTTGGTAATAAAACTTGGACTCGGAAAGATCTACGGTTCCCGAAAATAGGTATTTTTATTAAAAAAAATTTTATTTTGGTAATAACTTTTTTGTATCTGAACCGATTTTTCCGAGTTTTTCAGCAAATATGTTCTACTAAAAATTTTTTTGATATATAAGACGTATCCATAGGTCATGTAACAGCTCTAACAATTTTGATGCTTTTTAGCCCATTTTTGGAGTATTTTGCTAATAACTTAACCATTTCTTAACCGATTTGGCAGATTTATATACCCACGTTTTAAGGAAGAAAAAACAATTTACTTAGATTATAAAACTTGGACTCGGGAAGATCTATTGTTCCCAAAAATGGGTATGTTTAAAAAAAATTTTTATTTTGGGCATTACTCTTCCATTTTTGGGAGAAAGGTTTCAGGGTTTTCGGAAAATATATTTCTGAAATTTTGGTATATAAAACGTGTTCATATGTCATACTAGAGCCCTAAAATTTAAAATTTTGAGTATTTTCAATAATGTCTTTGTACGGGAGGTACCACGCCCACTTTTCCAATCGCTCCCATATTTTGTGGGATACTGTGTATTGATAACCGATATGTTTGTACCTAATTTGGGAACTTTAGCTCGTTTCGTTCTCCAGATATACAGAAATGTATAACGTCTTTGTATGGGAAGTGCCACACCCACTTCTCCAATCCCGCTGTAGCTCTTACCGCTCTCGAGATATGCAGAAAAAAAGAATTTAAAAAACAACAACATGGGATTTATGGAAAAAATAAGAGGTAGTCGTGGTTTTTTGCTCATATCTCAGCCATTTATGAACCGATCTTCCTGAATTTCAATAGCAAACAATTTCGGACTATATGTGACATAAATGTATAAAAACCTAGCCTCCATCATATCTGCGGTCTTCGGAAAACCCATTTCAACGGACGTACAGACGGACAACCGGATTTGAACTTCCCTTCTCATAAGAAGCCAGAATATATATACTTTATATGGTCTTAGATCAATATTGTAGAAATTACAAACGGAATGACAAAGTTATATATACCCTTTTACCTTCGGTGAAGGGTATAAAAACGATGTACAAAATTTACCGCGAGCCGGCGCGAAACGCCAAACAACTCTAAGTGAAGACCGAATCATCTTGCGAAAATTTAAAACTGACGTTCAGTTAAAACCTAAAGATGCCGCAGATGAATGGAATAATTCATCCAGTACATCAATTAGTGTGCGGACGATTCGGCGCCGCTTGATGGAAGCATGTTTTGAAACTTACATACATAGTAGGGTATTCATTAATTAATGGTTAACCGAATTAAGCTGGTTAATTTCAGTCGATTAACCGATTACCCGATGTAACAAAATTTTTAATTATTTGTAGTATTATAAGATATTTTTTTAGTGTTTTTATAAATTGTTTCGGCTCATATACAAAAGATATGTGTTTAGAAAATATTTTTTCATACAAACAAGAAGGTGTTTAGTGATCTTCATTTTAAATCAGTGTATGTATGTGTTTAGTTATTAGTTTCTTCTCATATCAATCTTTTAACAAACTTAACCGCAACAATTAAAAGTGTTAAAATTTTAAAAAATTAAAACAGGACACTAATGGCATAATGGAAGATTTTTTACATTTAGAGAAATCCAGAAAAAGGACTGAGAAATTAGATATTGTGTATTGTGTGATGGTTTCGATTTCTTTAACATCTACAGTGAGTAAAAGAATTTATTCCAAGCCTAGTTTTATCAAAACTAAAGAAAATAATCGCTTTAATCGTACACATTTGAGCCAAATTATTTTTCTAATACATTTTTTTTCAAGATCTCCTTATTGAAAAATTTATAAAATTATCTTAGAGTTTATTTTTTAATTAATACATAATATTTAAGTATTTATTAAAAAATTTGTATAACATATTTATGAATTATGTTTTTGTTTTCTCGTTTTAGTTCAAGAATTGTTATGTTTGTTATGTTATGGTTTTATTTACTAATAAACTCCAAATAATAAATAACTTTTGCATTTGTATTTATTTAAATTACTTAATTTATAAAAAAAACTATTAATCGGTTAACCGATCAATTACAAAATTGACCGATTATTAACCGATTAAACCAAGACCTCGGTTAATTAATCGCGCGATTAACCGATTAAAGCCAAAGCCCGCTTAAGTAAGTTGCTTTTTTTGTACGTTTTAAATTTAGAATTTGGTTTTTGTTCATACATACATATTTATGTATGTATGTAAGAAGTCGGGTCTCAGCCACTTTAAACATCAAATACACTTTATCGAATAAATAAACACAACGTAAATTATTGTCGTTAAAATAACGAAAAAAAAACTGCTTAAAGTAACAGCTGACTTTAATCGCCAGCGAGTATCGTTAAAAATGTTACTAAATAGCAAATTCGATAAATTTTCGTTATATTTATTTTAACAATAGGATTATCGTAAAAAAGATAGTTAATCACACTTCTGAAGTCAAACCTCTTTGGAACGAGCTCTCTACTGCAAAAAGTCTTTGAAGCCAAATGGGGCTTTACTTTCTACTAAATCATAATCAACTTCACTCCTTTTTTACAACATTAAGCCTTATGTGATGTTTTCACAACACGAGTGCTTGAACGAGTAGTTAAATTTATATGAAAAACACTCAAAAAACTGAGTGCTTTTCATATAAATTTTACAGTGATTTTTTTTTCTTGTCAAAATAATTGTGCCGACCATAGTATAATAAGCACCAGGTAGGTTCATTAGGGAGTGTTGTCATTATTTACCCATGTAATGTCAAACAACGAAATATTACTCATTTGTAAATAATTTCAACATATTTTGCACTTTTTGTATGTTGCAAACTTTTTTTCTTATATAAAATTATATTTTTTTTCAATGTGGTTCTGACGTAATTTTGACGTCATCACACAACACGCAATGTTTATTGTGGCTTTGCATTGACGTCAAAATTACGTCAGAGCCACATGCGCATGTGTATTTTTACATGCCGTGTACTATAGGCTTTAGGGTGTGTGTGAAACGGTAGCAAAGTTCTATGGTGAATTAAAATTGTCAAAAATGTTTACGCTAATGTCAAAATTTGTACTAGCCCCCAGGGCTGGTGAAATTTTATTCACCTCAACAGTGTCAAAATTCTACTCCCATGGGTACTTTCCAGTGATGCATTTTGAGCTTTTTTGTTTTGGGCCAAATTGACGACTTAAAAGGGCCAAGCTACTTTTTTTTAATAGTAAAAAGTAATACGTAGTAAAATAGAACATGTGTTTTATTTTGTTAAGAACAAAAATTTACAGTGCTTAAAAGTATTTTTGTCAATTTTTGCTTCATTATAATATTATGTACTCAGTTTATTTTTCATGCTCAAAAGGGCCAAGTGACCTACACAAGTGGTCTGACAACGAAAATTTTGATTTTCGTACAAACAATCTTCATATGTTTTTTCATGATATCATACATATCGCACTTAATCATAGGCTTGGGCTTTAAAGTTCATTTTGGTGACCGGTCATTTTAGTTCATTTAAAAAAAAGAACTAGTTCGTTCTTTTAGTTCACCGGTCACTTTGTCTTTTGTGTCTTTTTCGTTCAGTAGTACACTTGTCTTGTCATCTTGGTCTTTACAATAGATGATAAATGTGTTTAAAGAAACAAATATAGCATACTCGTGTGAAATACACTCAAAATATTATGTAGGTAAATTCAAAATAATATTAAGTTTAAAAACTGAAAATGTAATTAGAAAACGGAATATTTCATTTTAAATAAAGGAATTTTAAGGTTAATTTTATTAATGTTCATTTTATAACGTAGAAACTCTTTATTTTAAATTAAAAAAATTGAAACTACAAAAACATATTCAAAGGTGTTTTCAGTTAATTTTAACTAAATTTAAATTACGTACTAAGACAGCTAAATCAGTATTTTAACCTGTCATTATTACCTACCAATATTTTTTGTTTTTTATTTTCTTTTATTTATGTACACATTTTTGTACACATGTGTTTCAGTTTTATTTTATGCATAAAACTGAACATATTAACAGAAATAAAAATTAATTAGGGTTTTCATTATATCTCTTAAAAGTCTCGCAATCTGTGCAAACTGTGCATTTTTAAACCATCCAAAATGAACTGTCAAAAATTGTATGAGAATTAATTTACACAAACTTCGTAAATTTGCCCAACAATTCTGACCCGTAAGCTGGTGCTGTTCAATTGTGCATTTATACAAACGAATTTTTTTAATTGCTTAAGTTGCATGTACACGACATGTTTTTTACACCTGACTTGTCAAATTTCCCACTGCAAAATACATACATGTCGTGTGTTACCTTTAAAACATTGCATCTGACAAAATTTCAATTAGAGCGTGCTCTATTTTTTTCTGACAAACCATCTGACATCAGCTGTGTCAAAAATCTATGCCGGGAAGAAACCCGCAGCGGCGGTGCACTGTTCTCGGAATCATTAGCCGGCTAAAGTTAATATTTAACAAAACCGATATATGTATAATAATTTCACCATTGAATAGAAATTAAGTACATATATAAATAAAAACGCATCATTATAATATCCTAAATTGGTATATTCGAATTTAAAGAAAAAAAAAAAAAAATGTTTAGATGGCTGAACTTTTTTACGGCGCAACTAAAAATTTTTGTGCCGGCAGCACGCTATTTTGAAACCAAGAACTACTTTGTTTTATTCTATAGCTACAGAGAATAAACATAGACAATGTCAGAAGCAAATTACATGTACGTTTGTGACCAAATGTAATTAACCTTCTGTAAATTTGTAAAATAAAAAAACAGCAATTTTGACAGACATTCACAATTACATATGACTTGAAAAGTTGACAAGTCAGATGTAAAAAACATGTCGTCTACGGGCACCTTTGCCACCGTTTTCAATGAATAATTCAAATGTTAATAAAATCACCAACAATAAATTCTTACAATAAGTTAAGCAAATTATTCTATTTTGCTTTCTTTATGCATGTTTAAAAAACAATTTTCACCTTTTATTCGCAAATTTCAACTTTTATTTTTATAATTTATTTTTGTATTGACATTTCAGTTTGAACTGACATTAGTCGCTTAAAATTACACAAAAATTAAAAAGGATATTTAAAAAAAGGTAATTTTAAGCGATATCCTGAAAACCCGTATTATTTTTTGTAGTTTGTTTTTGGAAAAATATGTTAAATTAGTTTAATTATATTTAATATAACAAAATTTTCATTAATTTTTTAACTTTACGGAAAACGATTTTAATAAATTACATTTAGTAACTGTAAAACTATTTTGAGTGTACCCAAGAATAGAAAACAATAAGCACATACCAAATTCGCAATTGTTTTTTTGTTCGGTTTCATATTATATACCAGCGATGTTAAAGTTGGTACAATTGTACTTTTTTTTTGGTACATTTTGACCTTCCAAAGTACCGTGGTACTACCGTGACTCATTTGGTACAATTTAAAAATTTGTCATAGCTCCCCCTTTTTGCTTTTTTGGTATAACAAGCAAATTAATGAGTCCTTTTCATTGCATTTATGTTGTACAACAAATGGTTAATGTAATGGGTGCTTAAATATGCGACTAGTATTTTGGTATATAGAGCACTTAGTCCCCTTTTATCGCCTACAAACTTCGCCTGTCTGCCTTTTACTTGCCACATCGTAAAAGGGAACTTATGGTACCCACAGACGAGGCAACATTAGTCAAATCCTGTGTTACTACTTTTGTTTCTTTTTTACCACAGACGATGGCACTATAAGCAAAACATCAGTATTTTTTTGGAATATAGAAGTACTACTTAACTTAACAAGTATATGCGAAAGACATTATCTTATCCTGCTTTTTTTGTTTTATTTTTATAACTTTCACTCTTTTTGTTATTTTAATAAATTAAAAAAAAAATGGTTCCATAAAGGTCCAAAAAGTACATTTTTTTGAAGTTTGTACAAAATTTAAACCCCTATTAAACATCCCTGTTGTATACCAAATAAATGATTGACAAGAAACAACAATACTATTACAGTGCTTATACTTTTTTCTTTAACACATTGCCAGTAGCGGTTTGCCACACTGTTTTAAAAAATTCATAGTACAATCTGGGCTGCCACATGTAGTGATTTCTCGCCAAACGTGGCGATTTTAAAACTTGTTTGGTGTTCTCATTTTCCATTTGTTTAAATAACCTTATTTTAATAGAAAGAAAAAAAATTTGTTGTGAGGCTTATTCAAAGTAAGAGCGCAATTCTTCAAAAATTAATTTAAACAAAAATAATGTAAGAAAAAATTTCGATTTTATGTCGTATTTTAAGAACAAAATGCGTTTAAATTTAAACAAAAATTAAATAAAAATAGCAGCGATTGCACCAACTCTAAATATTAAAACAATGAACAAATAGCTAGTAATTATTATTATTCATTATTATGTTATTATCATATTATTATGTTATGGGTTTTATGTTTGTATTTTATAAAAATTAAAAAACCTTTTTAAAATGCGCTAAAAAGAAAAATTAATAAGCCTTTACTATCGACTTATAACGTCATTTATCTATTTATATGTATTTACTTTGTTTGAAAATTTGTATAGTTAAAATCAATCACATCATATTATATAATTTACTTGTTTGTCTACACAAGTTAATCTCGTGACAAGTTTGTATACCATACAAATTGTTTAATGACGTTATAAGTTGATAGTAAAAGTTCTAAACTCAAATTTTCATTTCAGCGCATTTAAATAAAAGCTTGTTTTTTTTAAAAAAAGATTTTTTACTTTTAATTTATTTCATTCAAAACTTAGTCCGCCGCATTGGATCTAGAGTAACGTCACTTTATTTGTCGACCTTTTCTCAGCAAGTCCCTCCTTTTATACTCATATTGTAGGAATGCATTAAAAATAATTAGTCCGACATCTTGGGTGTCTTACCAAGCTGGATTTAGAATAACTTTACAAAGTTAACCGTGCATTATCAGCCAAACTGAACGTATTTACAAAATGTCATCTTAATCGGTTCAAGGTATCTGCTTCAAAATTAGGTTGCATGATTTCACCCGAACAAATAAAAATTCCTTTGAAAGAGAGGAAAACTCATATATTTTATGCTTTATTTTATTTTTTAATAAAATGCTTAACTGAAAAGTTTGTTGTTGATTTTTTACTTTAAAAATCGTTCCGCTAGAATTTTTTTTTAAAAGTTCGTCGATTCGAAGAAGAGTAACTTTATTTTACTTAAATGAAGAGTTAAGTTTCATAAACGAATGCTTAAGTAATGTATACATTAAAAGCGGTTTTTCCATACTAATTTCGTGCTCTAAAACTCGACTAAGCTTTTAAAAATAAAGCTGTCGAATATCGAATTTGGTTAATTATTTAAAGGTCTTATTTTAAAAAAATAAATTAAATAAATATGCACAAAATTTTCTGCACAAATGAAAAAATTTGCATTTGGCGGGTTTTATATTAATAACAACTGGCAGCGCCCATGTTAATTGTAGGAAAGTTGGGAACGGCAGCCAGAGTTGTCAGATTTTTTTTTTGCCAAATTTAATGTCAGAATCGCCAAAGCCTTTTTTTTTTATTAATTTTTGACAATAAAACATATATTTTTATTAAAAATATTTTTTATAAATCCTCAAAAATACGAAATCCGAATACCTTTATTTCGACAAAAATATAAAAAAGTCGCCATGATATGAACAAAATAAAAATGAAAAATCCTCGTCTTGACCTAGAAATTATTTTTTTTTTTTCTACATAACCCACTCGCATCCCAAATAGCGACCACAACTAACTTAAAGGAAAAGACCTAAGCTTTATTTTGAGCAAAAAAAAAAATACCCTTTTCAAAAAAAATAAAAAATAAGTTTTAAATTAAAAAAAAAAAAATTTTAAGAAATTTAAAAAAAAAACAAAGAAAATATTTTTTGAAAGCTTGAAAGCTATCTAATCTAATTGAAAGCTATCTAATTTGTTTTGGACAAATTTTTCTACCACCAATAGATTATAAGTTACATGGATGAGAAAGAACACCGGTTTGGCCAAAATGTCAAATTTTGACCCCCTCTAACTCAGAAACTTTTTGACCGATCTTGTTGAAAATTTGTGTCTAAACTACTATCCAATAAGACTAACCTTGGTGCATCCAAATCGGAAGACATCGATTTCAAAAGTTGGGTCACTTGATATGAAATCCCCCATATATCTATAACGGTATACATTTCAGCTGCATGACAATTCTTATTGTTTTTTCAATACATTGTATAGGATTTTTTTGATTAATTATATTGCATATAATTCATAACTCGTAATAACTTTCAATATATAATGCAATAGGAACTTCGTATTATATATTGAAAGTGAGTTTTTGTGGAGTTCATTATTAATAAAACTCTTTCAACACAGGCATTAGCAGCTGAAATTATATGCATATCGACAGTCAAAGCAAGTTCTTTGAAATGGTACGTACCGGACGTATAGCTATAACATTTTAGTCAAAACTGATTTAAATTAGATGGAATACCATCATTGAAATAATCTTTCCAAATAAAAAACGGAAAATTTTTCCTAGAGTCTCAAAACAAATTTATGGCTTATCAAATAGGAAACAAAATCGACATATATCTCATAAGCCGCAAAAAATCGTCATGTCGGCAGAAAGCTTGATAATCGCCGTTTGTCGAGAAATTATTATACTCGACAACCCTGATTGTATTATGAAAATGTGTAAATCAATGTGGCAATGAGTAACAGAAACAGCTCACAAGAATAAAAATACACAAGAATAGTATTGTTGTTTCTTTTCAATCAGTTATTCTATCGAGTAAGCAACAAAAACAGACAAAAAGTGAACTGACAAAAAAGACCTAAATTGAACTAACTGACAAAAAAAGACCGAAAGTGAACTGACAAAAAAAGACATACTGACCCAAAACGAACTAGTGAACTAAAACGAACGGTGATCCAAAAAGACCGGTCATCGTTCATCTGACTGAATAGTTCAATTGAACTAGTTCGTTCATGAACTACACAACTCTACTTAATCAACAAGAGGGTATTATCTCAAAATTTTTATTTTTCCACTTTTTCGAAAAAATCTACACGCTATATTCATATCTGCCCGCTGTAAAAATATCTTGCTATTTTGTCTACTTTTTGGTAATGAAACGGTTGGTTTTAAAATTAATTTCCATATGCCTTCAATGTTAAATTAAAAATTGTTTTGCTTCTACTGAAAATTTTTAAATTTTGAGTTAATACCCTCTTGTTGATTAAGTGCGATATATCAAACCGTTTGGGCGGTTTATTTAGTACTGAATAAACAAAATTATTTCAAAAGTGTACGAAAATTTGTGAAAATAATATTGACAAATTTACTGAACAATTTAAAGTAGTTTGTTGAATTAGGATCTGAAAGGGCCAAATTAGACTTTCACAGGGCCATCAATATTTCAAAAGTGCCAAAAATGGCAGAATTGTGCCACGTTTGGCATCACTGGTACTTTCCTATACTTTCACACACACCCTTAATTAGTCCCCTTTCAGACAGGCAAAGTTTACTTTGACAAAGTCTGTTGAATTCTCTTTTAAACTTTGTTTGGTGCTCAGACACACAAAGTTTAATTTGACAAATTTTTGTTTTCTCTTGTTTGAATATAATATATAAACAGCGTTGCCAGAATGATGACTTTATCATATTTTGGATTATTTTTTTTAACAAAAATATGATTAAAGATTTTTATCTCAATTGATGATTTTTTTTATTTTTAGAAATTCTGATTTTTACTTTAATTTTGCTTATAGAAAATACACGATTATTTAAACAGTCAATTTTTAAAACAATGAAGTTTTGCATCAGCTTGATGTGTGTTGGTGCTGCACACTTTTGTACCCAGTATCTAGAATACACAAAATTGCATCATTATTTCTGGACATAAAAATATTAAAAAAGGCATATTGTAACCTATTTCCAATGTGCGAAAGAATTCCTTCTTTCGAACAGCTACATTTGAAACAAAAACAAATTCTAAAAACTTTGTTTTTGTTTTAAATGTATTTGTAAAGGTACGTTCAGACTTGGCTTGCCAGATCCAGATTATCAAAATGCTGGACATGTGAATTAAAAAAGCTGGATATTAAAAAAAAAGCTGGACATTTTGAAATAATATTTTCACGAAAAGTTACTTGTTTATTGTACAAACAATTTTATTAAAAAATACCCATATGTACGAGTATGACATTAATATTATTACATTGTTTTTTTTATAATACTTTACTACAATACTAACATAACAAAATATAACTAAACTTATATTTTTTCAGTTCATTCATATGTACTATATATCTACATACCTACGTACATGCGAATTAAATCAAAAATAAAAATGATGGCGCTATTGCAGATGCATTATGTTCCAATAAGGAAATTTATAAAAATTATTTTAAAGCAATAAATATTAAGAGCATTTTGTGGAAAACTTTTTTAGCTGGACAAATTTCTTTTTAGCTTGAAATTGGACAGGCCATTAAAAAGCTGGACAATCCAGCCAAAACAAGCCCGACTGGCAACCCTAGTTCAGACTGATGAAATATTTGAAAGCAAACATCAAATATTTCATTAACGTAGTCTGAACACAAAATATTTTTGAGTATCAAATAAAATAACAGCTGATTTTGAGCAAATAAAAGTATTTGCCGGCAAACAAATATTTGTCCAATGTGAACATAGTGTGAACACAAAAAATCAAATATTTTAGTAATTTTTGAGAAAACATTTATTTGATATTACAAAAAAATTGTAAGAGCAAACAACGACAAATAATTTTAGCCATGTTCCGGATAGAAGCAATTTTTCCTGTAAGTTTTCGGATTCTTTACAATTTTAAAGATTTTTTATAATTATTAGACTTTGCTATCGCGCCGCTATTAGCAAATTTTTGCGAATTACCGCTAATTTAGCAATTTTTATAGAATTTTTGCCATTCCTTATAGTTTTAGGCACTTTTACTAAATTTTATGGCTTGTTTGAAATATTAAAATGGTTCGCGAATTTTCGCTATTTTTGTAACATTTTTTTTTTGTTTTTCCCCTACATTTTGTTTTTTAACCGATTTAGCAATTTCAAATATATTTTAGGGTTTGTTTCCAAGTTAGCTATTTTTCGCGAATTTTAGCCATGCTCGCGAATAAGCGATTTTTCACTGTGAATCTTTAGAGCTTTAACGATTTTTAATAATTACTAGGCTTTGCTATCATACCGCTATTAGCAAATTTTTGCGAATTTCCGCTAATTTTATGGCTTGTTTGAAATATCTAAATTTTTCGCGAATTTTCTCTATTTTTGCAAAAAAATTTTTTTCTCGACATTTTGTTTTTTAACTGATTTAGCGACTTCAAATATATTTAAGGGTTTGTTTCCAACTTTGCAATTTTTCACGAATTTTAGCCATGTTCCCGTTACCCAGTGGCTTCCATTTTTTTCTTCTACATTCTCCTGTTCTAACACTAAAAGAGATGCTGATCCACAGAATAAAATAAATAAATTAGCTTTTGCGCTCATTTTTACCATTTGAGAAACATATTTTTATTTTTGAACACTTTCATTAAATAATTATTTGATGCAAATATTTCTTTTAGTCTGAACGCATGGCAAACATGAATTAATTTATTTTATTTAATCAAACAAAAATTATCAAATATTTGAGCTTAGTTTGAACATTAACAAAATATTTTTTTGTTTCACACAGTTTGAAGCAAATATCAGAACAATTATTTTCGTTAAATATTTCATTAGTCTGAACGTACCTTAAGAAGTAAATAATTCTTTCGTACATCGGAAATAGGCAGTTAGAATATTGATAAAAAAAATATTTGTGAAAAGAAAAAATGTATTTTTATAAAGTTTCATATACTGACGAATTATGTTTATATGTATTTCAATTTAAATAATAAGAAGTATAGTTTTATAAAAAATTAATAATTCTTACTATTTTGCCCTTGTTTTAAAAAATTTAAATTAAGAAAAAAAAATTTTAGATTTTCCTCTTCAAAATATGATTTCTTTCGCCATATGATAATTTTTATTCCAAAGATTCTGGTAACGCTGTATATAAATATTAAGTTGCAGCCAACTTCAGGTATAATCTACGAACGAAAAACAACACGAATTTGTGAGTACAGCAAAGTATGTACTCCCCGCTATGCTCTTTTCCCTTCTCTTCTATAAACTCAAGACTTTGCAAAGTAAACTTTGCTTGTCTGAAAGGGGTCTAAAGAAAACTTAAAATTTATTTACTTGAATCGTGTTCAGGGTTACCGCTAGGAATTTTTAAAAATTCGTACAAAAGGTCGTTCATAAAAATAAAGTCGCACAAAAAAATCGTTTTAGAAAATAAAAGTCGCACATCTTTTTTTTTACATTTTTTTTTATTAATAAAAGAATAAAAAACAAAAAAAAAAAAAAAAAAAAGAATAAAACAGTCAATTGCATTTTTTAACTTTCAGAAGCTTTTTTACATTAAGGGTTTTCATTATATCGCTTGAAAGTCTAGCAATGTATATTAATTATTAATAATAATACAAAAGTTAAAAAGGCGCTTCATGAAACGAGTCTCGCAAGTTTGCCCATTTGCACATATAGCAATTTTAAGCGATTTCATAAAAACCCTCTTTATAACTGAGTTTTGTTTTTGTTCATGTCGCTGAAGACGATTGTTTTGGTTCACTAAAAGCCGTTTACAAACACTGATTGACTCCATGTTTCTTGGAAGAACCTGCAGCGATTATAAGTCATCCGTCTCAGACTCCGTGGTTTCCTCTACCCCTTAACACGTATTTCTGGTTCCATTTCCTTTTTCGTTTTCAGATTTTCTTTTATTTTAACAAGAAATCTTATTTTAAAGAATAAAATAAAAGCTGCAAATTTTTATACCCTCCACCACTAGTGGTGAATGGGGGCATACTATGTGTGTCATTCCGTGTGAAACTTTTTTGTTATACATCTAAGATCCCATAGAGTATATAAAATGATATAAAATAAAATTGCACAAATTTATTTTATATGACTGGAAATCATAGCGTTAAAGTTCATGAGTTAAGTCCTACTCCGGGAACCAGTTTTTTATGCCTTAAACCATAATAAATAATGTTATCGTAATAAAATTTAATACTTCACAGTCTTATAGGACTAGAAATCACACTAATAAGCCTCGTGATGGTCGGTCCTTAATTTGCCATATGCCCCATATAAAGCCCACTCTAGGAAATTAACTAAATACGCCTAAAACCGTAGCAGATACAGATTTTTCGGTAAAATTTGTTTCAATTTAGCTTGATATGGCAATGAAGAATGTCATTCAATTTTGTGATATACGGTCCATAATTTACCTTAGATCCCATATTTGAAAGCATTCTGAAATTCACTGTAAACGCTTTAACTAATTTCACTGCTGTATTGAAATTAAATCTAATTTATTATTTTTTTAACACCAGAAATCACTTTACAGAGTTTTGGGATGATTGATCCATAATTTACCACGGGTCCAATATAAATAAAACCTTTCTTTGAAACTTTAACTGATAATTTGAGAAAAATTTCTTACATACATTATATACACCGAAAAAATTATTAATTTTCTCCAATCACCAAATGTATACCATTCATCATATCAAGCAACCAATTTGTTAATTTCGCACCTATTACCAAAATGATTATATTGATTACTAAAAATTGTAAAATTGCGAATATTTTTTTTCAATAAATGATATTTTTAATTTTAATTAAAAAATGATCAAAAAACTTGGCTGTTAATTTACTTAATAAACTTTTGACAATTCCCAACAACAATTCTACATGTTTAAATTATTTTATTTTAAACGAAAAAAGTCAATTAAGATTTTTTGTTATATAATTAAAATTTTAATTGAAAATTTATTCCAAAACAACTAAAATGTTAATTAAATCAAAATAAAATTTTTAATTTTCTTTCAACTAAAAAAATAATTGACACAATTATCACATTAATTAAGGGTAAAAACTCGCAACAAAATTAAAAAAGTCGGTCGCAACAAAATTTAAAAAATGCGGCGATAAAAAAGTCTCACAAAGAATCGCAGACCACTAAAAAAGGGTCCAATTTTGCTTAAACCAAGCCACACACATATTTTTGCGGGGTTTTTGAGACGTGGTAAAGTTTTAACTTACTGCCTATTTCACTAAATGCGAACGAACGCTTTCTTTCGCACAACTACATGCAAAACAAAAACAAATTCTCAAAAATTTGTTTTTGTTTCATATGTATTTGTGCGAAAGAAAGCATTCTTTCGAAATCGTGAAATTGGCAGTTAGTTTAACGTTTTTTTATTATTTAATTAAAGACCAACATTTAAAGCAAAACTAAGCTGGCCAATAAAAATTTTGTACACTGAATTGGTAATGGCGGCATAAATCAGTATTCAGATTAACTAAACTTAGTTTAACTGAGATCTCAAAAACCCAGCATTGGACTAAGAACTTGTACAAAATTTTCTTATGCCAGACATATTTGCTGGTGATTTAGTAAATAATTCTTTCCGTTTATGCTAACAATTGAAAACCCCTTGTCTTGAGCCACAAAACAATTATTTTGATAGATAACCCACTCACATCCCACTAAGCTACCAAAAACCTCTTATAGACAAAGTCCTAAGCTTTCATTTGAGCAAAAAAAGGGCCCATTTTGAAAAAAATTTTAATATTGCAAAACAAAGTCAAACAAATTTTTTTTAATTTTTTTTTCGAAAGATTGAAGAAATATCTTTCTAAACTATTTTGGACGAATTTTGCTAAGAACAATAGGTAATTAGTAACATGGATGAGAAAAACACCTGTTTGGCCAAAATGTAAAATTTTGACCTCCTCAAACTCAGTTTGTCTCCAAACTACTATCCAATAGGACTAACCTTGGTGCAAATTTCATCGGAAGGCATCGATTTCAAAATTTGGGAGCCTTAAGATGAAACGCCCCATATATATTCTTTATGGGGCCTTAGATGAATATTAACAAAGTCACAGTGACAATTAAAAAAAAAAACCAAAATAAATGCAAAAATTTGTCTTTTAAACAAAAACAAAAACGTTTTTAAGTTGAATTTTAAAAGATGATTTTTGTTAATAAGAAAATAATGCAGCTTTAAAAAAAATTATTTTTGAATCACACCCACCTGGCATTTAGGTGATAAAAAGAGGGTATAAAAACAGAAACTTTAATGAAAATTAAAAAACTAATTAATAAAAATATATATAAGTGAGAACGATTTCTTATTTTTTTTGCAAGAACCCGATAACTTTTGTTACAAAACAAAGTTGGCTCAACTAATCAAAAGCCATAATAGTGCTGCTTTTATCGCAGAAAAAATAAAAATTTATGGCGATAAAAAATAATAATATTAAATAAATTCAAATACTATATCATTAAATTGCTGAAAAAGGAATCAGAAAATTGTACCACAAATGATTCTTTGAGGTGATTCCTTGGTAGGGACAGTACCATTTTTTCATAACGAGAGTATCATTTATGAACGGAAAAATTAGCTCAGATAATCGTGAAGCTGATTCCTAAAAGATTCAATTATGATACAAAATGCTAGCTGGGTATTTAAAAGTTACATTTTTTTGTTTAAACAATCAAATTCCAATACCTTTACAATTTATTTGTAAAATATGAAAAATAAAATTAATAAGTCGTTGCTCCGTCAAAATGTTTCTACAAAAACAGCTACATGTGTTTTTTGATATCATTTAAATTTTAATAATTATTTCATTTATTTTATTTCGCGACATTTGTGTTCGATTTGCTCATATTATTGTAAAAGAAATATGGAAGGCCAATTGAACGTGCCAAATTACATTTTGAAGTAACATGTTGTTTTGAACCATTTGCGGAAAGCGTTGAACACGATTGTCAAAATGAATGACTGCTGAAACACTGAACTAAGAAAAATAAATAAGGAAAAAAATTTGGGTAAAAATTATAGAGTGAAAAAGGTTAAGACAATTTGAGAAAAATATTGCGTTCACATAGCGTATAAAAATACTGAAAAAGTTTGTTCTGTGGTGTTGTTAGTTAAGAAGATAGAAGAATAGTTCTTCTTCATAATTTTTAGGACTTATCCACATGGTATTGAAAAAAACATGCATAAAAGGGTTGGTGCAAGTACGGACTGACTCAATTCGAAGAAGGTCAACTTCAATTGACATAAAAAAGAGGCAGCTATTCAATTGCTATTTACCATATGGTGATGTTCAAAAAGTGCATGTCAAAGATTTTTTTTAGCAACTTTTAATTTAGACAAAAGTATATTTCAAACTTGGCTAAAGCAATCGATAGAATTTCGGTATGTAAAAGCCCAACATCCGAAAATTGTGAATCAGTGAAAAAATGATTACACACAATACTAAAAGTTCCAAGTCATTACTGTAGAACTAGTTCAAAACGATTATACGTAGATCAATTTAATTAACGAAAAGATCAGTGCGATGTACGCGTAGGAATTTCATAATAAATAAAGAAGAGTATCAATTACATATTGCCAAAAATTTAGCTATTAATAATATGGTCGTTACCATGGACATGCAAAGTATTTTGCTATACCCAAAGTTGCAAGTGTCCGAACAGTATTATAAACCGAAGCTGGCGGTACATATTTTCACGTTTTATATTAAGAATACAAAGGAAGTTCATATCTTTGTATGGCACGCAGGATAGGGCTGCCATTCGTACTGTTTTTATCAGTACATGTACTGGTTTTTGTTTAAAGTACAGATTTATGAATAGCAAGCAAATCAGTACGCAAATGTACTGATTTTTTCATATATGTACTCTTTTGTACTGCTATTATATATTAATTTTGTTCAGTATATAAAATAGTTTCACATAATAACAAATCGTTTGCTATAAAAATTAGTAATTTGAATGTTCTTTTCGATGAGTTAAGCTGGGATCACACGATTGCCGCAAATGCACCAATTAACAGTACCTCTAGTTGGTACAAAGCGAAATAGGTACAATAATTGCTGCAGCACAGTCACACGATTATTCTTACTTGTGTCAACTTTGAAAATAGCTGTTGTGGTAGTTTTTTTTTTTATTTGTTTGGAAGTTCTAGTTGGTTTATTCACTAAAAAAAAGAAAATCTTATCATATATTCAAACAAATTTTTGTTGAATAGTTTTATTTTAAATTTTTCAAGTAAAATATATGAAATTCCAAAAATTAAACAGAGTAAATTTCTATTTTAAGATATATAAAGAAATGCAAATAAAAAATACTTGTATCGCTTAAGTTGATTGAAATTTCGGTTTTAAATAATATTATTTAAGCACCAGTACCTCAAATCTGCAACTTTTTGAATTTTACTACCGATGTCGTTAAGTACCTAGAAATCTCGGTTCCTTTAACGAATTTGTTATTCTCGTTTTTAAGTTAACAAATATTATCTTAAAGAAATATTAACGACAAATGTCGGTGAAAATGTGAAAATGTCGAAGCTTAAATATTTTAAAAAATGGTTAATATAATAAAAATTTAAAGAGAAATAATTATCACATTAATATGTTAAAAAATATAAAATATATTCGCTTTAAAGAATTTCAATCCATTTTCCTCCGTCTTCCTGTATACATTCTTTTAAATTGTTTATTATATACTAGGGATGCCAATCGGACCTGAATTTCCGATCCCGAAATCGCGTTAAATAATTTATTTTATACGTATGTTTATAACACTGGCCTCACCCATGATCAAACTGATCAGATTCTGAAAAAAGCTTAAAAAAATAAACGTATCTCTTAGTTTTTCTAGATCAATTCATTTCAGTTTTTTACAGCAATTAAATTTTTAATGTGAATTAAGTTGTGACGACATTAATACAAGGCAAAGCATCGATCTCGATAGCTGAGTTAAAAACTGTGAAGCTATGTCGACTGCAGTGCAGTACAACTCCAGGGTGAGGGCGAGATTCATAATCAATAATTTAAGTACGTTTGAAATTTATTTTAATACAAAATATTTATACAAATGTTTCTTAAAACAGATTTCAAGTTTAAATAATTTTTTTATGAATACGTCAAATAGTGTTTATTTATAAAAAAAATATTTAATTTACCGTATGTTTTTTAAGCAAATTTTTTATAATTATTGGACCGGAAGGAATATGAGCCATTTCATGAATATTACGACTTAATTGTTATAATTATATCAACTTTTATTCTTTAGTTTCTGAATAAAACTTTAATTGGATCGTGAATAATTTTTATTTTTTGCTTGATATATAAAAATTATTTCTTGATTTCTATATTTTGCATAAAAATAATCATTTTAATTTTGGTATTATGTCTTAAGCCAGAGCTGAACTTGCTAAACGTAATTGTAAAAATGGCTTGAGATGTGAATCTTTAAATATCGTTTCTACTTAAAATAATGGTTTTTATTAAGCAAAATACAAAAATCCAGAAATAGTCGTCATATATCAAGCAAAAATTAAAAATTTTAAATACTCGCTGTGTGCTAAAAACAAAAATTAAGCTCAAAAATAAGAATTATTTTAATAATTTCAATCAAAACGAACAGTTTTGTACATAAAAGTTGATATGTTAAAAATACCGGGACTCATAAAAATAAATCCCGGGATTCGGGATTTATCAATCCCGAAAAATCCCGCGATTTCCCGTTTGGCATCCCTATTATATACATATATTATTAAAATTATGTTGTGAACAAAAAATTAAGACTGTTTAATATAATTCTGAAATAGATTTTAAAATCCCTCGAAAATGATAACATTTTATCGTTATAAATAATTATAATGAAAAATAAATAAATATGTATAAAAATATTCCTACTAAAAGCAACACACAAAAGTAAAGTTGTTAAAAAAAGGCAAATATTGGCGCGTATTGTGTTGTTTAATTGCCACTAGAGTTTTTTTTCGGGATTTCCCGGGATTTTCAATTGTTTTCAATTCCCGCTTTCCCGGGAATTAATTGCGGGATTCCCGGGAAATTTTGAAGAAAATCTTTTTTCAAACTTTAGTAAATCTATGTCGGACTAGTGTCTAGACTGTGTTAGTAGTTTAATCCAACTTAATTTTACCACAATATTAAAATTTGCTACAGTTTAAGACTTATTAAGCTAATTTTTGAAAATGGGCCTTATAAAGGGCCTATGATAAATTATAGACCTATCTTCCTAAATTTAATTTCTTGTCTTAGCAAACTGAAGTGTAAATATTACAATAATATTATAAGGTTTTGCGGTTAAGGGCGTAGTAAAGTGTTATCCTAGATTATACTTTTTATGCGGCATTTCAAGTAATTTTGAGTCTTATGAAATTAGATTATGATAAATTGCACCACAAAAGCATTATTCGTTACGCTTTTAGCCATACTTACATGATTTACGAGATTAATCTAAATATCGAGCCGTAGGTAAATTATGGACCGATATTCACGAAATTTGGTGCCTTGTAAAACGAATTTGTTGAAATTTAATGACAATGGGTGCAATTTGCCACAAAATTATGTAAGTTTGTGTTGAGTTTTTATTGAGGTAGGTCCACATTTGGGTGCATAACTCTTTTTCATACTGAAGCGATTCTGCTGGAATTAAGCCACAAACAACCTAGAAGATCTAGAAACAATTTGACACCCATATGGCGAAATCAGCTTAGAATAAACGAAGGACTCAAAATACAAATACGTTATGGGATCCTAGATGAATATAAAAAAAAAGATTCACATGGAATGGCAAACTTAGTATAACTTCATACACCACTGCTGATGAAGGGTTATAAAATTGTAAAAAATATGTTTTTAAATATATGTAGCTAATACAATTTCTCCTTCCTGCTGAATTTGTTAAACGGTAAAATTTTTTTTTAGAAATCCTACTTCGTAATGTTATGCTTTCAGTTCCTAATCGCCCTTCCAGACATTTTATACCACTAACGGCCAATTTCACCAAGTTTACTTATAATTAACTACTAGTTATAACTGTCAAAAACAAATTGTTAGCTGGAAGTTAAGGTAACAGTTAAGTTTTAACTGAACTTGATGAAAATGGATGTAAGACTTTAATACTGTTACGTTTTTACTTATAAAACGCGTTAAGGTTTTTGAGTTCTTTTAATTGCAATTCAAAATAAATACACACACGAATTAAACTTAACAAACTTTATTGAAATTAATTATAATGTTTAAAAAATTTAACCACTATTGTAAGTAACGATCTGAACCGTTTAATGTCTCCAATCAAACTAAACTAAACTTTTATGAGTTAGCCTGAATTTATAGTTCAAAACTATTCCTTGTTGATTCAAGAACCGTCTAGTATTTTCTAGAATGTTGTGTTCGAATTATTTTACAATAAATGTTATAAATCTAAATCTAAAGTCTACAATTACAATTGCTAGAAAATTTATTACAGTGGCGTTCATAAAAATAGTAACTAATATGACATAAAATTATAATTTACAAGATAACTAAAACCATAAATAATTCTTAGACAAATCTAATTTCGTAACAATATTTTCATTCTAATTATGCAAATGATCTCTGAATTTGACAATACATATACGTATATTGATTTCTATGATCCTATTGACATAAAAATAACCTCTTAAGTATCATAAAATAATTTTAATATTAAATTTTTTACGTTTTTGTTACATAATGGATACTAGACTTAATTATTTTAAGCGTAATTGTCAGTAAGAAATATTAGTTTCATTGGAGAAATAAGTAAAGAAATAAATAATAAATTTTGGCCGGGAATCCAGGGATCCCGGGAATTGGATTTTTATTTCCCGCTTTCCCGGGAATCCAAAAAGTGCGGGAATAAAAAAACTCTAATTGCCACACAAGAACCCAATAAATATTGGGACATTTTGGTTATTTTTATTGACGCGCGGCTGCATATCAAGTAATCACATGATTGCTGCACCAGGGTTGCATTTTATTGGTAAAAGTAAGCACAATATTGTCCTCGATTGGTACATGAGCCATTTAATTGGGCAGTCACACGATTGGGGTATTAAAAAGTGTGAAAATTGGTGCATTGCGTCAATCGTGTGATCCCAGCTTTATTAGCATTAAAGGTTTTTCCCGAGTCAGTACGAAAAGAAGAAAATTGGAAAAAGTTTGTAAATGGTAGTTCGTTTACGACATTGAGAAAATATGTAATTTAATTTCTTCCAACGAATCTTTAGTCTAATGTTTCCAAGTGGAGAAAAGAGAGAAACAGGCTCTTAAAATATAACCTAAAAAATAAGTTGCTGATAAAAACAAACTTTGTTAATAGTTGTAATGAGTTTTACAATTTCTGAAGACTGAATACGGGAAAGAAATTATAGACAATGTAGAGAAAAGCGATACATATTTGTAAACTATATACATATATTAGATTTAAATATTATTCTCCATACATATGTTAATTTATTAAATATTAATAAAAGTCTATAGCAGTGCTGTGGAATGGGAGTTGAAGAGTCGGAGTTGAGGTTTTTGTACCGGAGTCGGAGTCATAGTACCCACAAAAACTCGCGACTCCGACTCCAAAATTTTTCGGAGTAAGAAATTTAAAAAAGTTTAATAATATTTTCCTAAATAAAAATTCTTCAAATACCGATTTGAAGTTTTTACAGAATCATTTTCTTGATATATTTAATTATTTAAAAGATTCGACTGTGTCGAATCTTTGATACCCTCCACCGATATTTGGAATATATGAGAGCTATAAAACGGACGTCAGTATAAAAATTGGTACCGGTTTAAACCAATTAGACGACAATCAGATAGTGTTATGCTTTTATTTCTGGCAATTTGAACTAACTTGAATAAAATTTCATGATTTGTAACAGTATCTGCCGAACTAAAATGATTTGCAGGAGGGGAATTTATATTAGACCCCACGAAATCCTGTAGAGTGATTTCTGTTATTAAAAATCTAAATGGAACAAATTTTAATGGAGTAGTGAAATTTATTTTAGCGTTTAAAGAGCTTTTCAAAAAGCGGCTTACTATAGGATCTAAGGTAAATATGGACCGATAATCAGAAAACTGCACGACAGCTTTTGCTGGCCATATGAACCAAAAGTGGACCAAATTTTACCACAATATCTATATCTGCTACCATTTAAGGCGTATTAAAATAATTTCCCAGAGTGAGCATAATATTGGACATTATATGGTAAATTATGGAGCAAACTTTATGAAATTTTATAGTATGATTTTTAGTCCTATGAATCTTTGACGTACCAAATTGTATTACAATGGCATTATTTATTACATTTTTAACATAGTTTTTTACGAGAGTGGGTTTTATTTGCGGCCTAGGGTATATTATGGACCGATCTTCACGAAGAATGATTTCTAGCCTTATAAAACTTTGTCATACAAAACTTTATTATGATAGCATTATTTGTTACGGTTTTAGACGTACAAAACTATTTTTCGAGTGAAGGGCTTATATGGGGCCTATGGTAAGTTATGGACCGATCTGTATGAAATTACTGTGTGATTTCTAGTACTTTAAAACTATGACGTAGCACATTTTAATATGATAGCAATATCTATTACGGTTTTAGACGTACAGTATGATTTCTAGTCATATAGAACGAGTTTGGGCCAAATCCTATATCATGCCGTGCATTGTGCCAGATTTTGTAACAAAACTGCTAAGATAAGTAGAAGCGAAGCAATTTGATATCAACATTGGTCTTATCTTTTAAGTTTTTCGCAAGTGAGCGTGTTTCCAACAGACGGACAGTTGGATGGACATGCCTAAATTGACTTAGAATTACTCAAGAATCCAGAATATTGGAGTCGGAGTTAGTACTTTTTTCTGACGACTCCACAGCCCTGGTCTATAGTATAAGATAAAATACAAAACCAAGTAGCTAACATGAAATTAAAAATCAAATTTTTGTGTTTCATCTTTTCGCTGTTCACTTTGTATTTCCGCTATAAATATAAATGGAATTGAATTATCGAGTTGAAAAAAAGTCTTATTAATTCAATTTATTAATACAATATTGTCTCGGTACAAATTATAGAATGAATTATAGTTTTGTTTTAAGACGTATTAAAGCCCTTGATGTTATTAAAATATAATTTTATATTAAAAAAGTATATGTCCTGTTTTTCCCCTATTGTACAGATATTTTTTCTCTTGCCCTGCGGCCACACGATCAAGATATTCTTGATAGTCTTTTTTGTCAAAATTTATATAAATTGAAAGCTGTGACGTAGGCTGCATGCAATTTACTTTCAAGATGTCATCAATAAATCAATTTATAAAGACAAAGCTATTAGATTGAACGTAAAATTGCCAAACAAATGGAAAGGTAAGTTTGAGAGCAATCTCGTGGTCAATTTAAAATGTGTGAGTGTGTTAGTAAAAATAATGATAGTAAGAGGAAATTTTAAGGAATTGAAAGACAGAACTTGATTGCTTGACCTCCAAGTTGTGTACTGATTTCTCTTATTTAAAAACTGGCAACCCTACACGCAGGCGAGAGTGGGGTAACGGCTTACAATATTACAAGTTGTAAAGTATAATTTAACAATGAATGCTTTTTCACATATTGAAAATTTATTTTGATATCAGATGTTAAAATAGAAATAAGATTTTGTCTAGTGCTTTGACAAAACTCAATCAAGAACAGGTATTGAACTAGAACAGTTAAATTAGAAAAACAACACACAATGTTGGATGTTGATAGTGTTCATTCAACACTGGAAAGATGTTTTCCACTGTACACTAATAAACTTAAAATAAAAGAATCAACATATAGAAGTCTGCAATCACTAGAATTTTTTCCCGCATTTTTTTAAATCCCGGAAAGCAAGAAAGAATAATCACATTCCTGGGATCCCGAGATTCCCGGCCAATTTTTTTTTATTTATTTATTTACCTTATTCTCCAATGAAACTGATACTTCTCACTGGCTAATAAACCGAAAAAATGAGTTTAAAGCTATTTTTGGTATTTAAGTTTTTATTTTTGATGCCAATAGGACCATATACATCAATATACGTATAAACGTTATCAAATTCAGAGCTCATTTGCATAATAAGAATTAAAATATTGAGGTCTTAGGGGAATGTCATTTCCTGAAGGGGCGAATAGGGACAGGGCGCCCAACATTACGAAATACGAATTCTGAAACATTTCACCGTTTAACAAATTGAGAATTAAGGAGAAATTAAATTTACCATATTTGATAACATTTTTTTTTACAGTTGTATACCCTTAATTAGCAGTGGTGAATGAGTAGAGTGGTTCGGTCCCCATACAAAAAAAAAAAAAAAAAAAAAAATTGAGCCAGTTGAAAAGGATTCCAGAATTTTTTTTAATTTTTTGCCACGCCTTTGGATACCGCCCTTCTAGTTTTTAGTTTACTGCGCTGGCATTTATAGTCATATCATATCGTTATTCATGGCATGTCTATGACCTCATTTTTGCCTTGGGGACTTTTTAATCCTATATCAAATTCTGGACACCACTGATGCCATCTTGCACATTTGTGGTCGAAATGAGTTAATAATATATTTCTATAGATTCGAATACGCTCTATTTAATGAGTGCACTAAGAAAATTATGCGAAAATTATTTGTTTAAATATTAATAATGTAAAAAGTTTACAAATTTTATTAAGTGCACTTAATAGAATATATGCATATACTCTTCAGTATCGTTATATGCATAAGCCGTTATGTGAATAATCGAATTTTACAAATTCTATTCGACAACAATAATTCCCATGTATACACACAGCCTTCGATATTATTAAAAAATTTGAATTGCAATGGCTATTTATACAGATGAAATAGCTAAAAACGAAAAGAAAATCAAAGATGTGAACAAAGTTAAATAATATAATCCCGATGAACATAATTGCTTTTATAAGGAAGCAGTAGGGGATAATTCTTATGAATAGTTTAATATTTAAGCCAATTCTAATCAATAACACAATATTTTATAATAGTTATCATTATTAAAATGTTTCTGAATAACAGAAATACCATTTCGCTATTGTAATATACGAATCATGTATTTTCTATTTGTTTTTTTTACAAGTTTAACACTAGGTTGAGTACACATTTGAACTAACCAGTATAGAGAAAACGAGAAAATTTTAATTGTTAAATAAAAAGATACAACTAATTTTATCTAGTGCATTGAACCAGACATTCTAACATGGATATGTCAAACTTATCGATCCAAAGCTCGGAATCTGCTCTTCACGGCCTTTGAAAGTTCCAGACGATGCTCTTTTAGAACAATGAAGAATTTGTTTTGTATTAGAGATATAAGATATTGAAACAATTTTATTGACGTGTTGTTTAGGAGACACTTCAAAAATCTAACAGAAATATTGATGTGGTTGTTTCGCATACACCTACCTTAATATTGACGTGGTTGGCTTGAAAACACTTTTCTGCTTAGCGCGAAGCGTACGCTCTATTTGATCGTGGTCGTCACGCCAACGCACACATGAAAACGTATTAAGAAGGTACTGAATGCGTGAGAGCCGATGTTTGAAAAATAACGAAGAAAATCCCTTTTTGCTTTCAGTGGTATCTGTTAGACAACCACGCCATTGCACAGGGTTAAAAATAAATATTAAAAAACGCTTGAACTAATAAATTTTTCTACTATTTCGTTAATTAATTATTAAGTTCATTTGTATTGTAATTTTCTTTTGGGTTTGATTTTGTAAATAAATTTTTTGTTTTTTTTTCTGCCAAGCAGATTTTTTTTTTCCTGCCAGGCAGGAAAAGGCTTAACAGCTAGATTAATAATAATATATATAAAAATATTAAATTTTGTTTTTGCGACTATATTATTACTTATATGTACTTTGTTTTTTATTCCTGCGGATTAACAATCAATACATAATATGAACATTTTTAAGGCGTTCAAAAATTGTTTCTTAGGTGCAGAGGCGATATGTTTATTGAAAAAAGTGCACAATGTTTAAAGAACAATTATTGATTTTGAAGGTGCACACCAGCAATGTAATTTCACCTGTTCATAGATTAAGAAGCGACTAACACACACATATCGATCGACTTAAAACCATGTAAATGCAAATCTTCTATTTCCTAATTCTCACTTGTTTGTATGGTTCCACCTCAAAAAGGATTTGCATATCCGGATAATCCTTTTTTATTTGTGGCAAAAATTTGTAAGTAGGTAGAAATATATTGAGTTAACTTAGTTGCATAGTTTAGCGGTATTTGGCGCGCTTTTATTTTAACATGTATTTAAGGGATAAGATATGCAAAAATTGGAAGCGATTCTTTAAAAAACACTTAAACACACATACCAATATTTACCTGTTATCTCGTGGTTTTTAGTCGCTTTTAACATCGGGACCGTCAAAAATTAAGCGCGTGCTTAAAATATATCAGTTGTTTGCTATGAAAACATACCTAAAAGTAAGAAGAAAGATAATGCTTGTCGCCGCTAATGCATGTGTAAAAGAGAGAGAGAGAGAGAGTTATAAAATTGTCGTGCAATGAGAATTGTAAACTATTTGAAGCAGCAAGTCTTATAGCATTGTCGTCATCGAACATAAGCCCACTGACACATGTTGGATCAAACATACAACCATTTGATCATGTTGTGACGGATATGTATGACAAAAACGCTGTATCGAACAAGTCCAATGTTCACAGTATTCTTCAACTATATCCTTTTGGTGTGCGGCAACAGCAACCTATAAACACGGTTTGCATTTGCGCACTGATGTCGCGCGCCAATATAGATAGCGGCACTGTGATGGTTGATTATGATGATGGTGAGTAACAAGTTGTTGTCCCATTGATGTATGATGCATACGTTTGTGTAAATGGACTAGTGTGTATGTTTTCTCATTTGTTTGTGTGTGTGTCAGTATGTGTTCCCATACTCATCATACAATTCGTGTAAGGATTTATGATGTCGCACAATTGCGCTCACACACGTTGGTTGTGTTTACAAATGCAAAACGTTGTGCTCTTCGCCGCATTTACTACGGCTTGTAGCGCCTTAACAATTGGCATGAAAGCAGCGTTGTTCGCGTAATCGAAATCATATCCTTTTATTAATCCAAGGAGTTCACAACAAGAGGACAACTTGAAACAGTCTCGCGCTAATAGTCATTGAGCAACATTCGCGTCTTTTGTGCACGGAAAACACTTTGTATTCGTCAATGCTTACTTAACGCGACATCGTAAAATAAATATTTGAAATAAAATTCGTGAATGTCAATTTTTTTGAGCTTATAAAAATAAAATTCATAGAGAAATACAAATACATTTTACTTAAAAGTTTTTACCGAAAACTTTTACTGGCCAAGAATCAATCATTTTATTTTAACAAAAGGTGTGTATTCTATCAATTAAGAAAACATCATGCATTTTATGAAATGTACTTATGAAGCACGTACGCATACATACATATGCATGTATGTAAATACATATGTTTGCATGTAACTTACATACATACATATGTATGTATGTACATATGCATGTGCATACTACACTTGTATGTATGTATGTATGTGAAAACGAAAAAAATAGCTGAATTGTGGACTTACATGTGTACATATTTTTTTAAATTTTAGTAAATCAACCGTTGATTTAATTGCACAATGGATATTTCTGCATACCAACACATGAACATTCGCATGAGCACTCGAGGAAAGCGTCCCCTTCGCAATTTAACGCCTTCCGACAAAGTAAGGGCCATTCAACGCATTCATAATGGCGAAACTAAGGCATCGGTGTCAAGAGATATCGGAGTACCAGAATCCACCCTTAGAGGTTGGTGCAAAAATGAACAGAAATTACGCTTTATGTGTCGTCAGTTGGGTGCTGCAGATCAACTAACACCAATGCCCGGCATAGAAAGTCCCCCTGAGAAGCGCGCACGTTTTGACAATCATATCCAGACACCAAAATATCCGGCTAACTCGACCTTCGATGAATTTGCATACAACCGCTTACCGCTAAATGGTTTAAGTTTTTCTTCCAATGGCAGCAATGCTATTTTAGAGAAAATAGCTCTTAATGAGATTATGAAAAAACATATCATGACAACTGAGAATGCCCCCAAACAGCCAGTTGATAATATTTCGAATCAAATACCCGGTATTATGGGAGGTTCAATTGCTATGGCAGGAGACTATAATACGCAACTATCCATAATGCAGAACTTAAATTTATTATCTTTGTTAAGTCCAAATTTATCAGCAATGCCGAATCTTAATTCCAATGGAAATGACTCTTTAGATCCAGTAAATACGAAAATACCCCTGCGTCTCACAGATGACGTTAAAGAAATTTCTAAAAGCATATGTAACGGCAGCATTAACTCCAATAACAGCAACCAAAGTAATACTGCAGCAAACACCGCATTATTGTCTGTAAAGAATTGGGCTAAAGATCCCGCACAAAAAAGTTTATTGAATTTACCAAATCAAAATATCATCAGTTCTTCCCCGCCTGCAATTAATAGCGGCATCGGATTTAATCGCAGCATTAATGATTCAAACAACAATAATGTAAAGGACAAAACCAGTTCCTTTCCCATCGAACCCTCTGCAGACATGCCTAATATTCTACCACCTCTTCCACTTGGTCTTTTACAGATTCCAAATAATACATCCGATTCCGAATCTGGCAATACTGCCTTACTAGAATGGTGCAAAGTTTTTAATGCCAGCCTTAATTTTTTGGCTTTGGCTGCAGCCGCCGCTGCTTTGCAGCCAAATGGTGCTATGGCAAATACTACCAACACAATTAAAAAAGAGAACAATATTCTCTATAAGGAACTCACGAAGACTGCAAACAATTTCGATTCAGCTAATAACCTTACAACTTTCCTTAGCAGCGATGTATCAAATGATAGCTATTTCGATAGCGAACCAGAGGACTTATCAGTACGATCAACTGCCACTTCCAAACTATCAAGTCCAGCCAATAGTCGCTGTGATAGTCCTGTTAAAAGTAATGGCTCTTGCTCGCCTTTGCACAGTGATGGAGAACACTAAGATGTCAATATAAACGTGTGTGTGCCCATGTTTACGTGTGTATGTATACGTGTGCTCTATAGCACCGAACTTACCCATCTCTTAGCAATTTCTCAATTATCCTTCTTATCTGTGTAGGCCTTTTTTAGTTTCTTGTTAATTTTATTTCATTCTATGACAATATACTATATGAACGTGAAAAAGAAAAAAAATTACTTAAAAAATCAAACAATAGTTTTGTTCCGAAATTAAAAACTTACAAAAAGCTCTGCAAAATCAAAAACACGTACATACGTTTTTGCTGTAAATGATCTATTTTTACAATTTATGATACAAAACAATAAGAAATAACAAAATATTTATAATTTAATACTAACTCTTCTATTGCCAATAATCAATGACGAACATATACACAAATTTAATATCCATAACTATGTAAAATAATAATTTACTATTTGTACAACGTTATGCATATTTGAAAACACACACGCACATAATGCACACTTACTAATACAGACATACATTCATATGTACACGCTCGCACTGAATAGATTTAAAAACTAAGAATCCATACATATGTATGGATGTAATGACCATGTCATTAACTAGTAACTAGTATAAATTTAGTTATATTTTGTCGTTCTAGTGTAAATTAAATTTAGATTTTAATTAATTAAACTTATCGAATACTAAATTAACTACATATTTAAATTGTTGTACAATTGAATTTTACTTCCATTTTAAAAATTAAGTTTTTTTTTTATTTCGCATGTAACCACATTTCACATTTGTGTACGAACATTTACAAAAAAAAAGAAAAAAAAAAAATTCGTTTTATATGTCCTCAAATTTGAATCCTTTTATAAGTGTGTACAATACCACATGAAATTCAGTGTTTAAATAAATGCGAAATTGGTTGTTTTTCTTTAATTGAAAATTTAATAAAATAAAAATGTTTATTAATTGAAAAAAATCAAGTGTTGTGTTTTTTTTCATAAGTTGCTAGTTTAATTTGACTACTTACCTGAAATTGAAAATATTTAAAAATAATTACTCTTGCCGAATGCAGTGAACTCAATTTGTTTGAAAATGTATCTCAAACAAATCAAGTGCAAAAAATAAAGCTAAATACGATGATAGAAGTCTAAATGAAGTGGAATTGAAATCGATCCAGATTTTGTATTCGATTATTTAAAATATTTATTTTTCCTTCTCTTAGGATAATTTGTACTTAAAGTATGAAGCATGGTGTGAAGTATAAAAAAAGGAATATTATTTATTTTTATTTGTTCGATTTTTCTTCACTTCATTTTGATTTATAGAACATGCCCGATAATATAGTCAAAAATAAGAAAGCATAGGAATTTAAAGTATTCAAACCAATTAACTATGAACAAAAATTTGCGGGAGTTTTTCCGTTGTCTAACTTTTTCTATTCAATTTCAATGGTAAACATTTCCCGGGGAATTTTTATTAATAATTGGATTAATAATCAAAATAGTTCGAATGATTAAAAAATCTTCAAGGATTCATGAGTTGCCTTAGAACATGGTGTTAAGATACAAGTTTTTAATTAGATTTATAACAACTAAAAAAATACAGTCGGTCAAGCACAGCCAAGTGATGATACCTTACACCACAGTATTTACTGACTATTTTTTAAAAGTGTAGCCTATTTGGGATCTATGAGCAATAATGGGCACACAAAAACAAAATATAAAGGGGCTCACAGTGGTTTGATCGTGTATGGACATTTAAGTTGTGATTCTGTACTCAACGTTGGGAGCCCGCGGAAGTACGGAAACTGTTTTCAGTAAGATTGGGATACATCTTACTGAAAACAGTTTCCGTACTCAAAATTTGGTAAAGTGTGAGAGCTTTGAAGAGAAAAACATTCTTCTTCTTCTTGCACGAAGTAGCCCATTCTTTTTCTTTGGGCAGATTACAAAATTGTTTAAACAGTAAGCTGTTTCAAAAAATAAACAAGAAAAACCAAAATATTAATAAGATAACCAAAAGAAAATGTTGAAATATTTAAGTGCAAGCTTGAATTTTCATTTCATGCGTGCTAATGTTTTGTTTATGTATTTAATTGAATATATCGTCATCTAATATGCAAAATAACGTAACATCACTTTTCATAAGTTTCCAGGAGAAGCAAAAAAACGTTAGACATTTTTTTAAAAATATTTTAGATATTAAAGCAATTTTAAATATATATGTATAAGCTAAAAATGCGATTACCGGTGTACGCTACGTTATTTTAATTTGTAATTTTCTGCAACAGAGGCGTATCAACAATAAAAGTATGTTTGAATAAATGCAACAAATGCTTAAAATATAAAAAAAATTAAACAATTTTCTTACAATACATAAATGCAATACTGCGCTAAAACATCGGACTTAAATTTGGTTAAATGCAACAATCAAAATAATAATCACACAATAAATAGCTTCATTAGGATTTCGTCGACAGGGTAAAATAAATTTAAACGTAGGAATTATATAGTATATTACTAGAGATATGTTTTATAACATGTTTAGCCTTATTACGAGAGTCGTTGTCGTGATCGATGTCTTAGTCGCTTGAAAATTTTGTCGATATCATTTAAAAGTTACAACAGTGACATGGCAGATTTAGTTTTTACGTTCTGTTCTGTTACGAATCAGCTGTTTTGTTTCTGTTCAATTGAAAGTCTGTATGTGTGGTTAGTTGTTCCTTTTTCGTTCTGTTCTGTTGCGGACAAATCTATTAAAAATAGAATTCAACGTTAAGTTACGGCCAAAGTGTGTATGTATTAGTTTGTTGAGATATGAAAAAACTGTAATTGTTTGCTTATAGCTAGAAAAATTAGTTTTAATTAATGATTTTTTAAAGATTTGCGTATTTTTGACACAAAATATTATTTATTTATTTTCACCAATTTTTTTTTTTACAATTTCAATGCTTTTAATTTTTAAAAAATATTCAAAATATTTCTTACATAAAGGAATGTAACAGAACGGCAACAGAAAGTAAAAACTAATGAGGCCTTAACACACATAGAAAGTTTGTCGTATTTGTGTCGTTTACGATAATCGTAATACCAGTTATTTAAAACGACTTTTTTTTTATTTCTACGCTAATACCGCGAATTTTTCGCTTGTCTGCAGGAGACCAGAGTCTCTGGCGGGAATCGAACCCGCAACCCCGATACTGATAGACTAGCTCACTACCAGCTAGCCTACCGGGGCACCGCGGTTTTCTGGATCTAAATTATCAAATAAATTAAAAAACCTTCTTTTTGCATTATTTATTTATTGTATCTTCAATTAATAACATGAACTAACAATAATTAATCAAATCTTATTCTAATACGTTATTTATGCCCTGCCAATGCCGGAAGACAAAGTTCCTCTTCACGGTTTCTGTTCACATTTATAGATGTTTACCGCTCTTCTTATCGGATTAGTGTTGCAGTATCTCTTCTCCTTAAGGGAGTATGGCCGCCATCATTTAAAATATTTCGAGTTAGTGGATTCGGCTGCGATTCGAGCCTTTTTAAATATTTTACTACGCATTTCGTAATCATAGTTTTAACTAATGGCACATTAAGATCCTTATGAATATTTGAGTTCTTAAGCTGCCCCCTGGAGCTGTGATTATTCGATATTAGAAGCCGAGGCGATGCTCCACAACTGAATACCGTAGCACCAGATAGGCTTTAAGACAGAGTTGTAAAGTACAAATTTGCATTCGAGACTAAGAACAGAGTTTCTTCCAATAAGCCAATTAATTTGAGTTGCTTTTAGTTTCATTTGAGCTTATTTTGCTTCTATATGCCATTTCCACGTTATACGCCGATCTCGATGTATATCGAGGTATTTTACATGCAAGTGTTGAGGTATTATTTGATTATTGATTTTAATAGGGGGCATGTTTCACTACGCAACGACAAATTTAAAAAACACAACGACACTCATAATGAGGCCCATTATGTAAATTTTTTTTTATTTTTATTTATTTTCATTGCTAATAAGCTTAACGTAACTAATACTACGATTATACGTAGCCTATTCGTAAATAAAAATTATTTGCGATTAACTAAATTTAATTAACGAAATTTATATGTCAATTTTCTTTCAGAAAATTCTTATTTTTATGTGATGACAGATGGAAAATATTTTCATTTGGGAGCACTGCATTAGGAACGCCAATCCCAACTCCCGGGATTGGAATTTTTTAACAGAGTTCAGATAAATTCATATATGATCACTTGAATTTTTCGCCATTTTTCAACCAAGAGGGCAAGAAGGTGTTGGTCTCCAATGACATACCTTGTTAATTAGTAATAAAGTTGGAATGCGGCTTATCTTATGTCTGCAAGAAGGACTTCTATAAGGCCTCTTTACTACTTTATTTTCCCGCTGGATTTTTTTTTGCTCACTCCTCATGAGTGAGGAAATTCAAAATAGTTTTTCCTCACCCTCATGAGGATCAATCAGCAAAAAAATTTTGAAAATTTCACGCTCTCTCATGACTGAATGTTTCGTTACTCTGTTTTTTAATCCCGAGATTTTCGGGTCTTAGTTAAGCCCGAAATCGTTAACTTAATTTTTTTCTTTTACCTTTTTTATAAAAAGAAATTAATCATGAATTCTCCCTTGAGAGGATAGGGAACACAATTTTGATTTTTCTAATTTATTTGATTGTCATTGAAATGAAAGAAAAAAGTTAAAGTTTGTTATTCTTTTAAAGCGGGTCCAACAATTATAAAGAAATTTTAATGTGAGAAGTATTGAAAATAATTAAAGAAGAAAATTAATTAAAGAAAGAAATGTCCTTTGAGATGCACAAAACAAAAAGAAAACCGAAAAGTTCCATGTGGTTTTATTTTCTAATTGATTCCACTGGCTCACCAAATGCAATATTTACACTATTCTTTTAGTAAAGGTTAAATATTGCAGGCTTAAGCTTATTTAAGTGTTTTCCGAGAGTGGGCATGGAACCTACGGTAATTTATAGAGCGATTTCAAGAAATTAAAAAGTGGAATTTGAACACTACATAATTCCTACCACTAGTGGTGGTGGGTATAAAAATGTGTTTTGTTAAAATAAGATTTGTATGGTTAACTTAAAAATTCATTTTGTTAATTAATTTCGAATTCAAATTTAAGTTATTTATCTTCATTCATTGAATAAAAATATTATTGGAATCTTATAAATAAATCAATTACTAGTTTGCTTGATTCAATTACTATATTAATTATTTTTTTCTTTAGTTGTAATCAACTGAGGTATTTAAGTAAAATATAGATTTTATGTTAATTATTAAAATTATTTAAATTAATCATTAGTTAAGAAAAAAATAACACTTAAATTTTTACAAATTTTAGTAATCAATATAACCATTAAACAAATTTGTAATATTAAGTAAAAAACTGTTGTTTCTTTTTTTTAATGAATATCTATAAAAAGCATTTATCTTTTGACTTTCCGATATCTGGAAAAATTTGATTTTTTGAAATCCCAAATTCCGGGATTTGCGAAAACCACTCCCGATTGGCATCAATAGACTGTATGTATATAGCCTTTTTATTTCTTTAAATGGAAAATTAAAATAAATCAAAAATTATTCTGTATTTGTATATTATTATTTGCACCATTTTGAGTTAATTTTATTTTTCTGTCATATGGATGTGCCACATCGAAATAAAAACTTAAAACAGTTAAAAGTATGGCAATGTTTAAGATCTTATTTGCAAATTGTTTTCGGGAGTTAGCTATTCGCAAATAAAAATTTTTCTTCTTGCAATTTATTTATTTGCGAATAAGTCGTGCGTATAAACGTAGTATGAGTTGAGTTGTAAACCGCAAAAGGGGCATTACATTACTTTGTGCAAATCATCCTTAATACAACTTTTGTAATACATATATAGATCGTGTGCGTGCATACGCCAAAACACTGATCATATATACAATAGGGTCTATAATTTTATTTCCTGAAAAATGGAAAAAAGGTTTCAGTACGAAGTTGAGGTTTTTGAGTTCATAATACTTTTTGAGCTCATTATACTTTAAAGTAGGGATTGCTGTACGGTTTTAACCGATATCGAAACCGCGGTTTTTATTGCTTAAAAAATATACTTATGCTTAAAGAAATTGTAAATTGTAGATAGCAATCGTACTTCCGAAAAAAAGCTTGTACATTACAGCCGGCAATAATGGCAAGGTATTTCAAAAATTCTTAAAATAAAAAAGTGCTTAGAAGAAACATACTGTTATTGTTTTGCATTTCTCTTTTGTTACGCGTATCCGTAAACAAACCTTGAATCGTATTATTAAAAGTATACGTGAACAACTGAAATTCTTTTTCTAAATTACTATTGCTGAGGTTCTCATGCACTAAAAAATCAAAAACATGCGCTTAAAATATGTGGCAAAAAATCTAAAATATGCTCCAAAAAAAAATTATACACTAAAAACTGAAAAAATTTTCCATAAAAAACGGTTTTTTTAATTTTATTAAAAACAAAAGTATAAAAAACTCAGTCTATTGTTATTCAAATATCATTAAAATGCTTTCATAACTAATTAAAATTTTCATTTGCTGAAACAAATTGTTACAGTTTTAACAAAAGTAAAACTTTGTTTGTTAAGACGCAAAAAAACTTTTGTACGCGAAAATTGTCTCTCAACGTCAACCGAAGTTAAAGAATAATACTTGAAGCATGCCAATGCATTTTCAGACCCCACTTTGCTTTATTTTTATTTTGGAATCCTTAATTCTTTTTGCAAAACGTTTTGGATTTTTTTTTATTTTGTCTGGTAATTCCTCCTTCTTCCACATTGTTAATTTTACTTGCAGCAATATCAATTAATTTGACTTAAGTATTAAGTGAACTAAATCACTCCTAATAAGTTATTGTTTCACCAATATATCCGTAGTTGGAAAATACAAATGCTAATGATCGGTATCAACAAGCTCTTCAAACATTCTTAAATTGCTCAAAGTTTATTTAATATAATTCCGAAGCATTTAAGCAGCCTTAACCATCGGTTAAAAATAGAAGGATCTTTTTATCGGAATCCTTATATATGCATTTTCACCAAAATATGCAACCATATGCAAAAACAGTTCGATACCATTTTAACGCAAATTTAATAATTCGAAAAGATAATTGTTCGACATCGTTATTAGACTATCGACCAAAAACATGCATTTGCATGGAAATCGCAGCCATATTAATTTCCAATAAAATTTGGCAGCATACCTATTAAACCTTACTTATTTTATTACACTAATTTTACTTCAGAAATGGAAACATTTTAAATTATCAGAGCACCAGCCAAACACAACAATAGCAAGGTTTGTAAGTAAAACCGAACCGAAACCGACCGGTTTTAATTATTTTAAAACCGAAACCGCGGTTTTACATTTTTACGGTTTTCAGCAAACTCTACTTTAAGCTTTATATATTTTGCCATTAATTAAATTTTCGAATATATAGCACATTTTTATAATTTTTAATTAATTTTTTTAATTTTTTACGTCTGCAATAATTTTCAGTTCGATCACCATTTCCACTTACAACGTGCTTACAGTAAACCATAGAATATGAAACAGAATAGCAAATTTTTGGTTTTAAAAAAATCAATTCTGGCTGTGTTCTTAAAAAAGTCAAATACTATGCTAATTTATTTTATCAAGTGTGATAAAACGTTATGTTGTTCAAGAAAATTATGCACTTGCTTATATGTCATTTTGAATTTTGTTAACAACTTGGTTATTTTTTAAGGTAGAAATTTACAATTTTCGAAACATTTGTAATGGGCTGTAGTGAATCGTAATCAATAAGAAGGTCAATTTCGAATTTTTTGATGATACGTTGTTTTGCATATTAGGTGACGATATGAATTTTATATTAAGGTTTTTTTTTTTTTTGGGTAGAAATTTGGTTTTTATTGTTGTCGTACTTTTGTACATTTTTCGCTATTAGTGAGAGAAATTTTTGTTAAATCTCATTTTACCAAACTTTGCCCAAAAAGTACGGAATCCAAACTTTTGTGTGGTTGTACGCTTTGCTATAGCGATGTCAAACAGAGTTTGATATTCTTCAAGGCGAATTCATGTATACGGTGGTGTCGATACTACAACAAGTAACAACACCAAAAACACAATAATGTATTTTTTTGTTGCTTTCGTTGATCGATATGTCAAAAACACAAGCAACTTTTGACGTTTCTCTCTCTAGGTAAGAAAAAAAAGTAGCACAGCTGTGCTTTCAACGCCACCTGGTAAATGAATTCGCCTTGATATTCTTCTTATGGTACCAGTTTGTGGCAGTGTTGCCAGGGGAAGAGTAAAAAAAGCGTTTCTTTCACAAAAGTTACGGTTTTCGTCAAAAGTTCGGTTTTTTAATATTCATTGAACAAATAGTAAATTTATGTCATTTATATAAAATAAAATTTTTTATTCCATATTTCAGTGATAATAACATTTCATTTATTAAACAAAAACATATCTTAGAATAAAAATATAAAAACATGTGAAAACGTAAATTTCAAAATTGGTACGGGTTTTAATCCACTTCATTTCGATTTCTAGAACATGCCCGATCTACTCTAGTGATGTTACGAATATTCGTATTCGTATCACCGATTATTGACCTATTTTACGACATTCGTATTCGCATTTGCAAAATTCAAGCGAATATTTTGCGAATACGTTCAAAATAAAGAGTGTAAAAAATAAAAATATATTAATATTAAATTTAATAAAATCATTGTCCTTAACAAATTGGACATGCATTCGCTGCAGTATATTGAACAAATTGCAATAAATTGGAAAATATTTCCAAAATGCATGAGACATTAAAGAAAACTCAGAGAGGTGCCTGAGTTCTCCTTATTGTACAATAATTAAGGATGGGAAGCTACACAGTTTAATGTTCATTATTAAGCACTGTGAAAAACAAAGTTAAGGCTTCATAAGTTTTAGAAAAAACCTCCGTCATAGGTGGCTGCAGCAATTAGAAAAAATATTTTCTCCTAAACAACACTGAAATACTAAGTAAAAGCGCAAAAAGATGCAGAAAAACGAAATCTGAAAGTATTTAAGTATAAGTAGCAGTGTGACGATTTACGCAATTTTATAGTTTAATTTAGCATAAAATAATTTTGGTTTAGCCGCAAAATTTTCATTTAGCATTTGGCATTTTTATGAAATGTTTTCAGTATTTTTTAGCTTCATTTTTAAAGTATGGAGGCATAATTTTATTGAGTAACGGAAATTAGTTTATAAATTACTAGCCGTTCCCGCGACGTTGCCCGCCCAGCATTTTTAACTAACTATAAAGAAATATTGTGTTTTATTGTGTGTAGATCGATCTACATAAGTTTTAAATTTCATCAAAATCGAAATTGCCCATCTGACCCTTCATATTCGTAGATTTGAAAGACATATAAACCCTGTGTGTTTTAATTACGCTAATCTATCTATTCAAATTTCATCAAAATTGGTTATATATTTTCGGATTGGCAGTAATTCTCCGTTTGCCTCCTCTTTGACGCTATCGCATTCGGCCAGGGGACGATCAAGCGGAGAGATAGACTGGAGGCAGAATGGTGGTTAAACACCATACTCATGTTAAAATGGCTTTCTTTTGAGTATGGCAACTATTGGCTTAATAGATCACTTCTAAAACGATAATTAATATTTTCTGAATATAGGAGGTTTAGCGGCCCTTAGCCCTATCCTAAGTTAGTACCACTTAGATAAATACAAAGTACCAAAAAAATCACTCTTACAGATTCTCATTCACTAAGCACCTTGCATGTTGAATTTTATGTTTCTAGATCCAATATCAACGGTAATTTAAAAAAGCAGCAGTTGCAGAACCAAAAACCTAAAGAAGTAAATTTAATTTTCCTTATTTCCCCTTTTTGGTACTTTTATTCCACGCATTAAAGTAAAATTTCAATATTGTAGTGGGACCCCATTTAATACGTATATGCCAACGAATGGAGACAAATACTTTGTAAAAAAGTATCAATAATAGTTACGAATTTCACCACTTAAACGTTCGAATTTCTAAAAAGTACCAAATTGGTATTTGTATATTTTAGATAAGTTTCGAATGTGATATAGTGTTTATTTTTACGTTTATTACTTTTAAAGATAAACTGGGTGACAAAATGTACCAGAATTCGGGTTCTACCAGTTTACACCCTAAAAAGGCCGAATTTCACCTGTCCGCTTATTTTTCTAAAGAACAACGATAAGTTTTACATTTTGTTTTGTCCATTTTAGTTTTGCAGATATTAGTGAGGTTAGCATAGGAGGCTTAGCGCCCTTGTACCCTATCCTAAGCACTTTAGTGGAACCTTATATATCCTATGTCCGTTAGGAGGTTCCATTCTTCCTTTTGTTGAAGCAATCGGACCGGCAGCTCCGGAGATTACCATCTACAAACATACAAACTTTACAGCTTTATAATATTCGTATAGATTAAAAAATATTGACTACAAATTGTTGCACTTAAAAATAAATTTTGTATGATAATGGATAATTTTTATCTTAAGAAACATTTAACCGGTTTTGCAGGAAAATTTAACGTTAAGGGAATCTTAGAAATGCCCCCCTACAATGTTGATTGTAATTAGCATTTATTTTTTACGTATTAAAAGTTTAGAAAATTTTACATTGTAATATAATATATTGGCCCCAAAATAAACATTCTATACTGTAACACTCGTATTCATACACGATTATTAAATTTATAAACAAGCGTTCATTAAGTAAAATTTTCAAAGAACATTTGTTAGTAAACCTTTATTAAAAATTTTAAAATTTCGTGTTAATCCAGTGATGTTATACGTCGGGAAAAATCCCTATTCAAAGGGATTTTCTTTTAAAAAAATTGCTGTAGGGAAAAGAAGGACAGAAATATTGAAATCATTAAAATGTAGGGACTTTTCAAAATTGTGGCAACACTGTATATATTTGGCAAACTAATAATATTTTTGATACGGCAACATAACAAATTATTATATTTCTTTAAGCGATCGCTTACCGCCATTTCAACATCGATTTTTAGGTAAATTTATCAAACTCCCTTTTACAAGAATTTAATGTTTCAGAACAATAAATAGATAACTTGTTTAATATGGGCATTAAATACTTTAGTCAATAAAAGCAAAAATTTTAATGAAAATTAAATTTTTCACCTTAAGTCGAAATTAGCTATCTTTTATTTATCACTGCAACATGGTAATACAGATAGCGAAAGGTCTTTACACACCACTACATTTATTTAAACCACTAGATTTATTTAAAAAATTATTTCCTTTTGCAAAACGTTTGGCTGGATCAAACATCATTTAACAGTTTCTAAATTAGATAAGACAATTATCTTCTTACAAAGAAAGTTTAATAAGTCACTAGAACTTGTAAAAAAAAGTTAAAATTTGATCAATATACTGGTCACGCTTTTTTGGATTTTTCGTTAAATACTTGTTAGGTCTGAACATACCTGTGTCCGCTTTTATTTACAAGACGACTATCCCTTCCAGTAGTGCGATTCACTATGCTTTTTTAACCACAAGTTTTTCGTTTAAAAATTTTAACCACAAAATTAACCATTTTGCTATTCACTAACATTTTAAACGATATCTGCTGGCCTTTAAAGCCAGCTGTTTCAGTCAGCTGTTATTTTTAGCAAAACAAACTGTGGTTTATTAACACCAGCATTATTGGTGTGGTTTAATTTGTTCAGAAAAGTGTTTATTTATACAATCGTTAAATATAATGGCCTTGGAGTATTTAGCCTACAATTTATTGGAAAATGGGCCAGTTGATAATGCTCCTTCAGTCAGCGTGATCTTCGCGATACGGACAATCCTTTTGAGTTGGCATCAACAGAATTAAAAAAACTCTACCGTTTAAGTCCAGAATTGGCTGAAGAAATTGTGTTTCAACTTGATGGTCTTTTAAAAGGTTCTAGGATTACTGGAATATCGGCTGAAAACAGGTACTTATACATATATACATAGTCAAATATTATTATAGAAAAAAAATATTGTTTTCCAGGTGCTAGCGACTTTACGTTTCTATGCAACTGGATGTCACCAACGCCCTGCAGGAGAGCAATGGGGTATATCCATGAGCAAGTCATCAGTAAGTCGTTGCATACATCGAGTAACTGATGCAATAAACAATACCAGGTTTTGTGCATATATAAAGTTCCCAATGACTCAGGAAGAACGCCAAACTGCAAAAGCAATTTTCAGCATCAGCTTCTTCACCTTTTGTTGCGGGTACAATCGGTGCAATCGATTGCACACATGTAGCTATATTAGCTCCACAAAGCCATGAAGAAGCTTACGTCAATTACCATGGCTACCACTCAATAAATGTCCAAATGGTAAGTACAGCTTTAAGTAAAATAAACAACAATAAAATCGTTTTTACTAACAAATGTACGTGCAGATATGTGATTCCAATTTGAAAATATTAAATGTTAATGCTAAATAGCCTGGAGCACGTCATGATTCTTATGTATGGAGCTCCTCTGCTGTTCGAAGAGTCATGCAGCGAAGTTTCGAAAATGGAAACCACAATATGTTTTTAATTGGTAAATCAATTTAGGATATCTACATAAAAAAAATTAAAAATATGAATTTATTAAAACCACACACAAATCTACAGGAGATTCTGGATACCCGTTGGAGCCATGGTTGATGACTCCTCTACCAAACCAATTAGAAGGAAGTTCTAAATTTAGATATAATGAGGCCTTATGTAAGGCTCGTAATCCGATTGAACGACTGTTTGGTGTCCGAAAAGGGACTTGGCGATGCTTATCTAAGCAACAAATTCTATTATACGATCCAGGATTTGCCGGAAAAGTTGTAAACGCCTACGCAACGTTGCATAATATAAACTTACACGACCAAAGTTATGAAAGAGACTTTGAGACTTCAGAGACTCATACAAGTAGCGATTTGGTAAATCAAAACCTACCATCCTCAACAGCGAAACGTGTCCAAGACCGCTTAATTGCAAATTATTTTACATAGGCAATAAATAGCTCATAGGGAAAAAAGTAACACCATCCACTTTTTTTCTAAGAAATATTTATTGGCTATGTAAATTAATTTCCAATTAAAATTTCCAAGTAACATTTTTTTAGTAGAAATTGTCAAAAAGTATTTAACAACTGTTGCAGAAGGCGTTGTCCAACTCTTCCGATAGATTGTAAGTTTTACAATATTATTAATATACCTTCATACATATGTAGATACATACTAACATATTATGTATAATATGTATTGTTTTTATATTTCTATATACATATATGTATAAGTTTTCTTATTTAATTAAATAAAACCCTTTTTTTAATACAATTGTGAAATAAAACGACTATGTTATTCATTTATTTATTTATTTTTTATTGAAAATAAAAATTGTGTAATTCGCAAATTGGCAGTGGGTAATGTTAATAAATAAAAATAATTAAAAGATAAACTAAACACCATTCAATGAAATTAAGCAAAAATTAAAAAAAAAATTAAAAATAATAAAAGCAAACAATTCTAAAGACAAATAATAAAAATAAAAAAAGCAACTAAAATTTAAAAACAAAAATAAAAAATATATACATACATAGAATAAAAGGCAGTGGATACTGTTAATAATTAAAAAATACATAAGATAAATTAAACAAAATTCAAAGAAATAAAGTAAACATTTCATAAAACAAAATTTAAAATAATAATAAACAACAAAAACAATTCAAGAAACAAACAATTAAAAAGAATAAAAATAATAATAAAAACAATTAAAATTAAATAACAAAAATAAAAAAAATACATAAGTATCAGAGAAATACTTTACTCTTTAAGTCTGAAACAAAAATCAATGATCGTTATTTAACCTCTTATAAATTGTTATGAATAAGACTCATATTATATGCCACTCGATAATGGCATTATTACATTAACGTTTTTCTTGTTAATTGTAATTGAAAAATTTTAGCCTTAATCATAATAGTTTTTTAAAAGGTTTATAAAAAACTTAAGACAAAAAAACTTTAAATGCACAGGGTTACTTACATTTTGCTTATTACATTGCCTAAATTAGCAATTGCAGTGGCAGTCTCCTTAAGGCCTTCCCCCGTTTTGATGGCATCGGCCATCATTTTGTTTATCGCTACGTTCGAAGCGCTACATTCAGATAGCATCTATCAAAAAAAAAAAAAACAAAAACAAATAAATATTCATTGTTAATGATAATTTATATCACGTCAATAATTACCTTTAAAGCATCAGCCTGTTTGCTTGCGATCTCCAAGAATTGCTTTTTTATTTCGGTGTCGTCCTCGGCTCGCTTTCTTTTCAGCCCTCTTCGAGGTGTCCTCTTCGAAGTGCTTGGCGTATCACATAGCACATCAAATGCTTCTCCTGTATGTGATGGCGATTGCACTACAATCTCCTCGCCATCTTCGAGTAATATTTGCAGATTCTAATGGAAAAAGGTATTTGCTGCAGCTAGTCACACATATTAACTTCACTGTAACTTACCTTTTCCATTGGAACATTTTCGTCAACGGATGCGTGACCCTCAATATAATCGTTGCCGATAATGGCAACTACCCGCCTTTCCATGTCACTTAAGGCCTCTTGTGTCAACGGCCTATTTCCTGTTAGCGCCTGTTGCCTTTTTCGGTCTCGCACTTTGGCACTGGTGCGGCTTTTTAATTCCTTCCAAACCTTTGTGAGTACGAAAAATTTTACATTTTCTTATATTTATTGAAATATGTTTACTTACCGCCTGCCACTGGTTGACCGTTTTAACCGCCCCGCCAAGACAATTCGTTCCACTTTTTGTCGCACTACAATTTTCCGTGGAGCTTTTTAAATTTACCGCCAGCAAGTCCCGGGTTGTTTGTCATGAAGTCAACCATTTGACTTAGCTGCTCGGCAGACGCGCGGCTTCTTTTGGCAGAAGCATAAGACATCATGTTTTAAAATCTACAAGCGTTAATAATTAATAATGTAATTAATAAAATAGTAAAAATTTATAATGTTTCACTTACTTTGCACAAAAATATTTTAAATTTATAAATAACAAGGTTTTGGTTTTTTTTTATTCTTCTTTATTATTTTCTCCTATTTTGACATTTCGCTTGGCAGAGTTGCCACGTAATTACAATTTGAATACAGAGAAATATAAACCTGTCTACGATGGTTAAAAATAATTTAGTGAATCAAATAGTGGTTAGTGCAAACATCAAAATGTGTGGTTAAAGTTAACACCTAATAAAGTGTTAAAAGTTAGTGAATCGCACTACAGGGCACCGAAAATCATTTGAAAAAATGGTATCCGTACTAGAGGTCTGCACAAATGTATTTGCTAGCCAAATAATTGTTATGGGTGTATTTGATATTCAAATCAAATGTGTAAAAAAATGAGAGCTAGTCATTCACGCTCAATCATTTTAAATGAGAGATCAACACAGCCACATACCTTAACACTAATTGTGTGTGTGTCCCTATTATTGTTTATTGTTTGATGAACTCAAATTCATACATCTTACAATAAAAAAACCTGAGTTAAGTTAAAAATCACACTAATCATGTATGTATGTATGTATTTAACGTATGGACTCCAAAACGGCTGGGCCGATTTTGATGAAATTTTCAGGGAATCTTCAGAATATTCAGGCGGGTGACACTGTGAAGTCTGATTTCTGATCTGGTCTGGGGGCGGAAGGGCGTTGCAAAATCCATAACTTGAGAACGGCTTGACCGATTTGAACGATTTTTTCTTTAAAATGATCGCCATGGTCCAACTTAGGTTTTTACGGAAAGAAAATTTTGGCCCGACCACTTTTACGCCCACTTTTTTCGATTTACCTAAAATCAGAAAACGGCTCCATCGAGTTGACTAATTTTTCTTTCAAATGTTCGTATTAATCAACTTTAAGTTTTCATCGAAAGAAAAATTAACCACGCCTACTTTTACGCCCACTTTTTCTATTAAACGCATAACTGGAGAACGGCTTGACCGATTTGGACGATTTTTTCTTTAAAATGATCGCCATAGTCTAACTTAGGTTTTGCGGAAAGAAAATGTTGCCTTGTTCAATTTTACGCTCACTTTTTTCGTAAGATTCACAGCATATACATATATACATACATACAACCATATGTATTTTCAAATCAAATGTAAATCAAACATATGTATATGAAGAACATTTTAATTTATAATATTATAATGATGAAACAGAACTGCGGATGAACGATGTTTTACATGCAGTTTGACATGAAATTTTGCCAGAGAATGCGGTTTCATGGATTCTTATTTAAAGGCATTAAATTTCGTTTAAAGATCAATTCAAATCGTCTGGTAATACAACACTAATGTTTGCTTAGGGCCAGCAACGCGGACCGGGTCAGCTAGTTATAAATAAAAAAATTATTATTATGCAAACCGTCAAATATTTTACTAAAATTATCGATAAAAAAATTAAATAATGTCAAAAAAATGTAAACTTGTTCAACTTAAAACTTAAAAAAATTATCAAAGCTAAGAAAGAAAGCTCGTTATAAAATAAAAATAATTTATTAACGTTTAAAAATTAGTTATAAGTTCTCTTGATTTAAAAAAAAATTAAAACAAAAAAATTAACAAAAATTTCATTTGTTTAAAAATATATTTAAAACTACTTTTTGCTTCTAAAAAGTTGGTACCACTTTTAATGCAATATATTTTTACTAATATTTTGTTTTCGATACGATAAAAAAAATTTCAAAAACACAAAACACATGTTGTGTTGATAAAACACAATATGTACATCGCCACACAAGTGTATTTACTCGTGTAAAAGAGCACATTTGTTATTTATACCTGTATCAAATATTTCTCTCACAACACTCACATAAATAATTGAACGCTTTGCATACATAGGTTATTTCTTACACACAATAAATTGTGTATGATTCTAAAATCACACACAACACACTACTGACCAGTCTGGTATGTGAATTCATGTGTCGTTTAATCGCACAAATGCAGATCTCTAATCCGTACACCTAAACGGTTCTTAGGACATCAAAAGTCAAAACTAATACAGACAAACAATAAATTTACCCCCATATTCATTAAAAATATTTTTGATTAATAGAATATTTTGATTAAAACCAATTTTCATAGAAATTTCGTTTCATAAACCTGCTATAAACCTAAAATTTTTTTATGAATATGGGATATGAGTATCCCATATGAATATGAGTATCCAAACAAAGTCCAAAGGTTCAAAAGCTTTATATATATATTTTTGTTTGCTTCGCTTTTTTTATTCAACAAACTTAGGCCCTAATCATATAAAACGCAGCACAACGCCAAAGAATAACATTGAAAGCACAAACAATGTCATAAATATTGTTACGAAAGTAACTTTAGTTAAGAATAAGTTTAATTTATTAGTTATTTTGTATTTGCTAGTAATTGTATTAGTTTAAATTGTTATTTTATTATTTATGCATATTTCTAATGTAAAACGACTGTACAGAATTTTCTAGTTCAAATGTAATGTTAAAATTGTTATACGTTATTGTATAACATAATAGTGTTAAGATTATTGTTAACCCATAAACTATGCTTTAGTTAATTGATGTATAATAGCTCAATTTAAATTGAGCCATAGTGTTAATGCATAATGATATTAGCTGTTAAGATAATAAAAGCTCGAGTGGTCCAGAAATTTCGGAAATGTTACAGACATTTCCAAACCGTCGAATGTTCTAGAGCCATCTAGATGTCAGCGAACAGAGTATAAATACTCGAGAAGGTGGGCATTGATAATCAGTATTAAAGTGTGTAGATCGTAAGTATAAGTGGTATAATTGACTAAGTTCTAAATAAAGTGGTATGAATAGTTTATAGTACAGCTATAAACGGCTGTGGGAAAAATCGCCCAAAGAAAAATGGCCCAAAAAAAGAAATGAAAAATCGCCCAAAAAAATTCCATGTAAAATAGGGCCTAAATTCATATGAAAAGTAACCTAAAATTTTTGGGCTATTTTTCGTTATTGTTGGGTGATTTTTCGTTTTTTAAATTTGGGTGATTTTTCATTATGAAAAATCACCCAAAAATGTTGTATGAAAAATGGCCCATTTTTTTGATTTTCTCCTCTATGGTATAACAAACACCGGCTTCGCTTACTAAAGCTTCTCTGCACAGACGGCCTTCGGCCGGGCGCAAGGATTTTCTCCTCTATGGTATAACAAATACCGGCTTCGCTAACTAAAGCTTCTCTGCACAGCCGGCCTTTGGCCGGGCGCAAGGATTTTCTCCTCTATGGTATAACAAACACCGGCTTCGCTAAGTAAAGCTTCTAAAATCTGCCTTGTTTCCAAATGAAAGCCGACTATGCAGAGAAGCTTTAGTTAGCGAAGCCGGTGTTTGTTATACCATAGAGGAGAAAATCCTTGCGCCCGGCCGAAGGCCGGCTGTGCAGAGAAGCTTTAGTTAGCGCAGTGTCCATGGACACTATGACACTTTTTGGAGTGTCATAACGTCCATGGACACTATGACACTGGACGTTATAACATGCCACCGGGAAAAAATTCGTTTTTGCTTTTTGGGTCATTTTTCATTTTTTTTGGGCCCTTTTTCGTTTCTTTTGGGCAAAATTTCATATATAACTTTTTGGGTCATTTTTCATGTTCTGTTGGGCGATTCTTCATTTGGGCGATTTTTCCCACAGCCCTATAAACAAAGTGTTTTATTTATTTTATTAAAGTTGCAATAAAGAACTCAAGAGGTTTATTATAAAGGAAATAAACCAAAAACGTTATTGAAAAGGCAGTAACGTAACAATATTTTGTAATTTTGTTGTTGCTTTCTACAGAAATTCACATTGCGTTTTAAAATTTCAAACTCCGCATTGCTTGTGGCGTTGACAATTTTAAAACGGTACATGAATTTCTGTAGAAAGCAACAACAAAATTACAAAATATTTATGACATTGTTTGGCCTTTTAATGTTATTATTTTGCGTTGCGCTGCGTTTTACATGATTAGGGCCTTAATGTGATTTATGGGCAATTTGATTAAAAACTATTTAAATATCAATCTATGTTTAAAATTAGTTTTTCATGTCAAAAAAAAAAAAAAACATAAAATTTTATAAAAAATTATTTTTAAATTAAATTGATATTTATATCAGGGTCCCTCGATTAGAGGATTGTACTTAATTTAGTGGCAAATTAAGGGGGGTACAAATTCTTAGGGGAAAAATTTGGTGGGCATAAATTTATATTAAGGGCGGTTTAAGGGTGTTTCACTATTTGCTTGCGTTTACAAGACAATAACTAAGTAATACAAGATATATTTTACAGTTTGTATGTGTTTGAGCAAAAATAGTTTTTAAAAAGAATATAAAAAGAAAGCGTATTAAGGGTGAAGTATTCATTAAAAAAAATACGCGGGACAACTTTATTCAAGCACCTGATATGCTCAAAATTTTTAATTCCGATAAGATGTACAAAATTAACGAAAATGATTTGGCAACACTCGAATATTTAAAAAATAGGAAATTTATACTAACTCTATTTTGATCAGATACATAAATCTCTTATATATGATTGTACATATGTTACAGTCTTTTTTTTATCTGTTTATAAATTGTTATTTAAGATATTTTATTTAATGAAAATATTCCAGAAACTTTAAAAAAAAAATATTTTTGGAATTTCAGTAAAATCTTAAACATTTTGCGATTGTTGCTTTATGTAGGTATTGATATTAGAACGTAACTTAAAACTGAGTCAAGTGAGATTATTTGAAATAAAGTTTTTATCTAAACTTTTACATTTGGGGGGAATTTTTTCAAAATACGTTAAATTTGGGGAATTCAACAATTTTTTTTTTGGGGGAAGAAAAAAATTACCTGGAAGCACTGATTTAAATAGAATAAGTGAAATTGGCCATTAAAGTGGAATATCACTTGTTTTTTTTTAAATTTTTTTAATTAATAAAAAGAACTGATTTAATGGTATGTGTGCATATATAACAATTTAAATAAAATGTATATAATTACATTAACAGCAACGGTTTTATTTGCATTTATATATTATCTCTTTAAAGTTGTAGGGATTTTTGTAGAAACGCGTAGGAAAAAAATAGGGACCTTTTTCGGGCTGAGTAGGGACATACCAAAAAAGTCTATAACATCACTGTGTTAATCTAACGAAATATGTATCTCAAACGAATTTTTGCTGTAAAATGTTAAAAACAAATAATAATTTTGAATATCTAAATATCTATTTACAAAATCTTTAAAATCAGAGCGAAGATTGAATTAAATCGTTTTCATTTTGCTTACTTACATCACTGGTCTTGTCTAATGCAAGAATTAGCTGTTGAAAATTTCAAGATATTATCAAAGTGTTATGTATACTAGGGTATTCATTCGGTTAACCGATTAATTACAACCCGATTAACTGATCGGCTAATTTCAAAATGGCTTTTTTCGATTAACGATTAAACAGATTAATTTCAGGCGATTAGCCGACGTAACAACATTTTTAATTTTTTGTAGTATTATAACATATTTTTTTGTGTGTTTAATTATTTGCTTCGTCTTATATGCAAAATGTATGCATTTAAAAAATATGTTTTCATACAAACAAGCCTTTGCTGTCAACAGCTTTTTGTTTCACGTACTTTTTAAATGGGCATTTCCATTTTGACGTGACGTGATATTTGTATGACTAAATGTAAAAAAAATTTAATGAAGAAGTCAAATTTGTAAAAAGTTTCTTTTATATTACAAAATAATAAAGCAGCACTATATTCAGAAGAAAATTACAACAATCAACCCTAAGGATTTGAAGATATACTTTTTGTAATGGAACGCCAGAAAGCAAATAAGCTTGTATTTTTGGACCATGTTGTTCAAAAATGATGCCTTTTGTAACTTAATGTAGAACAATTTTTGATAAACGATAAAAATTACTTCTGGCGTTACGTTACAAAAAGGAGACTTTTCGCTGGGACTTCCAATATGTATGTTTTTTTTGTTGCCTATGCTTGTTTATAAAACAGATTTTATTAATCGGTTAACCGATCAATTACAAAATTAACCGATTGTTAACCGATTAAACCAAAACCTCGGTTAATTAATCGAGCGATTAACCCATTAAAGCAAAAATCCCGATTAAATGAATACCCTAATGTATACTGAAGTAGAATGAAGTTCCTTGGAGTTATAATAACGATTTCAGTATATAATATCTCACCGTGTAAAGCGATGGCCTTTACTATTGGAGAGTAGTTTAGACACATATTTTCAACAACATCGGTCAAAAACTTTTCGAATGGGTCAAGATTTGATAATTTGGCCAAACCGGTGTTCTTTCTCATCCATGTAACTTATTATAATGTTGGTGTTAGCAAAATTTGTCCCAAACAAATTAGATAGCTATTTCTTCAACCTTTCGAGCATTTATTTTTTTTGTTTTTTTTTAAACGGGTACTTTTTTTCTTTTTTTGCTCAAAAGAAAGCTTATGTATTTTTCTTTTAGGTAGTTTTGGTCGCTTAGTGGGATGAGAGTGGGATATGTATAAAAAAAAATAATTTCTAACTCACGACGAGGGTTTTTAAATTTTTAGCATATGCACTATTTTGAATTTTTTCCTTTTTATGTGTAAGTGTTTCTAAAATCTTAAAAACAAAACTTATGCTAAAAAACTAGACAAATTAACCTTTCCGACGGTATATAACGTACCTAACTAGCATTTCATTCCCTCGATACTGTAATGCCCACAATATGTTAATCCCAGGAATAAAATCACTTATCCTATAGAGATGTTGACAAATTAAATCTTTTTATTTATTTGTAATAATAATTAAATAAATATAAAATAATAACAATAAAAACAAAAAGATAAATAATCTAAAAAACTTAATCTCAATCACATAAGTCCTTTAATATTTTTTTTTTAAATTTTTTAAAACTTTTTTTTTTCTTAAATTTAAAACTATTTTTGTATTTGTTTTGAAAAGTGTATTTTTTTTTTTGCTCAAAAGAAAGCTTAGGTCTTTTCCTTTAAGGTAGTTTTGGTCGCTTAGTGGGATGCGAGTTGGATATGTGTAAAAAAAAATAATTTGTAAGTCAAGACGTCAAATGCTAAAAAAAAATAAAAATCCTCGTCTTGAGTTAGAAATTATTTTTTTTATACATATCCCACTCGCATCCCACTAAGCGACCAAAACTTCCTTAAAGGAAAAGACCTAAGCTTTCTTTTGAGCAAAAAAAAAAAAAAAAAAAAATACCGTTTCCAAAAAAAATAAAATATAAGTTTTTTTTTCGATAGCTTGAAGAAATAGCTATCTAATTTGTTTGGGACAAATTTTGCTAACACCAATAGATAATAAGTTACATGGACGAGAAAGAACACCGGTTTGCCCAAAATGTCAAATTTTGACCCCCTCTAACTCAGAAACTTTTTGACCGATCTTGTTGAAAATTTGTTTCTAAACTACTATCCAATAAGACTAACCTTGGTTCATCCAAATCGGAAGACATCGATTTCAAAAGTTGGGTCACTTGACATGAAATCCCCTAAATATAAAAATTAAAAAATGTTCTGAACAGAAAGTACAAAGTTGATAATTTAAAATTTAGTAATCGGAATGTCATAATAATGTTAAATACATTTAGAAGTGTGACAGTTTTTTTTCCCCAATTTATTATTATCGATGCAAACGCTAGATTTTTTCAATCAAATTTTTAATATCGTCTGTCGCTAAATTTTAGATTGGATATTCGTATATGCATTCGTATTTGGCGAATATTGGTGTAGATATTCGTATCACACAAAAGTTGAGTCATATAGTCATAGTTTATTATCTAATATACCAAAGCTGTTTGAGAAACTGTTAGTGTCAAAATTAATCCCAGTTTAAAATGAAAATAGATGTATTCCTAACCATCAGTTCGGTTTTAGAAAAGAACACAGCACAATCGAACAAACCCATCGGATAGTAAACGCCATAAGAAAAGCCTTTGAAGAAGAAAAAAAATTTTGTTCCGCTCTCTTCATCGATGTGTCTCAAACTTTTGATAAAGTCTGGCACGAAGGCTTATTTCATAAAATGAAGCTAAACTTACCAGTAAACACACACAAGTTGTTAGAAAGCTAAGAGTAATTAGTTGGTCGTAAATTCATTATTAAAGAAGGCGACTTTTTAAGTTCTCCTCAGCCAATTACCGCTGGAGTCCCACAAGGCAGCATCCTGGGTCCTCTATAATACCTAATATATACTTCGGACATGCCAACTAATCACCTCACCCAAACTTCAACATTTGCGGACGGTACAGCTTTCCTTAGCGTGCATGAAAACCAACATGAAGCATCTCGTTACTTGCAGTAGCATATATCTCAACTAGAAATATCGTTAAAACAATGGAGGATAATGGTCAACGAGCAAAAATGGGTACATAAAACATTCACCTTGCGTCGGGGTTCATGCCCCCTATTTAAATCAATAATTTAATAATACCTCAGCATTCGCATGTAAAATATCTCGGTATACATCTAGATCGCCGTTTAACGTGGAAATCCCATATATATGCAAAATTTACTCAAATGAAACTTAAAGCCATTAAAATTCATTGACTTTTTGGAAGAAATTCTGTCCTTAGTCTCGATTGCGAACTTCTACTTTACAACTCTATTTTTACTACTGCTGAACTTGAAGTTACACTAATAGCCGTTTGTAAATGATAGCACTCTTTTTTGACAGAAACTAAATCTCGATATGCCGGAAAGATTCCACAATTTTTTTCATTAGTTCGCTTTCACAGTTCTGGATACTGATTTTTAGTCAGTTATAAATCCAAAAATAGTGCAAATACTTCTTCTGGAGTAAATTTCATTTCTTCAATTGGTGTCCTTTATCATACTATGAGATATTTCTTCATTGATATTTGCAAGCTTGCGTCTTCGTGCTATTTCTCTGCAATTGTCAATTTGTTTTGCGGGTCGACACACTTTTCCAATTTTGTTATCCATTTTTGGTTGCGTACGTAAAACATTTTATTGTTTCTAGAACATTTAAGGTACCGTTTTCTTAACGTAAATGAAAAATTTTTATCTTATGAATTTTGATTTATTGTTCGTTGCATAATTTTAAGAATGGATTACTCATTTTGTGTAACACAAAATCTTTTTCATCTTTCTGTTCAAAATATATGTGGGTAAAGTCCCCTAAGTTCGGCATGCACCAGTAGTCGGCCAATTTTTTATAAAAGTTAAATAAATAAGAATAGCGGCAAATATATAAATAAGTAACACGTTTTTTAATAGAAATTATACTCCATTCTCTTTATGAAAAGTTTGTATTGGCTGGGATGAGTATTTCGATCGATTTGGCTTGTCGTTCAGTGACAACCTCTCAACACGCGCGGTAGTGCCAGATATTTAAGTAATATTTTAGTGTCAAGGACAGTTGGAATAAGTAAGGAATCATATTAAATTAAGTTATTTTTTTACCATAATGCTTTTAGTAGGAAGATACACAGAAAAAATTATTAAATTTCTCCTATCACCAAATTTGTTCTAAATTCATATTATCAAGCAAACCAGTTGTTGATTTTGCACCTATTACCAAAATGATTATATTGATTACTAAAAATTTTAAAATTTTGAAAAAATATTTTCAATAAATGATATTTTTAATTTTAATTAAAAAAGTGCTCAAAAAACTTTGAAATTTTAAACAATGTGTTAATTTATTTAAATAAATATTGACAATTCCCAACAACAATTCTACATGTTTAAATTATTTTATTTTAAACGAAAAAAGTCAATTAAGATTTTTTGTTATATAATTAAAATTTTAATTGAAAATTTATTTCAAAACAACTAAAATGTTAATTAAAACAATATGAAATTTTTAAATTTTTTCAGCTAAAAAAATTATTGACTCAATTATCACATTTATTAAATTAAAATACTTTTTAACCCATTTTTTTAATTGATAAAACACTTTTTTCTGTGTAGACGTTCATATAGTCCCCAATGAAAATAAATTTATAAAAAAAATGTATATTTCGCTTATTTTAAAGGCTGCCGACATTAGGGACAACATTTTGACAGATTTCCAGTAGTCGGCATAGGGATGCCGACTTTAGAATAATTTAAATTTTTTCTTATTAAGCTCAAATTCTACTCTATTATATATTACTCGTCTCTCTTGATAATGAATGCAAAGAAAATGAGTTTATTTTTACTTTACCCAATAGTCGGCATACATTTTATTCAGTATTTTATATGGTGCCGAGTATAGGAGAAAATGTATTCTGATGTCGGCAGTGGTTATAAATGGTGGGAGCTAGCCAAACAAAATAATATTTTGGTAGGCATTAAATTAGGATTCATTTCTTTGGCATTTCAGACCATTATAAAATTAAAATGGAACGACCCTTCCACCAATATTCTGAAGATTCCTTAAAAATGCGCTTTCCGAAATAAGAAAAGTAAAAAATATGGCGTTATGCGTTCAACCATACAGGACAAATTATATGGCCGAGCTCCTGAAGGTCCTAGGAGAATGGGTCCACAAACGGTACTGTCTAACGTCGAAGAAATGCGTTTGGTAAGGTGGTGCCAAGAAATGGCGAAATGCGGGTTTCCATTAAAAGCCCAGGATTTGTTGAACACTGTTCAGGCAATAGTTAAGGACCAGCGCACCACACCGTTTTTAAATGGTAGACCGGGAAAGAGCTAATTATTAAAGCGGCATCCTTGCCTAGCAATTCCTGAAGCGGAAGGAATAAGCAAGGGGAGGGCTGTAATAACCGAAGAGGGCATAAGAAAATGGTTCGAAGGTCTAAAAAACTTTCTGACTGAACAAAACTTTCTGATCCATCGCGAATGTTTAATGGGGATGAAACTAGTTTTAGTTTGTGTCCTAAGGTTAGGTTAGGTTCAATGGGCAGCAATCGAGAGACAGCTCACTTGCGTCCTTCAGCGATCCCTTTGTGATACCCAGCGCCAATGGCCATCCCAAAGAGCAGTTACTCAGATGGCGTTACTGCAGATTTGAGCCAATCCGTCTTCCTAATGAAGAGAAGAAGCAATCTTAGTTCTATTTTAGATAGATCCTCCAAGCAGGAAAACATCGGCTCTCCCAGGTATTTTTCCCTGATGCCCCGTAGTCCAGGGCATTGACAGAGAAAGTGAAGCACAGTCTCCTCTTCCTCCTCATCTTGACAACTTCTGCAGTAGTCATTGAATTCCACCTCCATTCTGCTAGCATCAGTCCCAAAAGGCCATTATCCAGTCATAACCGACACCACAGTCCTGATTTGGTTCCTTTTGAACCTAAGTAGAGATTTGGTTTTCCGTTCATCATAGCCAGGCCATAGTGCCCTGGAACGAAAGAGAAACCATTACGGTGCTGTTGGTTTTTAATTAAGTTTTAAAAAAAAAATACTTGAATTATTAAACGATATTATTCTTTTCTTACTTAAAAATCCTATGCCGACTATTGGGGCAAAAAGTGCCGAACTTAGATACGAGTGTGCCGACTATTGGGGAAAATGGTACATGTTGAAAAAAACGTAAATTACTCTATTTTTATAGCTAAACTTCTGAAAACCGTTAATTGAGTCTAAAACTACACAAATTGTTCAAAAATAATAAATCGTTGACAACAAAATACTACTCTCACAATCTTAATAGTAAATGACCGACTACTGGTGCTTTTCCTATATCAGTGAGAACTTTATAACTGAACTTAGCCATTATTTAAACAATAATGAAGAAAAAATTATCAATGCATGCATTTTTATACTTTAGATAGAAGTTTTTAAATAATCTTTGATTTCTACTTCTTTGAAACATAAATAAAAATTTAATCTTTTATTAGCATTACTTTGAAACATAAACACCCCTGTTTTCGCACTTTTTTAAAGGATAACAAACCGGCAATAAATTAACAGATAACATGTAGCTAATTCTCACGTAAAATATAACTACGTGCTAGTTTCTTTTACCATTTACCTGATCTTCCATTTTTTTAAATTAAGTTGCAATTTTCAGGTAATTAAACTTTGTAGTTTACGTTGCGGCTATTTACTAATGCTTAACCTTTTAACTTAAAATTACTCAGAAATCTAACGTGTTAGTCTATTTACGTCGCCTATTGGTTTTGCAGCATCCGTACACCCATAATAAGTTCATAACAATGGCAATACATTTTTAAAATTTATGTGGCCGGAACTGCTTTAATCGTCCAAAAATTCTTTAAGATTCACCTTCTTTAATTTCAGTAATGTTTCCTTGCAGAACTTTTTTTTTGAACTGAATATCTTACTGTATTGCTGTAGTTCGCAAGATCGCACCCTGATGTATGTACAATGGTATACACAGGTAAAGAAAAGTAGGTTAGAGTCCGGACTACAAGAGAGTGCAGATTTTATTGACGCGTTTTGACAGGCAGGACTTATGCTCTATAACAGGGATGTTAAAGTTGGTACAATTGTACTTTATTTGGTACATTTTGACCTTCTACCGTGGTACTACCGTGACTCATTTGGTACAATTTAAAAATTTGTCACAGTTCCCCCCTTTTGAATTTTTAGTATAGCAAAAACATTTTTGAATCCTTTTCATTGCATTTATTTTTTTAATTATAAGTTCTTTCGTCAGGATTTAAAAACCTTCTTTTAAATTGCAATTTTTATTCATTTAAAATTATTAACATAGTTAATTTAGAAATGCAATCAGAAGATGGTAGAATGCATGTATTTTTACAAAGGCTAACTTGTTTGTTCCGCCAAATAGCACGTTATTTCACGAATAAAAATTTCACGTAATTTCATGAATAAAAATGTTTTGGATGAATTGGATATCTTTATCGTAGGCCTTTACAAAAATCACACGCCCTTTGAAGAAATTTAGTGCGGAACAGAATTTTTATATCTCTACAAATAATATTAATATTGATATTGTTAAAGAAATGAAAGAAAATGCAAAACAATTTTATACAAAATTTTGCGAAGTTTTGAGAACCAAGGTCAAGTTTAATAACGAAGTTTTAATGTGGTTCCATAAATTTACTCCTGAAAATGTTATTTCAGGCAAAACAAGTAGTGTTGAACCTCTTCTAGTAAAAATGTTCCCGAATGAAATTGCAAATTTTGATTCAATCAATAATCAACTTAGGGCTTTAGCTGATGTCGAGCAACTGCAGTCGTTAATAACTGAAAACGTTTGTAGTTTTTGGTCGATAGTAGCTAATTTACAAAAACTGCTGAATGTCCTGACATTTCTTGAGTCGTTGCTGGAATTGTATCCATTCCACATTCGTCTGCAAATGTGGAAAGAGTTTTTTTTTTTAAATATAATAAAAACTAAGAAAAGACACAGAATATATATGCCAACATTATCAAGTCTAATATAACCAAAGGATTGATTAAGATCGATAAATTCATGCTGCTATGATGTTAAATTTCGAATTAGCTTATTAACTAAATAAATAAGTGCCTGATTTTGATCTCATATAGGTATTTATAGAACTTGTATGTACCTTGTTATATTCCTACATACGAGTATAATGTATGTTAATGTTAAGTGTTGTTTTTTATGTAATTTTTTTGTTGTTCTAATAAATTAAAAAAATGGTAGCGTGAAGGTCCAAAAAGTACTTGTTTTTTTTGGAAGTTGGTACAAAATTTAAAACCCCGTTTAACATCCCTGCTCTATAAAGTAGGAAATTTGACATTAAAAATTAAATAGCTTTAAACCAAGTATAGTTAATAAGATAAACTAAGTTATGAGCACTTCAACTGCAAAAATTGACTCAAAAATTCAAAACTAAGTATAACCAAGTACTGAGAAAGTCCATTTGGGACCACCCTGTTCTCAATGAAATAGTTGAAATAGGGTTGAAAGTTTGGCTCCCGAGGTTCACTGGTATTTACTTTCATATTGTAGTATTATTGCAGGATGATTACAATAAAATTTAATATTGTTTTCATGTTTATGATAAAAGTGAAGAGATTACTTTTAAATGCGATTTTTCCTTTTTTATTCTTTATTAATATCAATTTGATATTATGACTAATCTCAGTAAAAAATAATCGCGACTAACGGAGGGTTAACTGTTAACCAAGAAGTTATTCCATTTTAATTTTCGAAGACCCTTTAACAAAAATCTGTATAGTACATGAAGCAATATTTTGAAAATATCTTGCTAGTTTTTCGTACTAGTTATGTAGTTTCGTTATTCGAGTATATAAAAATTATTGCCATTAAAGTTATTAAAAAAGGCATCTGCTTGCTTCTCGGTTAAATAATATAATAAAGAATAACAAAAGTTTATCCATATTTTTGTGGTTTAACTTTAAGATATACCTGCAAATAACACACTTTTTTTAATTTTTATACTTCTACACATACCGATATTTTTTATGTAATTAAAATGATACGGAGGCCATTTAGAAAAAAGAATAAATTTATGCTCATGCCTTTTCAAACATTCCTTTTTGTTTTGCGTGTTTATTATTTCAGGCATAACGTGAGATTTATGCTGCTGTAAAGTAGCAAGCAGTTAATCAAGATCAGATGCATGAGATGCTGTCCAGGATCGCGACCAATAGATTCACTGAAATAATACAGCAGCATTGACTTAGATCGCGTAAACTGCTATTAAAAATGTGTTCTATCAAACAAAAACCTACAGTATGGTTGCCAGACTTTAAGATTGAATTATTTGAGAATTTATGTAACTATTGAAGTTTTCCAATTATTACAATACAAAATATAAGTTTGGAGTATTAAAGGGGGGCTAGTTTTGAGTTTTATTATTTTTTATGGCTTTGTCTTTCGTTTTTTTTTTTCGAAAATAATTGTAACTTGCATGATAAAACTATTAAAGGATCGATTAACAGTATGATCATTAGAGTGGGACAATTTGTACGCTTTAAAAAAAATTCAACAAGCGGTTGTCAAAATCGTAATCTACGACGAATTCTAAGAAGGTTAGTCCAAGAAACCATCGAGTATCCCATTTTTAAGGAGGAACTTTTCCTTTAGTTATTTATATATTTTTTAATATGGGGGCATTATTTGTGAAGCGGACAACCTAATAAAAAAATTTTTTTGGAATTCCTCACTAAAGTTTTAGTAGATATGAATAAGTGTGCGAAACATTTTTTTTCTATGATGTTTATTTGTCGAGTTACGGGGTGGTAAAGTGTTGCTGTTTCCAAAAAAATGTTTTTTTAAATAATTTTTTCGAACTAAAAACTAATCAAACAAAAAAAATTATTTTAGGTAAATCTTATAGAAAATCAATTGATCTTTAAATAAAAAAAATTAATTTGCAAAACCGGAAATTACCAATTTAAATCAAAGTTTTTCTAACTTAATCGTAATTTTTTTAGAATAGAAATTTTAGTCGAGAATAAAATTGACACACTCTTTTGATCATTGATATCATACATATAATAACTAAGCGATAAAAAACAGAGAAGTGGAGTTCAGTGTTTGATGCAAGTGGTCTTTTGAAAGTGCACAGAATTGCAATTGCCACATAATTTCTTTTGTTCAATACTTAAACTGTATTGCTTTTATGTGCTACGTGCATTGAGTTTGCATCTCTGATACACGAACAACTGAAATTTGTAAACAATAATTTAAAAACGTCAAATAAATCTATTCATACTTCGATAATATTTTCTTTTGCACTGCTTCGTCGCATTTTAAAACATTTTCACAAAATAATCAAACACATTTTTTGTACATTTTCACAATCAATAATTCTGTATATTAGCTGGCACCTAATGTTCACCTAGCAGTATAAAGTTGCTTAAAATACTACTCACTGTCAATGACAGCTGTAACCTAAACCGCATCAAACACTTAATACCGCTAGTATGTTTTTATTGCGGAAACCCTAAATATGCAATTGAATATATTTACTTGTGCGACAGAAACAATAGCCCAATTCACGAGCTTGTGCATTTGAGATTGCAAATTTATGCAACTGCAAATAAATTCTATCAATTGCGAATGACCTCTTTGGTTTCGTTTAAAACGCGTGTTGTAAACCATGAAATTCACAGCTGATTGATAAATATAATTATTGTCTACTGGAATCATAAATCTAAGAATATACTTTAAGAACAATTATCTTCAGTCCTTTATTTTATCGACTTTATGCTGTTTAATTCGTTTTTTATTAATTTTATTTTTCATTTTACTATTTTTTTCACTTTTACTTTTTAATTTTTGTTTTGTTTTGTATTTTAAACGTCTACTGGTGCTTTCACAGCGGAACAAAAAAAATTATTTTAAATTCTGGATACCATATGGCTTTTATTTTTGGAAATAATTGCTTAAATTTAGAATATAAAAATGTACAGATTTGCTCCATAATATAACATTGCCCCTATATAAACTTCTTTCCAAAATAAAGTCTTTGTGCACATAAAACTTCTAATTATGTTTGTATTTAAATTTAGCTCAAAATATTAACCTATAACCCAAATCAATTGGCTAAATGTTTTTAAAATCAGTTCAATACAAATTACATTCCTAAAAATAGATTTCAATGCCCTAACTTCTTTGTAAATGTTTACGTTTATACAATGACGTGACAAATTTTGTTATTGGTACGTCCTGTATTACGCCATTAAATCACTTAAAGACGAAAACATCTCATACAGATGTATGTATTTATCTTAATATTATTTAGCACAAATAACTATTATAGGAATATTTATCTCATGACTGCCTATGTTCTCCAGTTTTACAGGGAACCCTGTACAACTGTGGTGTGTGGTATCAAAGTGTCGGACTTGACCTACTATACTTTTTTTATTTGTTTATCTCATGCACATGTTATTAAATTGTCAAGTTGTGTTCTACAAAAAGAGCCTTTTTTGTTTTTAGCAAAAATATTTTGACAATGTTTTAAAGCATTTTTTAAGTTTTTACTGCAAATTTATTGCACACAAAACATTTTATTAGATTTTGGACTTTTTGGTATTCCTTTATTTTGACCTTAAATGTCGTTCGAAGTTAGTTATTAGCTACAGGGATGTCATATGTGGCGATTTACCCCCAAACGTGGCGATTTATAAACCTATTTGGCGACCAAATTTTGTGTTTGGCGATATGGCAATTTTTCGGCGAAATTTTAAAAAGTTGGCGATTATTTTGGCGATTTCTAAAACGTATATTACCTTTTTTTTCTTACTTTTATAAAAAAAATTTATGAGTACGGGTATAGTTTTTTCTTTGAATTTCTAACAAATTTTAAATTCTCAATACGAATGCGATTGTTTCAGATAATAAATTTATAATACAGCCAGATTATTACATTGAAAACATTTGGAATAAAGCTTAAGCTTTAAAAATTACAATAGATCTAAAATACACTTGTACTCCTATTTGGCGTATTTTTTTTTTTTTTACCAAAAATCTAAAAAAATAAAGTTGTGGCGATTGTTGGCGATTTTTGGGGTACTAGTTTGCGATGAAAGTGAAAAAATACTCAGACAACCCTGATAAGCAGGGCAAGTTTATAATATTTTTTGCATGAAAAGTATGCGTTTGCATATTTTTCTCAAAAATATATGCTTTGCATAAATTTGCATATGAAGTAGGTTTTAAACAAAAGAATTGCTTTTGGGTCAATCTGTTACAATTATAAAATAAAAATATATCGGTCCTCTTAATTCATATGCATTTTCTTATATGTATAGAAATTTTGACCAAAAACTAAAGGTATTACTCCGGGCTAAGTTTTCTAAAATAAGCGGTTACTGGAATTAAGATGTTTGGATTTTGTTAGTGATTTATTTAAAAATGCCAAAATATACTAAAAAAATACTTAAATCCCCGTATGATGGGAGATAACCCAAGCACTTCCAGGCTATTTCGGTCCGTTTTGTTTTGTGTGCTATAGATGAAAGTTTGTCCGTCATCGAAGACGTAAAAGAAAGAGTTGAACATATAAGAACTAGAATATTTATTTTTTTTATTTGTTATAATCACCGAAAAGATTACCAGTAGTTTTTTTTTTATCAATTTTAAAAATTGTTCAAAAGGTATTTCAATTTAATTAATGAGATAACTGAACCAATTATTTTTTTAATTGTGTGAAAGTTTAAAATATAATTTTGATTTAATTAACATTTTTGTTGTTTTGAAATAATTATTTAATAAAAATATTAATTAAAACCCAAAAAATATTAATTGATTTTTTTGTTTAAAATAAAATAATTTAAACTTGTAGAATTATTGTTGGAAATTGTCAAAACCTGAGCTATATTTAATTAAATCAATTAATAGATTGTTTGAAACGGCAAAGTTATTTGATCATTTTTTTAATTAAAATTAAAAATATCATTTAATAAAAAAATATACAAAATTTTCCATATTTACAATTTTTAGTAATCAAAATAATTATTTTGGTAATAGGTGCAAAGTCAACAAATGTTTTGCTTGATGTTTTGAATTTGGTGATTAGAGAAAATTTTTCATTTTTTCTGTGATTGTGTAATACAAAAGCTCTTTGTGGCCAAAATTTTGATGAAATTGCATTGTTTGTATATTTTTTTTGTTATAAAAGCATATTTTGTGATTAACATTTCAAAAACAAAAGAAATATTTTTGGAAAGTAATGACGCATACAAATATGGGATAGTTTAATGCAAATTCATTTGCTTAAATTGTTGTAGACAAAGCAGTGATGGAAAATTTAAAAATTAAGATGGTACTGACCACCAAGCAAAAGAGTACTTTATACAACATTTTGGTACTATTTATAAAACACATTTCTTATTAAAAAATATACTTAAAAAAACACAAAAATTTCAAAAAAAATATATTAATTTAAATATATAAAAAATATAAAATTTTGGTAAACAAACACACAGAAGAAAATAAATGTTAAATTCTTGAAAACGAGGTTGATTTTAAAATTTTTCGGTTACAATAACTTGCTAGCAATATTTTTCTTTTAAAATAACTTTAAGTCATATTAATTTAACATTCCAGTAAAGTTAGAGCAAAATGACATTGATATTGAAATAACACTACGAATCACGTTGAATTTTAGTTGTTCCAAGTTAAACCAACTTGAATTTAATGTAGAATCAGTTTAGTTTGAGCATGAAATAACATAATTATAATTTTTTTTCCTGTTGCACTTTGTTGCTTTGCCCGATGTTTACAGAAGCACTCACAATTAACAGACAACAGACATCATTCTACTTCGAGAATTTGATGTATTTAACTAACAGCCTGTTCAGCGATTTCGAACGTTAACGTTCGCATAGAAAATTACATTTGAAACAAAAACAAAATTCGACAATTTGTTTTTGTTTTAAATGTTATTTTCTATGCGAACGTTAACGTTCGAAATCGTTGAACAGGCTGTAAATAATTATAACCAAAAGAATACGGGAATTTTTTTCTTTATTAAAATTATTTTAAATATAAAAATTAAAAATTCATGTTTTTGTTGTTGCTTTCACACATAACACGTAAAACAGGATTTTTTGGATTCAATATTGAATAATGTTATTTTAACATTATTCATTTAAAATTAATATAAAACAATGAATTATTTAAATAAAATCCATACTTTAGCCGAAATTAACTATGATTTTCAATCAACATTGCGCCTTGTTGATTTAGATTGGATTTTTTCTGTGTGCATGTATGAACATATAGTTTCTAGAATTGTATAATTCTTAACCTATTGGAAGCAGCCTCCATTTTTTGCAAAGTTTCAAAGCATCTTTTTATTTTCGTTCTTCCCAAACAAAAAGATTATTTCATATTTTCTAGTGGTGTTCAAAATATGTTTGTTAACTATTGGTGAGTAAAATTAGTAAATACATACTAAATTATACTGTTATCAAAACCATGTAGTTAAAACGCATTTTAAATGACATTGGTGCTTGAAGAATATCAATATTTTTGCAACAAAAAACATGAATGCAAAAGAGTAATAAATTGTATGTGTATCCTGTATGTTATTGGCCCGTAGAATATTTTGTCAATGTTTAACAAAAAGTCACCCTGGATTTCTTTACGAGGAAGCATAAAAAGAAAAGAGTACTAAAACTGACGTGGGGGTACTTTGGTACTGAAAATAGTACCATAGTACTGAATTTTCCATCACTGAGACAAAGGTACACGACTATACACCTGCCAGATTAAATATAAGTTGCTATTTTCAAAGACACATATTAATTATTGACGACTTTTTTCGTAAGAAGTTAACAAACAAATTATTCTGGCAGCGATTTATACATACGCCTGCTTTTATTTTTTAATGTTACCTACGCACGCCTGTGTGTATTTTTAAAAAGCCTGTGTGTATTTTTAAAAAGAAAGTAAGAAGGTACAGTAGGTAAAGCCGGACAATTTGAGGCCTTACACAACAGTGTATAAAGACAAATGTTCGAGGCCTGCCCACATCTTACTTATAGTCTCTTCAAATTTTTTTATAATCTTGCAAATTCCTTGCACACACCCAGAGAAAATATATGTTTAAATTTGGTCACCTCCAACAAAACTATTTTTAAAGAGAATTGCAAACATATTATGTTTAAATTTAACCATACTATTGTCACCGACAAACATATTATTGTTAAATTGTTCCTCCATCAAGAAGGCACAACCATATTATGGTTGCCTCCGAACATCTTTTGGTTAGTAATAAATAAAATATGCTTAACATTTATAATAGCATGGTTGATTTTCAGCCAAAGCATGTTGCTCTTAGAAAAGAGGAAAATACTATTGTTAATTTAAAAACAAATTATTGTCATATTTAACCATAACATGTTAAGAGGCAACCATAATTTGGTTGTGGCTTCTTGATGGAGGACTAATTTAACAAAAATATGTTTGTCGGTAACAATAGTATGATTAAATTTAAACATAATATGTTTAAAATTTTGTCTAAAAATAGTTTTGTTGGAGGTGACCATATCTAAACATATTTTTTCTCTACGTGCAGTAGGTCGACTAAGACGACCATAATCACCATGTAATGCACGAAACGTGGCCACGTTTAAACCACCAATTTTTTTGTAGTAAGTTTTAACTATTTTTACGCATTCTTCGTTTATTAAACGATCCAAATGGCAATTCGCAAATGGCAAACTTTTCTCTAAATAAATGACATTTCAGATGACAGATATTAAACAACTGCAACCTTGCAAGACCGGCGCTTTTAAAACCACTAAATGGATAACCCTGTACAATGAATTAACTTCAACAATTTGTAGCACAAACAAATCAAAATAATTTACGAAGCTGCAAATAAAATTAATACGGTTGAAGGCGAAATTAGTGATAAAATGTGGAGTACACTAGATACCGTTATAAAAAAATATTGGATTTCAAAAAATTAAACAAATATGTAGGTATGAAGCTAGTTGGTGTTTTTGCTTCAATACCTTGTGATGATTCGGTTAAAGAAATATGTTCCATAAAATAATTAGAATCACTCAAATGCGCGCCTATTACATCTGTAGGTGTTGAAAGGTCTGTTTAATGTACAAAAGCTTTCTTAGACCAAATGTGTTGAGCTTTACATTTGAATAAATGTATAAAGCAAATGTTACTTTTAAATTTGAATATATAAGAATAATTCTTTAAAGTTAGGCAAAATGGTCAAAAAGTCAGAAACTGATGTTTTTCGCGACGTTAAATTGAAGATTATTTATTTACCTAATTTAATTGATTTATTTCCTAAAGATCAAGAGATAACGATTAGAAGCAGTTGTGCTAGATCAAAGTTATTATACCGAACGAAAGAGGAAACAAAATTGAGTTTCACCTTTTTGCCAAACGTAAAAGAATTTTAAATATCTATTTACATACATTTATACATACATAAAATCTGTTTTTACTTTTTGTGCCTTCAATTTATATTTTTCTAATGATACTTTATTAATATCCCAAGAAAAACTTTTTGAATTTTGGTAATAGGTCGTAGTTATTTCATACGCTACCTGGTAAGTAGTTGTCATTACAATTGTCATTATTCTGAAAACCTCAATAAGTACTTGCTAGTAATGACCTCAGTATGTACTTTTCACTACTATTATTTTCAGTTATGAATATTTCCTTACTAATAATCAGCTAAATAACTACTTATTAGCTGTCTTGTTTTCAGTACTGAATATTTACTTACTGGTAACTAGCACCATAACTATTTATTAGGTCTATTAACTAGCGCCAATTAAATAAAAACTAGTTATTTGTTGGCTTTTAGTAAGTATATTGTAAGTACTTACAATTCAACTTACTGGTAGTTCAATAATAACTAGATATTTTGTGACTTCTAGTAAGTGTATTGTAACTACTGAATTCTGTGGACAACTCGAACAAAAATAAGTAGTTATTCAGCCGAAAAATAAGTAGTGTTTATATTTCTACAACATTACTTGCTAACTTACCAGGTAAGTAAAGTTTTTGCTTTTGGGTAAAAAAATTTAAAATTCATGTTTTGTTGTTTTTGGTGCATATTTCGCGTTTTTATTGACATATTTAAGGTGGCTAAAGTAGAGTGCATTAACATATAAAAATTTCTGACACGCAAAAAAACTAATAATATTGAAATTTTAATTCAATCATTTTACTTTGTAAATAATATATAAAAATTATTTAATTATTTATTATATAAATATTATTCTTTATATTATATATTTACATATGTATAACTATTTATTTTTTATCCTTTTCATTTGATATTATCAAATTAAAAAAAAATTACTGCCAGGCCCACAATATCGACAAGAACATTTCTTTCGCATTTTTATATTGAAAACAATAATAAAAAACTAAAATTTGTTTTTGTTTTCAATTTAAATGTACGAAAGAAATATTATTGTCGACATTGTGGGCCAGGCAGTTAGTTAAAATTTCAATTTTTCATTTATCAATGATCGAAGTTATTTATGTTTAATAAATTCATACATGTAAACAGTTTTACTCACCACAATCTCGTTCCAATGACTGCAGGCATGTTGTCATAATAGTCTGAGAAATTTATTCTATTTTTTCCCCCAAATGTCGAATTAAATTTCGTAATAATTCGATATCGTTAGAAATTTGGGATATAATTAATAGAGTCTTTAAGTAAGTATATTATTTATATGTGAAAGGTGTAGATGCATTTGGTAAAGGTAGGTATGTTTATATATGTTGAGTCCTTGTCTCTGCATATAACAATTGCAAATTAATATGATAAATTATATAGTAGCTCAAAACAAAAAAAACTTATAATATACCTATAATCTAATGTTTTGTAAACATCTTCAATTTGTAACACTTTATACCACCTTTAGAAAAGAAGAACATAAGTCCAAAATTGAAAAACTTAACAAGAAATGTTTAGGCCCAACAATAATATGCTTAATCTACTGTAAAAAAATTATTGTAAAGCCTATCAAAAATTCTGACAGTCTTGATCGAATATTTTATTGATGCGAAAGTAATCAAGAATGAAAAATTATCAATAACATTTATATCATTTCATGTTCAAAAATTCCTTTTTCCATAAAAATAATTTAATGAAAATTAAATATAAAGAACCTTAGCCTGAAGAAAATATTAAAAATTTGGATTAAAAACCATAAACAGTTCAATAAAATAACCACAATACTAATTGAAAGCAATTTTATTTTTAATTCTGTCAGTATTGTAAAGCATTTATTTGAAATTTCACAACACTGAAAAAATAATTTCGATTCATTCAGTATCGAATGAAAGAATCAGAAATAAAATTGCTTTCGAATCGAAAGAGTATTCGATCACGACTGTCAGAATTATTTCTCTGATTCCGCAAGAAAAGTGCTATCAGTTTCGCACTTGGCTTATGCAAATGGCAGTTTCAGAAAACTTAACAAAAAGTTTCCATACGTTTAATATGTTTTGACACATATGATTAACATTTATTCGCTCAGTTGCTTTATTCAGCTCATGTAGATTATGGTTGGGCCTTCGGTCTGCAAACGTTGAGCAAGTTAAAAAAAAATAATATATTTCAATAAAAGCGACAACGATGAATAATTTGACACACTATTTCCATGTTATGTAAGAATGTGCCAGTACATCAACTGATGTTGTTTGTATGATTTTGTATGACAACCGATAATCATTTCAATTTTAAAACTGGAAAAATATATGATTATAATCGCCGGAAGGCCCAATCCAAAACTTCAATTATTCGGGATATTAAAGTTTATGATTTTGAAATTCTCGATTTTGAAATGCTTGATTTTGGAATTCCTCGGCTTCACTAACCATAGCCATCGTTTTAGCCGGGCGCAAGATTTTCTCCTCTATGGCATAACAAACAACGGCTTCGCAAACTTAAGCTTCGGTGCACCTCATGTACCACTTTTTTTTGGAAATCATTATCATTATGATGTTATTGCAGTTGTGTGGTGGCAAAAAAGCCATATGGTTTTATTTCTCACTCCATTTAGAACAAAGGCCATAAGGCTCTTTGCATATTGATTTATAACACTGCACATAAAAAATAATTAGTTTGTGTTTTTTCGAGTGCTTTTTTTATATGTTTAACTTTTTTTTGGGTATACAGTTCTTTTCGTATATATGCACTATACTGCAGCTATAAGTAAATTAAAGTATTTACGGTACAGTCCATTTACCGATATAAGCACATTTGTCATACATACCATCTATCAGCGGCTAGCAAAGGCAAACGAAAAGCAAATTATTGGCGCTAATGCCATATTAGCATATAAGTTCTTAGTTCTTTTTCAACTCTCTACTCAAAAACATTTATTTTTGCCGTCAGTTATGAAATATCTTATTATTGTTTTAACTATTTTTTTTTATACAGTATGCACCTCCGTTAGGCAAAGCCATAAGCCTTCTGTCTGTGTTATTTTAATGTATTGGCGATTTCTTTTCTGAGAAAAATGTTGCATAAATGGTACATGCTCTACACAAAAGAGATAGAGCATGTACCATTTATGCAACATATTTCTCAGAAAAGAAATCGCCAATAATTTGATTATATGTGAATTAGGCTTATAGTCACATTATAAATAAAGTTCACGATTTGTCTGCAACTAAAGGATGTGACTTTAAGCGAAAAGTACTGTAGTTGCATGCATATTTTAACATTTTTGTGCATATTTGGTCATTAGAAATTTACTAGTTCTTAATCGCAGTCGCAAAGCGATTTTTACAAACATAATACATATTTGTTAATACTTATTTTGCACAAATCAAGTTAAAAGATTTCGTTTTGATTGAAAGTATTAAAACAAGATATTATTGATTGACTTGGAATTACAAACAGAAAGTTAAAAAAAAGGCTTTTTTTTTGAAGACTTCCCGTCAAATCGTTCTTCAAAACCCGCAAAAATTTTTTAAGCTTTAAATGACTTAAAAAATAAAATGCTAAAATATAAAAATTTTGCAAAATGTTTATACAAATCTCGATAAAAGGAAATTTTTTAAAGTCCCGCGAATGTACAATTTTGGCAATGAATTGCCGGTTTAAGCAACATAATTTGTTTTATCAGATGAATTTATGAGATTTCTATTGCTTGGAATCTGTCCAGGCATTAGAGTTCAATAGAAAAGTCTCACTTTTTGGTCTAAAATCCTAAGCATCATTGCAAATCTAGAATAATTATGTGAACATTAAAATAGATTTAGCAATGATGCTAAAAATATTGGACTATAGACCATGACTAAAGAAAAAATTGTTATAGAAAACAAATTAAAATTAAAACTGAGACCATCGCTTTTAAATCTTACACTAACTATTTTGTGTTATATATACTTATAACCTTCTGAGGAACATTAATTCATAAAGTTTTAAATTTAAAAGCTTAACAACGTTTATATTTTTAAACGTTTTTGATGCCCATTATTTACACATAAAGTAAAATATCATGATTGAAATCTATTAACATACAGTCCTAAGAAAGGAATAGATGATCCTTATTTCACTCATTAGGCTTCGCTTAGATTAATCTAATTTATTTTGAAACCTTTTTTAAGACATGTATAGACTAGTAGATATGTTTAGAATCCTAAACTATCCTAAACTTTAGATCAAACGATAACTAAAATACAAATATAAACAATTTTGGGCATATCTAGGTTAACGTTGCAGGCTTGCTAACACTAAACAGCAAATGTATATAATCGCAGGCAATAGCGTTAAATTGCGTTATCTTTTCGAATTCTAGTACCTCGTTGTTTAGCGTAAGGTCTGACAACCGTACGTAAAATTAATCCGGGGAACTTAAATGAAAAATACTTTTTATTCTCGGTTGCTTAATTGTTTTATTATAAACGATGATTTACTGTAGATAATACCCTTTTTACTTAAGCTTTGTCTTTGGATTATGAAATACACAACCCATAAGTTCGAAACTCTTGTCTCTACTCTAGTCTCTACTAAGCCTTTAATTGTGCTTTCAAGCACTGAAAGAAACCTGACAAGCTGTCGAAAACAAAAATGAATCAAACACCAGGAAAGATTATTTATCTCTTGGGAGGTCACGGACATATACTAAATTCTCCCACTTCGTCGGCAAGCTCCCCGTGTCTGAGAGGAAACCGCTATGGAGAAGAAACGAAATAAAATTTTCCCATTTAAGAAACGTACCAAAATGCCTGTTGGAATGTGAGAACTATTTATGAATGTGAGAAGCTTTCTCAACTTGCAAACGAACGTAAAATTCATCAAATTTAATTTTCATTAAATTATTTTTATTGAAGGAAGAAATTCACAAAATCAAAATGAATTTAAAAAAACTTTTTTTTTGAATAAATATTTTTGTATGTTTTGCGCAGTTAAGGAGAGATTTAATTTATTTAACTTAAAGGTTTTTTAAGTGTATGTAAATAATTCTCATTCCCTCTGTAGTTTTGTTTACTGATAGCTTTGGCTTTTCTTAAATTATTTAGGAGAACATTTCCTGATGATCTGGCAACCTGTAAATTGCGCATAAGAACAGCTTATCCTCCAACAATTAATTTCAGTTTTTTTTTTCTCAATTATTATAAAAAAGGAAATTAAGCACAACAAACGAAATCTTTTAAGAAATAATTGTATTCCCAAAAACAACTTTGATAATAAAGGTTTTATAAATTATAATAAATTTTGACTTTTTGGAAAATGGCTGATTCTCATCTTAACATACATTTTACCAGGCTTGTACAAAAAACACGACTAAAAAAAAAAAATTTTCGTTCTTTGTCCTAAAGTTTATTTTATGATTTTTCGGTTAATTATGTACAAAAACAAAAAGAAAATACATTTTTTTTTGTATAAAGTTTACTTTTGTGATAGTATAGTAATAATACTAATTTTTGAACTTTTTTATACATTTTTATTCATTTTAATACATTAAAAAATACCGCGCGATCAGAGTGGGGTTCTTATGTAGACATAGTTTCCCTAGATGGGACTCAAGTGATATACAACGATTAGGTGTTTTGTACAAGTCTAGAAAAACTTAAAATGTCGTCGCAAAAGTATATATATGATACTGATGCTACGAAGCATATTTTGAGTGTCCTGTTCGACATCAAAATAAGCCATGAACTCCGCATGTTGCTTGTAGTTATTGTACAAGATGTTTGGAAGGTAAGCAATTTTTAGGTTGGTATCGAGGTGAGAAGAGGTCCATGAAATATGCCGTACCAAGGATGACGAGAAACAAAAGATCACGTCAATGACTGCTACTTTTGCATTCTGAATCCTGACCTTAAATCTTCTACTGCTTCAATTGCCCAATACCTGACATGACCTGTACCTTAGCCACCGAAAAAATTATCAGAGAATATAGCTCATCTCTAAGTTCCAATTAATCTTATTACTACAGAAGATTTTAACGATTTGATAGAAAACTAAAGCAGATCTTTTTAGCTTTCGCTTCAAACAGTGGAATTTGCTTGATGATGTTAATATCACGGATCAGCGGACTAGGCAAGAAACATTTTCAACGTTTTTAGCAAAAAAAGATGGATTTTTTTGCAATGAAACAAAAGGTATGTCAGTAGAATTTGGCATACCCTGTGTTCCTAACGAATAAAAATCTTAATAAAAAGCTTAAAAAACGGAAATAAGTTCTCTTCTCTTTTAATCGCTCACTCAGTACATCTTAAAGAAAATTATTACTTGAATCTGTAAAGTATCGCGAGTGTAACTGGAAGCTGATTGGAGATTTGAAAATGGTGAGATTTTTAATGGAACTACTGAGCATATGTATTGAAAAAGTATCCGTGCTATCTGCGCTAATGGGATAGCAGTTCGGATGCTAAGCCTAATATTCAACGTGTTAAAGTATTAATGCCACTTCTGCACATAAAATTAGTGTGGATGAAATAATTTGCTAAAAAACTGGATGTTATGAAAAGCAAAAGTTAATGCTGAGGTTTTTGTTGGCCTGCAAATTAGAGAGATTTTCGCCAATAAAAAATTCCAACGTTTCTGGATTGTACTCAAAAAGCGAGTTCGAACAGTTCAAGAGCAGTAGTTTTTGGATTTTTGGGAAATAACAAGGCTGAAAACTACGAAAAGTTAAATGCGAATATGCGAAAACATTTTAAGGCCATGGGCTGCAGAATGTCATTAAAAGTGCATATGCTGCATGCTCATTTAGATAAACTTATAAACAATATGGTGTGGTATTCAGAAGAGCCAGGAGAACGTTTTCATCAGGACATTATGAGCTTTGACAAACGTTATGAAGGTGAAAACATAATGGGAATCTATATTTGGGGTTTATTGAGAGAAAGTACCTGTGAACATAAAAGAAAAAGTAAAAGCGTGCCCTTTTTTATTATTTCCCACTTTTTTGTAAGTTATATTGATAGTAAAACTTATTAAAAAGAATAAACATATTTTTTTGAATGGTTTCATCTTCAATTAAAAATAAAAACCACAGATTTTGAAAAATATCGTTCAATCGGTCCCTTAAATATAAAAGCAAACTTTTTCATGTCATATATATTTTTTTCGTTTAATTACGACCTAAAACGCTCACTTTTTATTTTTACTCACAGTGTGGGCCTATCAACGAAAAGTTCAATCTTTTTTTACTTGGTTTAAGAATTTTATACTTATTTTCAGAAATTCCGGGATCGATTTTCGAAAGTGATCCCATTTAGGATTGTTTTGAGTACGTTTTAGTGTTATTCGTATTGAAATTTTTGCGTACTACTCGTACTTAAAGTAAGTATAAAAAAATTAATATATCCGGAGTGTTTTCCTTTCTGTGTAAGAACCCGAAAGATATATATATATATAAATATATAAGTATATATAAAGTATAGGGTCTAAGATCAAAATTGTAGAAATTTAAACGGAATGACAAACTAATATCTGTGGTTTTCACGAATAATCGCGTAAGTTATAAAACCAAACTTTTCAGGAGAGCAAAAACAATTTTTTTTTTTCAATTGCGGCTTCTGTAGATGCTTTTTTAAACTTTTTTCTTTACTATCCCTTTAACAATGACTTTCTACGTATTATACATAGTATTCATTAAAAAATCCTCACAGGATCACAATCTGTAAAAGGATTAAAAATGCATATGTTTGATTGACTCATTAAGTGTGTGCAATATAACATCATATCTCCACAAAAGTTCTTTTTTGTGAAAATAAATGTTATCATTTTAATCACACATGACGACTTACGTTGTTATTTTTACGACTTTAGTTGTTATTAATAGAAAAATTTTCAAAAAATACTTTCATATTTTTTGCACGAATAACAACATAACATCACATATGCTTTTTATTTGGAAACATATTCAGCAATTTTACAATTTTTGGCGATGTATGTCGACATAAATCGTTATAATAGCAAAATATTTTATTAAACAGTTAACTTAAGTTGTTTTTATCAGAAAAAAATGAATAATGCTACATTATATTCTAAAAAGCTTAATACTTATAAAAACCTAATGCAAAATGTAACACTTTGACATCATTATCTCAATTTCGGTAAAAACCGACTTACGAGATTATTCGTGAAAACCACAGATATATCCTTCTACCTTTGGTAAAAAAATCGATTTTGTCATGGCACTTAAAATATTGAAACAAATTGATTGTAGTTGTTAGATGTTGACAAGTATGAAAGGCTATAAGTCAACTATAGCATTTTTTTCTTTTTGTCACAGAGATGCTTACTTAGAGAACTTTTTAGAGGTGTACGTGTTCTTGACGCATTATGTTAATTGGTTTCATTTTCCATTCAGTATAAAACGAGATAATCATTGTTTTTCCAGTTACAAAGTACCTATCGATTTATGTTTAAAAGTTAGTCCTTACGAAACATACAAAATGTCGAAATGCTATATATAGTGAATAATGGAATGAATCAACAATGGCCAATTTTTAAAGACTGCTGTAGCAATTTTTTTAATTAGTTAGCACAGATCGGAAAGTGCTAAAGAAAGAGTTTTTAGCGATAAAAAAAAAGCTTTAGTTATACGAGTAATTGAATGTAAAATGATCTCTTACTTAATGCCATTTTGTAATATATTGTTTTGTTTAAAATTTTAAAATAAAAAATATATTTTAGTTCATTTTTAAAACTGTTCTTTTTTAATTGAGCCCTTTTCTTATGTCTTCAAGCGTTAAGTGTCCCAAGAGTGGGCATAACTGTTACATAGTGTTCAAAGTTTTTTGTTTTTAAATTCGTTAAATCGGAAAAGCGAACGGTTGATTTTTGTTTTTAGTCTGAATAAATTATTGAAATTATAAAAATGTAATTCACATTTGAGAAAAAAGTTCTGAATTTTAAATTATTGTAATTTCCAACTACCAAAAACTACCAAGTTTTGCTTGTTCGTAAATGATTACCTAAACCTACCCAAAATTGTTACGTGACAGAAAATATTATGTTTTACATCGGTTTCTTCGGAAGCTGTCCTTTTTAAATCTCTCATCTTTCATGCCGCATACAACGAATTATTTAATTGAGATTTATTTGCAAAACTGTTGTAATGATTAGATTTTAAGCTTTCCACAATGCTAGTGAATAATAATAAGGTAATTAAATAACATCACCAAGCAAAACAATCCCAGTAAAAAATGTACTCCAAAAGCAGCAGGTTTTATATATGAAATCATACCTCAAATCGCTTCAAACCTGCTGACGGGATGCCTGATTTTTATATGGAGTGTTCCCGGTTTGGAGGACTATTTTCTGCTGATAATAAGCGCTTCTTTTAACATAATAACACATGCAGACAAAGCACTCCTAAAGTTTTTTTAAAGTTAGCTTTTTTAAGGGCTAACTATATTAACATATTTATTATTGTTTTGCTTTTACTTGATTAAAGGCCTTTTTTCAAGCATTTTCGTAAAACATAATGTATTTTTATTTTGTTATCGCTTTAAAACCTTCTTCGATGTTAGCACTAAATTAGCAGCTATTTTTGTATATTTTATTCATTATCATTATCATTTACTCTCTTATTGAAGCGCTCAATAATGCGCTTTTTCTCTTAAGTGCTTCAAAAAACACAAATTTTTTTTACTGGGATTATTATTATATAAGCTTAATAATTTTAAGACAAGAATATGTATTTCAAATTTTACATGTTTAACAAGTAAACAGTTGGCGACTGAAGTGTGAATTTTACTATACAAACTTGGAGCTTTGTTGTCTCCCAAAGGTTGGAAAAAGCAAATATACTTAAAATATTTAACGAATAGAAATAAACCTTAGCCAAAATTTTTCTTAATTTCAATTTGATTAAAAAAACACGATTGAAAATTTTTCGAAATAATAAAATCAAAAAAATTACAAATTCTATAAACTGCAGTTTTAAAGTATTTTTTGTTGAAAGTCTGGCAGCCTTGCTTAACCATTCACGCATACAATCTCATGTGCATGTGCGAAGTACATTTGGATCGTTAAAACATTAAATGCATTTTAATCACTTCTTTGTTTATAGTTAAAAACACATAGAATAAAGAAATGCACAAACATAAATAAAATATAAATACATAACAAACCAATTCGATAGTCAATGTTCAACTAGTTCAACCAGTCAACTTTGTTGTACCTCCTTGGATAGTGCTTGCTGCTTGCTGGTCTAAATGTATAGCATGTTGACTAATAGAGCTTTCGTGTCAGACACATTTCTTTCATTTTGAAAATGATCATCAGTCACCCACATACATACGCTGCGTAACTTTAAATTAAAGAATTAAGTCCAACAATTTCCCGCTACTAAAATTTTTAATTTAAGATTGATTTTAAAACAAACAAAAAATATATATAAGTTGTAAGCTAAATTTGGTTTATTAAAATTTTGTAGATAAGACTTCGTTCGGATTAAATTATTTTAAAAACCCGATAGTTTAAAAAACTGGGTTTCGACTACCGGTTTTAATAAAAGTATTTTGTTTTTATAACCACAGCAGAATAGTGGAGAGGGTATTATGCATTTGTGCTAATGTTTGTAACACCTTACAATGGCTGGCTGGCTGTAGTTTGATGAAAATCCGTACATACGTCCTAATTGGCACAAGAACCAAGCCTATTAAAAATGGGGTCAATCGGTATATAATTTTACATAGCCCCCATACACGCTTCTTTATGGAATAGGGTCTTTGTGCCAATAAACCATTTTATTATCTTTGTATTTAGATTAAATTTGATCCAAGCATATTGTTTTGCAATTAAAATTATCTTACCAAATTTTATTGGAATCGTTCCATATTTGACCATAGCTTCCATACCAATACTACTCCCGAAAAAAGCTTGGTATTAATATAAAAATTGGCGATAATAACTTTTACAATAGGTACTATGTCATGACAAAATGTTGTCCTGGCATATCCAAAATCGCATATTAGTAGATGAAGATATCTAAATAATATACGGCACAAAGAACTTTCACATGAATCTTAACCTCATATCAAAAATTTTTTTATATACTGTAGTGTAGGCTATCATATGGTCGGGCTTGACCGACTATACACTATTACTTCTTTATTATAAACATATGATTTAATGGACAACAAGTATATATGATTCCCTACATCACAGTATTTACAGACAAAGCATCAAGAGTGTACCCTTTTCAAAACCCATTATATACGCGTAAAAACAAAAATTATGTTAAAAGGTCAATATTCATATAAATGTTCTATGTGCTAATCAAAATATCTACATCTATATGAGATTTTTTAGTCTTTAAGCATTTTTAAGGAGGGGTTTTTTATAGGACCCAAGGAAAATTCTCGACCTGCCAGCACAACATTTTGCCATAATGTAGCAGCCAATGTAAAAGTTATTGTCGTTAATTTTTAAGTCAATACCAATATACATACAAATTAATTCTTTGGGTTTAGTTTTTTTAAAAAAAATATTAACTTTATTTTTTCATTTTTATTCCGTACAGCTAAGCTTAAGAAGCTACTTAAGACTAACTTAACTAAATCGCAACCATCATAATTAATACATAATTGTTTTTCTACATTATGCCAATATAGCACTTTTTATGAGAAAATAAATTATGAAACTTAATAGCAATTTATTTTCCTAGACATATCGTCACTATAAATGATGTGAAAACAACATGAATTTATTTTTAACAAAAATGAGACATATGAGACTCCTTAACTCCCCCCTCTGTAAAATCAATCGTCCCGATTGCTTAAAGAACTGGCAGGTCATTGACACTGCGGAATTCTGGCTTTATTTCTAATTTACAAATTTTGTCAGGAATTGATTCCTTTAGATCTCTTGATCCTCCTGGTTCTCTGCTCAAAACATTCGTAATTTTTACTTCTGGATTTAAAGTTCTTTTAATCTTAAAAATCAACAAAATCATGCTAGAAAACAAAATTAAGAAAATTATTGAATTAATTGAAAGCATCCACTTTTCTTTTGTTGATATAGAGCTAATTTGTTCAATGTTATTTATTTGGAGATCCTTTATCATCTCTAGCGATAAAAATTCTTCGACTTGTGTTTAATTGCCAGAAAGCTGTAATACAGCTGGTAGTGCTTTGGAAAAAGGAAGTTCCTTTGAAATATAAGTCTCATTTTCTATTTGTATTGTATCATTATGAAACTGTATCAAATAAGTGCCCGATAATTGAAAAGGGTTTGCTTCTGCAATTCTCACGAGCCCTTTTAATTAATTTAAAAGAATTGTTCCTGGATATAATTCTTCCACAGATGGAACATGTTGATTGTTTACAATCGTACAATTATGATGTTTGCTTAACAAAATATGTGTTACACATTATGTATTACTTAAATTTAATAATTTAGTTTTGCGACAAATGCTTAAATCATTAATTTGTTGACATTTTACTTTTATTTCGTATATATCATTCTTACATCTAATGTAGTTTTCAGTATTTAGTTTTATAATTTTATTACTCTTCTTTACAGCTTTAATTTGCAATTTTTCACAACCTATTTCGTTTATGGCTGGCAAACTTACAATATATTTTATTGCTGCATTTTTTGTAGCTACTCTGATATCGGCAAAACCTAAGGCTTCCTCTAAACTATTGTAGGGTAATCTTTTAGAATCCAAAAATATTCTAGCTTCGTCCATTTCCTTTTCTGATAATAGAAAGGAGTTTACTACGCCTACCTTTGCCCATTGCAAGGCGTTTTCAATATTGGTGATTTCTTCTTTAATAATTTTGATTTTACTTGCAATAGTTTCTTCTATGGTCTTTCTAGCTTCTTCTAAGGATTGAACTGTCTTTAAAATTTCGTTGATGGTTTTAGTTAATGTGTTAATTTTGTCAATAGCGTCCTTGTTGATAACTCTCTGAAGTTTATTATTCGTTAACAATCCGTTTATTTTGTCTACAACTATTTGATGGTTTTCATGGTCTGGAGTACCAGCTATCCACTTCCATGCTGTTCCTATTAAATCTATTGACCGTTTTCTTCGTTTCAGATGGTCCTCTACTTGTCGTATATCATGCAATAAAAATGGAAGCGCTGAACTATTTCTAAATATTTTAGTCTTAATTTCTGAAGAAAGAAAATTGATAGTTTCTTCATATTTGATAAGGTCCAAAGTATGTATTAACTTAAAATTTCCGTTTTGCAGACGACCCTGTCCTAAATGAATTGGTATTAATTGAGAGCCGGTATGGTCCAATATTTGGACTTCTGGTTTGCAAATTCGGAATATTGCCAGAAATAGTATCAGTAGTTTGGTCATGTCCTGAAAAAAAACATAATTCAGTTTTTAATATTAGTTTTATGAATTATTCTGTTCCGTGAATGTATTTTTACTTTGTCTCCTAAATCATTCTTAACCTTTTGTATTTTATAACGGGGTGCAAGTTTATTTCTCTGTCCAATAAGTTTTTCGTAAATTATATCGTCCGGTTGATAAATCTTTGCGGTTGTGCCTGTACTTCTTTGCAGCATCTTTTCTTGTGCCTTTTTTAATTTGTCTACTAAGCTTCCTTGTGGAATTCTATTGAAAAAAACATCAAATGGTTTTTCACCAGTTACTGAATGAATTGGTTGATTATATAGCTGACTTGCTCTATAAAAACACTCAGAATCATCCAGTATATGATTTTCGTTTTTCACACATCTTGCCAATTCTACCAGAGTAGAATGAACCCTTTCTACCTGCCCGTTTGTAGAGCTATGTCTGGGCGTACAGTAGTATAGCTCTATTCTTAGCCTTTGCATAAGTGATTTGAATTGAGCCATCATAAAACCTGGCTCATTATCTAGGATGATTTTTTTGGCATTTGGAAAACTTTGCAAAACATTCATTACTTCTTCGCCTAAATTCAGCTTATCATCAATTTGTCTTATGACTAAAAATTTTGAATATAAATCTATACATGTAATAAATTTCAGGTTTTGGGCATAAACAATTTCTAAGTTCAGGTACTCACCCTCCCTTTCAGGAATAGGAGTCTCTCCTATTTCAGTTCTTTTTCAAATTTCACAATGTTTTATATATTGCTTAAAATGGTCTGCCATTTTTGGCCAATAGTATTGTCTGTATATCTGTCTACAATTTTCCTTATAATTTCTGTGAGCTCTGGTGTGAACCTGCTCTATAATAACCCTTTGGTCATCTGTATTTGTAACGTCCACTGCAAATATTTGTGTGTAAACAAATTTGTTGGAAAATACACCTTGTTTAATTCAATAAATGAATTGGGTTAAACTGATTTGTTTAACGTTAATAATATTGTCTAGGCAGTGTCACCAAGACAATTCTAAAAAGTAACGCAAGCACTTGAAACTTGGTTACAGCGGAGTTAGAGCAGAGAAACAACTTATCAAATTGATTTATTATTTCTGATTTTATTAAAATAAAATTGATTCTTATATACTAATTAATTACTAACTACAAATAACAACAAAACTTATAAAATTGTAAATTAAAGAAATTCCAGAAAAAATGTGAAACCGCCGACGAGGCAAAAACAAAACAAAAAAAGTAAATTAAAATAAACTCCAACAGTAGTTCAAGGTTATTAACTAAAAATAATTAAATGAAATTGGAGTTCCTCAAACTTGGTTAAAAGTAAAAATACAGTAAAATTGCAATTCAACAAGAAGTGCAAGGCCGTTTCACACGAGTTAAATTAAAATTAAAACTTTGCAACAAAAATAAAAGAGAAATATGAGACTATTAATTTCACATAATTTCGTGCAGGCACATGTACGCAAGTATGTTTGTAGATTTGTACAAACATATTTCACACATGTGAAAGAAATTCTTTGTGAAGGCTTGAACACACCTTTTACCGTCTCCTTGAAATCGTACAAGTCCTCCAGAGTACAATATATTGCTGTTACCAACATTGGTTGTAAAAACTCTTTTAATATTGTCAGGAGATTTTCTGTGGAATCATATTCAATTATATGCCGAGTCCGACTAAAGTTAGTGATTGACTCGTGAATGGTAAAATTATTTCTCGATAATAAAATTTGTTGTTTAAATTCATTCAATGGTTTTTTGGTTTCGGGTATTAAATAGTTATCGCTACTTTCAGCAGAATGCTGTGTTTCTGTGACTGATGAGTTGTCAGAAAGATTGTTTAAAAATTGCCTGCCACGACATTGGTTACTCCTGGCTTGTATATTATTTTTGGGGAAAATTCCTCGATAAATGATCGCCATCTTTTAATCTTGTGGTTTGGATTACGCGTTGAAATAGAAAAAGACAGTGGCTGATGGTCAGTGTAGATTTCCAGATCTTTAACACCGTACAGGTAGTTAATGGAAAATTCCAGGACCATTTTTTAAGCCAAATGGCATCCTTACGAACTCGTATTTTCCATTTTTCACTGAGAACGCAGTTTTCTCAATGTCTTCTGGCTTCATTAAAATTTGGTGGAAGCCCGATTCGAGGTCTATTGTTGAGAAGTATTTTGCTCTTCCCAAATTCGAAAGGATTACATTGCAGTCTGGTATCGGATACTTATCCGCAACTGTTTGCTCATTTAGTTTTTTATAATCGACCACCATCCGCATTTTCTGAGTTCCATCTTCATTTGCGCCTTTCTTTGGCACCACCCAAATAGGTGGGTTGTATGGACTTTTGCTCTCACGGATAATTCCGTTATTTAATAATTTATTTATTTCTTTATTTATAAATGCATTTGCGGATAAAGGATAGGGGTACTGTTTACTCCATATTGGAGTTTCAACAATTGTCCTAATCTATGCTTTTACATCCGTTCGAAACGGTAGTATGGTGTTTATGCTAAAATATTATTAACGAAGGTTTCTTTCGTTTCTACCTGATTTGATTCTACATAAATTTTCTCTTCTTTTCCTTTGTATGTTATTGTTTCTGTTTCTAAGTTTATTGCCACATTTGCCTTTTTTAGCAAATTTATTCCTATCAATATTTCATATTCTAAGTTGTCTATTTCGTAAAAACGTTCCTTAACACCCAGTAATATTGTTTCATAGTAATGGGTTATAATTGAGAAGCCGTGAATAGTTTTCACTCGCTTCCCTATAGCTAGTTTCTGTCTATTGGGTAATGTATTCTTTTTACAGTAGCAGTTAGTTGCTCCTGTATCAATTAGAATTTTAACTCTACTTCCATCTTATTTAGTTCGGTAAAAGAAGGGCAACCCGATCCTTCTTTTAAAAAAGCATTTTCTACAACATTGTTAATTCTTTCAATTTTCTGCCGTTGCTGTGTGCTTTGTTGCGTTCCACTAGGTAACTCGCGCTTTACAGCTGGGTGGTAGCTGAATGGTTCCCTTTGGTTACCATAAAAAGGGCGAGCAAAATTTCGATTTGAATTTTGCTGGAAATTGTTTGATGGTCTTTGCCGTGTATCTAAGGAAGAGTCGACTTCCATTGGTTGTGGAGCTGGATGAGAATTGTGTTCAGCTCGTAGGCGAAAGTTATTTTGAAATTTTGAAGCTAGTCTTAGAACGTTTTGATTTTTATTATTATTTTGATTCTGACTGCGGTCGAATTGCAGAGCAAATGTCGCACGAAGATTATTTGCTTCCAATTCTTGCGCTTTAGCTAACGCATTAGGCAAGTCAGTGGGCGAAAGAGAAAAGAGAATATTTGAAAGGGGTGAATTCAACCCTGTTATAAAAACAACGAAGGGCATATTGCCGATTTTTATTATTCAACACATTTGTTAGTTCTGAATTTGTTCCATGGGTCATAATGGTTTTGTTAATCAGTGCCGTTAGCCCCTGATTTACTTTATTGTAATATTCTAGGATAGTGGAATGTCCTTGCCTCATGACACTTAATTCCTGTTCGATAATATGGACAGGACGCTTATCAGCATAAGCAAAGTCCAGTCTGCTGATTATGGAATCAAAGTTTAACACTGTTCTATGGTTGGTTAGCAAATTGTTCGCGTCTTCAATAATTTTGTTTCATAGTATAGTCAGGGCACCATAATATTTCCGCCTATTCCTAACGTAAAGTCGCATTGAATTAATGGCCGCTTCGCGCCAACTAACGTATGAATTAGGGTCTTTTCCGTCAAAGGTCGGCAAAGATTTGATTACATCCAGGGTTTCTTCGCACCGGATGGAAGTGTCAATAGTTTGTGTCCTATATTCCGTTACTGCATTTGTGTTCGTTAGATGTCCGAGTGTTAAAGTTAATTCATCTATTCTTGCTTGTAGTGGGCCCACCTGAGCCTCTATCAGTTCCCTAATCTGCTCGGATGTACTCATTTTATTTTCGGCTTTTAACGTCTTAAACGACTCAATAAGTTTATCTATTTCTTTTATATGATCCAGTTTGCCGCCAGATCCACAAATACAATATTCTTAGCAAAATTTTATTTCATTTACTTAATTAAAAGAAATTTATTTAATACCAAGGAATTTAATTTCAATGAAATATATTTTAAAATATTTTTAACACAATTTCTATGATTTCACTCAATAAAAACAAAGGAATTAATTATCTAGATATAAAACTTACTATTAAAAATATTATAAACTGGACACTTGCTGATAAAGTTGTATTCCTGTGTTGTCCTTTTTTATTCAGTTGTAGTTGTTGGTATTTATTTTCCGCTCGTGTTTTGGAAATAAACACTTCTTCCTTCTCATCTACTGATATTCGGCAAACCAGTAGGATAAAAAATTTTATAAATTTCACTAGGAAGTTTCTTAATGTTCTTATTCTGCACTATTTAAATTTTGTTGTTTTTTTTTTTATTAAAAACACTCTTGCTATGTTTTACTTATAGCTTTTTAGTCAAACTTTATTTGTAGCTTGGTTCTTTTATGTAAATAAATTTCTTATTTTTCATCAAATATATCCGTTGTTTGAATTTACTTTGTTACACGGATATTTTATTAAAAACACTCTTGCTATATTTTACTTATAGCTTTTTAATCTTTATTTTATAAAAGTATTTTGTTTTTGAGTCAAAACCTTTTTTACTTAAACCTTATTTGTAGCTTGGTTTTTTTTATGAAAATAGCGTTCTAATTTTTCATCAAATATGTCCGTTGTTTGAATTTATTTTGTTACACTGTTTATGTAGAAGTTTATTATTATTAGGATACTTATAATGTATTTCGTATAGCACTCACGACCGAATCCTTACTTTTGCTTTTCAGGATATGTTTTCGAAAGAAGTGCCCCACGTTGGGCGCCAATTAATTCTTTGGGTTTAGTTTTTTTAAAAAAAATATTAACTTTATTTTTTCATTTTTATTCCGTACAGCTAAGCTTAAGCAGCTACTTAAGACTAACTTAACTAAATCGCAACCATCATAATTAATACATAATTGTTTTTCTACATTATGCCAATACAGTACTTTTTATGAGAAAATAAATTATGAAACTTAATAGCAATTTATTTTCCTAGACATATCGTCAGCATAAATGATGTGAAAACAACATGAATTTATTTTTAACAAAAATGAGACATATGAGACACCTTAACTTACATATCGATGGTCTCATGTAGAAAGGCCCTAACTCGCACTTTTTACGAAAGTGAGTTTTCCAGTTATTCCAATAAATTTTACACAAATACACCTCGTCACAAAAATTCATTACATTGTTGTAAAGAATAACGGCTTTACAAGCAGTTGTATGAGCAAGTTTACATTATAATACATACAGTTTCTGTTATGTTTTTACCTTCTCCTATACAGTTACAATAAATTGAGTTAGGGCCTTTCTACTTGAGACCAACGATATATAAGTAAGTTATGACATTTAAAGCTGTTGCCGGGAGTGATATTTGTATGGAAGCTATGGCCAAATGTGGTCCGATTCCAATTTGTAAGGATAATTTACATTGCAAAAAAATTTAAACATATTTTATTCTAAATATCAAAAAACATACCAAGTTTCATCAAATGATATCCAAAATAGTAACCTGCACTTTGCGCGTAATGTTAATATGGACGGCCTGCCAACCAACTGGACGGACGGATATCGTTAGATCAAAAGTTATTCGGATATTTTTTAATCATATATTTTTAAGTCAGCACGAACTCATAGTATCCTCTCCACTATGTTGGTGTGCGCATAAATATGTGGTACTGTTAATTTTTTTGTCTAAAAAAAAAATAAGGAAACTTGAATTAAGATCAGCAGGTTTATAAATAATGCATTTAACGATCGAAACAGGTTGATAAATTTATTATAGAAAACATTTTATTTAAATAAACTATTAACAAAGTAAACACTACTTCGGTCTAACAGACTATGTATATTAAAAAATTAAAGTACAAAGCTAACCCGAATTAAGTTTAGCAGGAGAAAGTAATTAATTTTGGTTCCAGTTCATAATTTGCAATTGTGTTATTCTACAAATTTAATTATCCAGAATGCAGCCAATGCCGTCCATTACGAATTGAGTTTTGCATAAGGTATAATCCTGGGATATCGCAAATTTTTCGAGAGAAAAATACTGGAAAATTTTTGCAGGAATTCCCGGAACTGTTTTATTTAAATTAGTTATGTCAAGAAAAAGATGTACATTGTAATCCGATAAGTAAGGAAGCGTTTAATGTTTAATGTGCTCTGAAATTTCGAACAACATAGAAAAAAAAGATTACAAATTAAAACACTTTTCATTTTCGTTTTTATAAGAACTTTTCATATTATCATTTCCCAATAACACAAATTGCGATTCACGTTCTTTTAATAAAAAAAGTGATTCATTCCATTATAGCCGTGAAACTTTTGTATCTGCATAAGTATGTAAATAAAATGTAAAAGTCAAATGCAAATATCGAAGTTAAGCTGTTTTGAACCGTCTCACAGTGTCTCGACTAGTACAAGCTAGCGGGACAAAATTATTGCTTCACTTATTTCAATTGTGATTCCAGGCATCTTAAGCTATTTAAAGAAAAAAAAAGTTCAAAAATGTATACTGTAATCCTTAATCGTTTTAACATATTTTTCAATAAATGATGTTTTTTGTATTTTTCACATCAATAATACGATTCTTCCTAAATTTGGCATAAATTACAAATACCAATTTACGTACTATTATTACGATCGGACAATTTTTGTAGGTTTTATAGCGTTTTTTAGAAAAAGGATATATGGCAGGACCTTGAGTCCTTAGTCCGATTTAAATGAAAATATACACACATGGTGTTAGTTGTATGTATACCAAATGTTATAATGATCGGACAATTTTTGTAGGTTTTATAGTGTTTCTAAGAAAACGGATATATGGCATGACCTTGAGTCCTTACTGCAATTTAAATGAAAATTTACCCACGCGCTGCTAGCTGTATGTTTATCAGCATAACCACTTTTTGTACCATTATTACGATCGGACAATTTTTGTAGGTTTTATAGCGTTTTTAAGAAAAAGGATATATGGCAGGACCTTGAGTCCTTAGCCCGATTTAAATGAAAATATACACACATGGTGTTAGTTGTATGTATACCAAATGTTATTATGATCGGACAATTTTTGTAGGTTTTATAGCGTTTCTAAGAAAACGGATATATGGCATGACCTTGAGTCCTTACTGCAATTTAAATGAAAATTTACCCACGCGCTGCTAGCTGTATGTTTATCAGCATAACCACTTTTTGTACCATTATTACGATCGGACAATTTTTGTAGGTTTTATAGCGTTTTTAAGAAAAAGGATATATGGCAGGACCTTGAGTCCTTAGTCCGATTTAAATGAAAATATACACACATGGTGTTAGTTGTATGTATACCAAATGTTATTATGATCGGACAATTTTTGTAGGTTTTATAGCGTTTCTAAGAAAACGGATATATGGCATGACCTTGAGTCCTTACTGTTATTTAAATGAAAATTTACACACGCGCTGCTAGCTGTATGTTTATCAGCATAACCACTTTTTGTACCATTATTACGATCGGACAATTTTTGTAGGTTTTATAGCGTTTTTAAGAAAAAGGATATATGGCAGGACCTTGAGTCCTTAGCCCGATTTAAATGAAAATATACACACATGGTGTTAGTTGTATGTATACCAAATGTTATTATGATCGGACAATTTTTGTAGGTTTTATAGCGTTTCTAAGAAAACGGATATATGGCATGACCTTGAGTCCTTACTGTTATTTAAATGAAAATTTACACACGCGCTGCTAGCTGTATGTTTATCAGCATAACCACTTTTTGTACCATTATTACGATCGGACAATTTTTGTAGGTTTTATAGCGTTTTTAAGAAAAAGGATATATGGCAGGACCTTGAGTCCTTAGCCCGATTTAAATGAAAATATACACACATGGTGTTAGTTGTATGTATACCAAATGTTATTATGATCGGACAATTTTTGTAGGTTTTATAGCGTTTCTAAGAAAACGGATATATGGCATGACCTTGAGTCCTTACTGCAATTTAAATGAAAATTTACCCACGCGCTGCTAGCTGTATGTTTATCAGCATAACCACTTTTTGTAGCTTAATGGACATTATTGGATCTAAAATTAAATTTTTCATTTTAGGACACATGGGAGGTAGGCGTGTCCTACCTCCCATTCGTATTTATCTTAACTAAGATATTTTATGCTAGTGTACCAAATTTCAAAAAATATCTGGGAACTCCTTCTATTTTTGTCCCTTCGTTATATGGAGACAAAGCAGTGTGCGACTCGTTCTGGCAAAAATAAAATAATTTTACTTTCGGGCCTTTTCGGGGTCTATAATATATGTGAATCTATGCTTAAATATTGTAGGTATTACATATGGAAATTTTTGCCGGATATGTGGATAAAAAAAGTTGCTACTCTTTAAAGTTTACAATTAATGTAACATTTGCTGGATTTATCTATACATTTCCAAATTGATGTTACACCAAAAGTATTCATATTTTTTATAAAAAATATAAGTTATAATAGGGCCCATACCTTCAACAGAATATTCCATAACAAAAAACTCGTTTCACTTTGCTACCAATTTTAAAATATGTTATCACAAGTGGGAATAAAATGCAACGGATTTGCAAATGAAATTTTGGCAACTTTGACCCCCTGATAAGATACCTTTATGAGGTGATAAACAAATTAATTCTTGGAATTCGTTACCAGGGGGGTGTTGCTTACAAGTCGTTATCAGTGGCTCCTGGAAATTACGTCATGAGTTTTGTCTCGCTAGCATGTACTAGCAGAAGCACTGTGCGGCGGTATGCCGCAGACAATTTTTTTTAATTGCTTAAGCCGCGTGTATTTATTTTTGCTATTTTGTATGACTGTTTGTCCACATTTGTAAGTGGTAAATGAAACGTCGAAAATTGTTGTGCTATGCATTATTAGAGTTTATTTGAAAAAAGTAAAAAACATTTTTATGACTTCTCCTGTTTTTTATAATTTAAAATTTTTTCAGTTACATAATTGTTGTTGTTTTTTATATTCATACATACTTACATAGTAAACATTTTTTTAGCATAAAATACATAATGAGTAAACCTAAAGTTCCTTAATTTTCTACGAATTTGTTGCATTTGGGGTCTTTTCATGAATGATATTGCATTTGCAAGAGGATGGCGCCGTCATTATTGCTTAATATAGAAATGTCCAAACAAGTGCACACAAAAAATTGTAAAGAAAAAATTTACCTAAAGTGTATGAATAAAAAACCAGAGGAATCATAAAAACGTTTTTTTCTTATTTCTTCAAATAAACTCGAATAACGCATAGAACAACAACAATTTTCGACGTTTCATTTACCACTTACATAGTGCACAAACAATTATACACATGTACATATACGCATACTCCTAACACTTTACAACTGATCTTTACATGCAATTGCGGTGTTTACCAAATACCTTGTATCGTTGTATGGATTGTATGTTGCTTTAAAATGTGTAGTTTACTATTGCTTTTTTAATGCAATATACAATCGATACAACGATACAAAAGGTATTGTGAATACCGCAAATGTTCTTTTCTCTGCTGCTAACCTGAATTGGTAGTGAATACTCCTGTTCTAAGCTGATATTTCAATATCGCAATTGGGTTTTCTATTTTGTATACATCCATTCGCATTAACAATTTAATATACCAAAATTAAAACTATGATCTGCACACCCCCGCACTTTTGTTTTTCTTTACTCTTATTTTGAGCGACTGTTATAAACACCCATTTAGAGCTATTTTTGCTATAAATACCATATTTTTTATAACATTATTACACTTTTGCATGTTTCTTATATTTTTGCACTTGTGTTACAAAACTCACCTTCAAATCATATATTGGCTCTTTTTTCAACAAATAAATTATTAAAAATTATATTTCTTATTTTCTTTACCATATATACAATGAATTTAAAAAAAATAATACGTTAGCTAAAAGATCAATGCGCGTTACTCAAATATACAGAACAAGTACCCTAAAAGACACTACACGCAAGCTTAAACAAGTTCCGCAATTTATAGTACTGTTGGAGTTCGTCAGCTCACTATCCGTATTTTGTTTGTGTACAAATTCACAAACACAAACAATATTTTTTTTTAATTCTTGTTTAAAATGTTTATAGCAAAATACATTATTGTCCACTAACTTACTTTACTGTTTTTTTAACGAGCTCTGGTAAATTTACACCCAACCAACTAAAAAAATAACAAGTAAAAGTGCAAGGGAGGGCTGTCCCGAATCTTATATACCCTTTCGGATTTGCCACTAAGCTGTACCGATCCCTTTTTAAATTGAAGCAAAATTGTTAAAATCGATCAACAAATGAGTTTTTGGGCCGACATCTTGCCCGCGCGAATTTCCCTAAAATATTTATGGCAGTAAAGTTTGAGTCTCTCGCGCTCGTTGAAGATAGACGTGTTTTCTAAGCTCGGCATACGGTTTATTTTTTAATTTTTAAAACGTGATTATTGATTTGTGTATTTAAAAAGTAAATACAAGAAAAAGAAAAAAACAATACATGTATGTACATACATACATAAACACACATTTTTTTTATTCTCGGTGTTGATAAACAATAACAATATAATAATAAGAGCACAACTGTAAACAGTAAAAAAAAAAAAAAAAAACTCTTATGAGTGCAAACAGTAGAAATGCATATATCACAGTGAGTGTTAATGAAACAAATGCAGAAATAAAAAAAAGAATCGATGATAGCAAATACCTAACGGCTAAACCTGTTACTCGCACGCGATCCCTCTCGCCGTCTGTATTTAATAACACGGTTGATACAATAACAAATATAAAACCTGCTAGCGTTGCCTCAACAACAAAAACAATTTTAATAAGTGATGTAAATATTAACCCCCAATCAGGCATAATAGAAAACTCAGTATCACCTTCGGTGTCTAATAATACGGTTGATATTAATACAATAAAAAATATAAAACCTGCAAGCGGTGCCTCAGCGGCAAAAACGATTGTAATAAGTGATGAAAATATTACCCCCAAATCAGGCATGATGGAAAACTCAGCTCCACAAGTAAAAAGTGGTCAAAAGCCTCCAGTACAAGTAGGTATTGATAGGTACATAACAGTGCTTAAACGAGGTCGCAGCCCAACCTCTTCAGCAGTTGCTTCGGTCTCAAAAGTCTTAAAAGATGGTACAGCTGATAAAACAAGTTTTCAAAATCGTTTTGCAATTCTGGATGAGGAACGGTCCCGTGCAATGTTTAAACTGCCAAGAATTTGGTCACACTAAGGCATACTGCCATTTAACCCCTGTTTGCGTTGTATGTGGAGAGTTGCATGGTACAGCTCTCTGCGATAAGTCTAAAAACGACCCCAATGTAAAAAAATGCAGCAACTGTGGTGGTAATCACACTGCCAACTATAGAGGATGCCCTGTATACTCTATAGTCAAGCGCTCGGTTGGACCGAAACCTAATCCCCCTCAAATGCAGGTATCACATCAAGTTAACACTAATGACATTCAAGTGCCGCAGCCTAGTAATAACAGAACATCCTACGCAAACGTCCTAAAATCAAACCATATTCCAATTCAAGGTGATTTGCCAAATAATGATGAGACTCCAGTTTCTAATTTAAGTCGTCTAGAAAAAACCATGGAAACACTAGTGCAAACAGTAACTAACTTTACGAACACAATGGGTAATATGATGCAGGAAATGTTAAGAATGCAATCGATGTTATTGCAGGCTGTACTAAACAAGCCATGAATTGTTTAAAAATTTGTTTTTGGAACGCAAACGGCATTCGCCAACATAAAAATGAACTAGAATACTTTCTTAAAAGTAAACAAATTGATGTAATGATGGTTTCTGAAACTCATTTGACCTCAAGAAATACGTTTAAAATTAATGGTTATATATTATATGATACCAAGGACCCTCGAGATAGAGCTTGTGGAGGCTCTGCTATTTTGATAAAAGCCCGAATCAAACACTACTTAATGTGTGATTATCGTGAAGATTATCTGCAAGCAACGAACATTTGTGTTGAAGAGCTAAATCGAAACTTAGTACTTTCATTATTATACTCTCCACCTAGATTTTCAATATCAGAAAGCCAATATTATAAATATTTTAAATCATTAGGACCCTGTTTCCTAGCCGCTGGCGATTACAACGCTAAACATACCTTCTGGGGGTCACGGCTCATAACACCAAAGGGTCGTGTTTTGTACAATACAATGTCTAAAATGGATTTAAATGTGGTCGCGAGTGGTCAACCAACTTATTGGCCTACTGATCAGCAAAAATTCCAGATGTCATCGATTTTGGCGTGGTTAAAAACATCCCCGCAGAAACGATTCATGTTGAAGCTTCTTTAGAATTATCTTCTGATCACACACCTACACTTCTAACTATAGCAAACCCTAATAGAATTGTATCTCCGTGTGGATACTTAGTGACGTCAGCAACACAAATAAATTGGTTAAAATATAAAAAATATCTCAGTACCCACTGCACTGAAAATATTCCGCTTAGAACACCGGAGAATGTGAATCTTTCTATTGTAAATTTTTGTCAATTATCTCAAACTAGCTGTTCAACATTCTAGCATAGCCCGCAAAAACATCAAAAATAGTAAAATATATTCTACAGATGTCGAGCGTCTCTTGACTGAAAAAAGGAGAGCTCGAAGGGAGTGGCAATTGCACAGATCCCCTCAACTTAAAAATTTACTAAAAGAGTGCACAAAAAGGCTAAGAATCTTACTGCAGTCTCAAAAAACGGCTTCTCTGGAAAAATATCTTAAGGAACTTGATGCAACTCCTCAATCTGACTACTCATTATGGCGTGCAGCTAGAAATCTAAAAAGACTAGTTATCACTAAACCGCCATTAAGAAACTTAAATGGAAGTTGGGCACGAAATGATATAGAAAAAGGAAATATTTTTGTTAATCATTTGAAAACCGTATTTACTCCTCATACATCTTTCGATACTGCGGTCGAGTTACCACCTGTTGTTGTTAGATCAGCTGTTCCACTAAGATTTGAGATAAGAGAAATCGAAAAGGCTATTCATGATTTAAACCCCAAGAAAGCCCCTGGTTTTGATAACATCAGTAACAAAATGCTTTTGGAGCTACCCCGCATAGCAAAGAAAATTATTCTACTAATTTTTAATGCTATTTTACGCCTTGAATACTACCCACAAGAGTGGAAAGTATCTTTAGTTACCATGATACCTAAACCAGGAAAGGATCCCACAAAAGTTGAGTCATATAGACCTATAAGCCTATTGTCTAATATATCAAAGCTATTTGAGAAACTACTAGTGTCAAAATTAACGCCGATTTTAAATGAAAACAGATGTATTCCCAATCATCAATTCGGTTTTAGAAGAAAACACAGCACAATTGAACAAACTCATCGAATAGTAAATGTCATAAGAAAAGCCTTTGAAGAAAAAAAATATTGCTCTGCACTCTTCATCGATGTGTCTCAAGCTTTTGATAAAGTCTGGCATAAAGGGTTACTACTGAAGTTAAAGCAAAACTTACCAGCAAACATACACAAGCTGTTAGAAAGCTACTTAGTCGGGCGTCATTTTATTATTAAAGAAGGCGATTTTTTAAGTTCTCCTCAGCCAATTAACGCCGGAGTCCCACAAGGCAGCATCCTGGGCCCTCTATTTTACTTAATTTATACATAGGACTTGCCAACAAACAGCTACACCCATACCTCAACATTTGCGGACGATACAGCTTTTCTAAGCGTACACGCAAACTGTCAAGAAGCATCTCGTTACTTACAGGATCACATATTTGAACTGGAAAGGTGGTTAAAACAATGGAGGATAAAGATCAATGAGCAAAAATGCGCACATATAACATTCACATTGCGTCGGGAAACATGCCCCCCCTATTAAAATCAATAATCAAATAATACCCCAACACTCGCATGTAAAATACCTCGGTATACATCTAGATCAGCGTTTAACGTGGAAATGGCATATAGAAGCTAAATTAACTCAAATGAAACTAAAAGCAATTCAAATAAATTGGCTTATTGGAAGAAATTCTGTTCTCAGCCTCGATTGCAAACTTCTACTTTACAACTCCATCTTAAAGCCAATTTGGTGCTACGGTATTCAGTTATGGGGCACTGCCTCGGCTTCTAACATCGAAAAAATTCAAAGGCGCCAAAATAAACTTCTTCGAATAATCACAGCCGCCCTCTGGTACGTCAAAAACTCAAATATCCACAAGGATCTCAATGTGCCATTAGTAAAAACTATGATAACGAAATATGCAGTAAAATATTTAAAAAGGCTGGAACTGCACCCAAACCCATTAGCACGAAATATTTTAAATTATGGCGGCCACACTCGATTAAGAAGAAGAGACACTGCAGCACTCACCCAATCAGATGAGCGGTAAACACCTACATATGTGATCAGAAACCGTGATGACGAAATCTTTTTTGTCCGGCACTGGCAGGACATACATAAATCAAATATTAGGTTAAGATTTGATTAATTATTGTTAGTTCATATTTAGTATATGAAGATTCAATAAATAAATACTGAGAAAAAAACAAAAAAAAAAAAAAAGTTTGAGTAACACAATAATGACATAAAAAAGACGAAAAAATGTTGTTATTATTTTAAAGAAAAAGTTTATTTTTTTAAGCGTATTTAGTTTATTATCTAATATATCAAAGCTGTTTGAGAAACTGTTACCGTCAAAATTAATCCCAATTTTAAATGAAAATAGATGTATTCCTAACCATCAGTTCGGTTTTAGAAAAGAACACAGCACAATCGAACAAACCCATCGGATAGTAAACGCCATAAGAAAGGCCCTTGAAGAAAAACAATATTGTTCCGCTCTGTTCATCGATATGTCTCAAGCTTTTGATAAAGTCTGGCACGAGGGCTTTTTACATAAATTGAAGATAAACTTACCAGGAAACACACTCAAGTTGTTAGAAAGCTACTTAGTCGGTCGTAAATTCATTATTAAAGAAGGCGACTTTTTAAGTTCTCCTCAGCCAATTGCCGCTAGAGTCCTACAAGGCGGCATCCTGTGTCCACTATTATATCTAATATATAATTCGGACACGCCAACTAACAACTACACTCAAACTTCAACATTTGCGGACGATACAGCTTTCCTTAGCGTGCATGAAAACCATCATGAAGCATCAACCAGCAAAAATGCGTATAAAGACATTCACCTTGCGTCGGGATTCATGCCCCCCTATAAAAATCAATAATCAAATAATACCTCAGCATTCGCATGTAAAATATCTCGGGGTACATCTAGATCGCCGTTTAACGTGGAAATACCATATAGATGCAAAATTAACTCAAATGAAACTAAAAGCCATTCAAATTCATTGGCTTATTGGAAGAAATTCTGTTCTTAGTCTCGATTGCAAACAACTCTATCTTACAACCAATCTGGTGCTACGGTATTCAATTATGGGGCACTGCCTCAGCGTCTAATATCGAAAAATTCAAAGACGCCAAAATAATCTTCTTCGCATAATCATAGCCGTTCCCTGGTATGTTGAAAACTCGAATATCCATAAGGATCGCAATGTGCCATTTGTAAAAACTATGCTTACAAAATACGCAGTAAAATTTTTAAAAAGGCTTGAACTACACCCAAATCCAGTAGCTCGAAATATATTAAATGATGGCGGCCACACTCGCTTAAGGATAAGATACACTGCATCACTCACCCAATCAGAAGAGCGATAAACACCTAAATATATGAACAGAAACGATGAATTAAAGTATTAGCATAAGATTTGATTACTTATTGCTAGTTCATATTTAATATATGAAGATTCAATAAAGAAACTCGGGAATAAAAAGTTTCTTTTAATCTATAACAATATTCAATTGTGTTATCAATATTATCTGTTAAAAAATCGAACTCACTTGCAGTTTTATATATTTTTAAATGAAAATTGCTTATTTGTTTGGGTGGCATATCGTTACTTTAATTTAGATTAGGAGTATCTAATATATAATTTTTTTTAAAAAAGAATATCTAAGAAAGTTCATGGATATTTTTTTATATGAAATGTAGGATTTTTTTTCCTTAATTTCTTTTGTTTGACATGGGTTTTAAAATTGAGAAAAAAAATTTCTAATGACTCTACCTTGTACTTATTCTACCATGTGTAGGACCTTTCCTTAAATAAATAAGCTTTTTTAGCTTATTTAGCTTTTTCAGTTGATAAAATTTCATATGTTAGAAACGTCTGTTCTAAATTAAAGTGACTACATTTTGATTGAAATATCAGTTTAAAGCGGCCCATACAATTGCAATATAATAGTTAAATTTTGCGTATTGCATAATTATATCGCCAGAGTGTATGTGATATTCGAATGTGCCACAATATGTTGGCAACAGTCAAAAGACCTTTGATTAGTATTGCACAACGAAAAGAAGTGTATAACTGTCTAATGTGTTGGTAAAATTGCACAATGTTGTTGTGCTTATATGTAGGTTATGTTTATGTTTATTTCTATTGGGTAAAAGTTGCGCCATATTTTCATTGAAACCATTGTGGCACTAATTGCATAATATATGGCAAATTGAAATCATATAGCAAATAACAATACATACAATAATATTGTAAAATAGATGGGGCGCTTAACATGCTTCATATACTAGAGTATCCACTTAATTAATCGTTCTTCGATTAATCGAAGAAACTTTTCGCCATTATTGGATCGAATAACTTAAATAGCCAATTTCAAATAACGAATAACTCGAACAAATTATGTCAATTAGTCGATTAAAATTTATTTCTTAGAAAATTCTACTTTTTTAATATAAAAAATTTTTTTTTTTAGATTTGATTTCTAACTAATAAAATAAATAAAAACTAAATAACTTGTTGTTATATTCCGTATCTATTTTGAACATATTTTAGTCAATTTTGAGATGTGGGTGTGTGAGACAAATCATGAAACAAACGATTAACAACTAATTCTATATGTATGAATTTTCGTACTATAATGGCGCTTTTTCATATTGAGTTTGACGTTCATTGTAAAAAATTCATCAGCATTTCATTCATGAGCGAGCGTGAAAATTTAAAAATTTTTCTGGAAATTCATCCTCATGAGGGTGAGGAAAAAAACTATTTTGATTTTCCTCGCTCATGAGGAGTGAGCAAAAACAAAAAATTCATGTGTGATTTTTCAGATATGAAAAAATTTCAAACAATTCACGTTAAAATTCTTCACAAGGAAAAAAAATGCGATTTTCCCAACCATTTCCAGCGGGAAAATCAAGTAGTAAAGAGGCCTTATAGAAGGCCTTTTTGCAGACATAACATCTCCCAGCCGCATTCCAACTTTATTACCAATTAGCAAGGTGTGTCATTGGAGACCAACACCTTGTACTTTTGCATCTATTTTAAACACTTCTGGAACGGCTTCTAAAAAGATTTAAGAATAAATCTTTATCCAAGTTTAATTGTTGTGGCTAATAATACGAAGTGAGTAAATTAATAACTAAACTTGCAACAAGTCCTAACATAACTACTAATAAAACGATTGCGACAGGCCTTATCTTAGAAGAGAAAATTTGAATTTGTAAAATCTATATATATAAAAATGAAATTATGTGTGTTTGTATGTTTGTATGTTTGTCGCTTTATAGACTCCGAAACTACTGAACCGATTTTCCTGAAATTTTTACAGTAACATCACGTGAGCCCTAAAAATAAAATAGGCTACTTATTTTTTCGATAGGGGCAGGGGAATTGGTACCCCCCATAGGATGCCAATATTATACTGAACCGATTTTCCTGAAATTTTTACAGTAACATCACGTGAGCCCTAAAAATAAAATAGGCTACTTATTTTTTCGATAGGGGCAGGGGAATTGGTACCCCCCATAGGATGCCAATATTATACTGCACCGATTTTCCTGAAATTTTTACAGTAACATCACGTGAGCCCTAAAAATAAAATAGGCTACTTATTTTTTCGATAGGGGCAGGGGAATTGGTACCCCCCATAGGATGCCAATATTATACTGAACCGATTTTCCTGAAATTTTTACAGTAACATCACGTGAGCCCTAAAAATAAAATAGGCTACTTATTTTTTCGATAGGGGCAGGGGAATTGGTACCCCCCATAGGATGCCAATATTATACTGAACCGATTTTCCTGAAATTTTTACAGTAACATCACGTGAGCCCTAAAAATAAAATAGGCTACTTATTTTTTCGATAGGGGCAGGGGAATTGGTACCCCCCATAGGATGCCAATATTAATTATCGCATATCTTAAGAGCCGCTGCACGCATTTTGCTGAACTTTTTGTAGTAGGATCTTCTGAGCCCCGGAATTGAAATAAAATAGCAGCGGGGGTATAGGAATACCCCATAGGACGCCAATGTTTAACATCGCATATCTTAAGAACTGTAATAGTGAGAACGTTCAAACTTTCTAAAAGTCACTCTTATGGTATACTACACTTTTGAAAATAAAAATAAAGCGGGTAGGCGCAGGGGGGGAAATACCTCCCATAGGATGCCAGTGTAGCGAAGCGCACCGGGTTAAGCTAGTATTAAATAAAAACCTTTCTAAAAGACCTTTTCAAAAAAGACAGAGTGGAATAAGTAAAAGATTACTAAAAATTCAATTGTAAACATTCTTAAAGGCCTAAAAAGTGATTCGCTTGCAATTTTCCCCGCCGGGCAGCTCGTTTTGTCTGTGTGTATTTTTTTCTGTAAAATTATTTCTTGACTGGTGAACCAAAATGTGTGTGTTGTTTTTTATTTTGTAGGCAAATATTATTGAAAAAAAAAAAAAAAAAAAAAAAAACTGCACATATCGTCATCTTAAATGCAGAATATTGTAACATCAAATTTCATAAGTTTACATGAGAAGCAAAAAACGTTGTAAAATGGAAATTATATGAGATATTAGAGTAATATTAAATATTTAGAATAAAAATCCAATAACCGATTTTTTTTTTTTTTTTTGATAAAAAAAATATTATTATTTATAGTTTTTTATTTCTAATTAGAAGTGGATTAAGCTAAAAAAAGGACTTCATTAAATTTTGAATTGATTTTAAAAATCCAACTTTTCCATTATAACTAACGTCTATTTTGATGTCCTTATAATGAATTTTCTCAATTGAATTTTTCTTTACAATAAACAAGTTTTGTAAAAAATTTGACTCATTTACATATATGCATATTTGTCTCCATATAAGGAATTATTAAAAAAAAAACTTCTGCAAGAAGTAAAATTTAATTAGTTAATTTCTGAAAAATTTAAATAAGAAGAATGAAAGAGTTTTTCAATTAAAAGTAGTATTGATAGCAGCCCGCGTATTCAGTGAAATAAAATGTTGTATAAAGAAGCACTTATCCTGAAAAAAATACTATTAGTATTTAATAAAGCCGTAAAAGGATTAACACAAAATTTAGCTAAACAATTTATATTCCAGCACTTGATAAGAAATGCTATTATTCTAAAAATGTAGAAGACAAGTAATTTATTATTTAAAACCAAAGGCTTTATAACAGTCTTTTTGAGAATATTGATGAAGGACGGCTTGGAAGAATGCAATCCTAACAAAAAATACCAGATTATTTTAAATAAACGTCGAAAAAATATTTCTTTTGTATTATAAACTTTCTATATTAATAATGAAGATATATTCTGATCCAATAGTAACAGATTCATTATAGGGAAATTCGACTGTATATTAAAAAGTATATATGTATGTACATATATTAACTCATAAGGCTGGAAACGAAACAAGTGATGGAAAAATCATATCATAAATATTATGACAGTCTGCTGGAAGCAAAAACTCTTTCATTCTTCTTTAAATTTTTCAGAAATTAACTAATTAAAATTTACTTCTTGCAGAAGTTTTTTTGAAATAATTCCTTATATGGAGACAAATATGCATATATGTAAATGAGTCAAATTTTTTACAAAACTTGTTTATTGTAAAGAAAAATTCCATTGAGAAAATTCATTATAAGGAGATCAAAATACGGGTTAGTTATAATGGAAAAGTTGGATTTTTAAAATCAATTTATATTTAAATTTAATGAAGTACATTTAGTTTAATCCACTTCTAATTAGAAATAAAAAACTATAAATAATATGTCATAATTATATCTCTAATAATATAACATCTCTACGTTCTCAAATGCAGTTAGGGTTGCAAGTTTTTAAATCAGAGAAATCAGTACATAAGAGAAAAAAAATCAGTACAATTGCATAAAAAACAGTACATTTACTTTTTTAATATAAAATTGCATATTAATAACATAAAAAGTTATAATATTTTATACAAAACTTGAATTCATTCTATAATATGAACAGTGACAAAATTTAATTAATAAAACCGAATTTTTTCCAGACAATAACTCAATTCCGTATATATTTTTTAGCGGGAATACAAAGTGAATAATAAAAAAATCTAAAACACAAGTTACGGTCACACCTTGCAAATATTTGACGAAAAAAACTTGACTAACATGTGAACTTAAATTTTATTTCCTTTATTCTATTATATTTTTTTGAATATAGGTCAACATAAAATTAAAGAAAAATTACATAAAAGTATTTCTTTGCTATATCTACCAACATAAATAATTTCATATTGCAATTAAAAGGTCATGCTGAATGACTTTTATTTTGCGGAAACTGCCAATGTGTAATTTAATCGAGAACTAATCGAGAAATTTAATGAAGCTTCAAAAGAGTTTTGAGCCAATTTTACTTAGAACTCTTCTATAAAAAACTAAAATTTAAATTTTCTCTAAAATTAATTATTTGACATTGGCCTTTTTAGCACCAAGCTTTAGATATAAGGACAACAATGTTAAAAAACAAATTCAACAATTGAAATAACGAAGCTTGTTATGTATTTATCTTAAAAATAATTTAAAAAATTATTTTAAAGTGATTTACAACTAATAACCTTTAATAATTGTAATTATTGCAAAAGGTACAATCGTTTTTTAGACGATCTTATACTATAGATTTTTATAAATAATATATTTTTATATGTATGGACATATGTAAATATTTACAGTGTTACAAGTTAAAAATATTTATGGCCTTTCCACAATTTATTTCCTGTCATCAAGAAATTGTAAAACTCATTACAACAACAACCAAAGCTTGTCTTTATCTGCAACTCACTTTCTAGATTTTTTATTAGAAGCCCGTTTCTTTCTTTTCTCCACTTTTAAAACTAAAGATTCGTTCTGTAAAATCGTTTGAATGTGGAATGAAAGAAATAAAATTACACATTTCCTCAAATTCGTAAACGCACCACCGTTTAGAAACACTTTCCATTTTTCTTCTACTGTCATCTTTTTTCGTACTGACGCGGCAAAAATCTTTATTGTTAATAACTCATCGATAAGAACATCTATATTAATATTTGTATCGCAATTTGACAAAATGTACAAAAACAGTACATTAATGAACGAATCAGTACATTTGCGTACCGATTTGCTTTTAATGCATAAATCAGTACTTTAAACAAAAAACAGTACATGTACTGATAAAAACAGTACGAATGCAGTACTGCCTGCATCAGAAAAGCAAACTTATTTCACCATGTCAACGCATTCCTTAATGATGCTGCATATTAATTGTGTGATTATTATTTTTATATGTGCATTTAACCATATTTTTATTTATTGTTTTAACGCAGTCACTTAACAGAAATATTTAATTATTTAATGTTTTAAATGATTGTTTAACTTAATACTATCATACTTTCGTTGATGATTCGTCGTTTTGCTTCAGAGAATTACAAATTAAAATAACGTAACACACATAACTAAATAAATAACAGTAAAAATAATATTTTTTTATAAAAAAAACTGGTTATCGCATTTTTATTCTAAATATTTAATATTACATTCAACATTTTTCATTTTTTCGAATTTATTCTATGAGTTAAATTTCAATTATGTATTTTATAAAGCTTTTTGTAATAGCTCTATTCCTTAAATTTATTTAGAAATGACTTTATACACTACCAGACTATTATATTGTATTTTCTTGTTACATTTTACCTTAGCTTTCCGTTGGATAGCAATGAAGTATATTTATGTACAGAAAAATTTACAATTATTAGACACCAGCAGAATGTAAAATGTAACAAGAAAATACAATATAATAGTCTGGTAGTGTATAAAGTCATTTCTAAATAAATTTAAGGAATAGAGCTATTACAAAAAGCTTTATAAAATACATAATTGAAATTTAACTCATAGAATAAATTCGAAAAAATGAAAAATGTTGAATATAATAAAATTACTTATGAAAAAGAAATAATTCCCAATATCTATTTAATATTACTCTAATATCTCATATAATTTCCATTTTACAACGTTTTTTGCTTCTCCTGAAAACTGTGATGTTATATTATTCTGCATTTAAGATGACGATATGTGCAGTTCTTTTACTTTTTTTTTTTTTAATAATATTTGCCTACAAAAAATTCAACACACACTTTGGCTCGTTGCCTTTAACAAAAACAAAATGCACACAAAGACATTTCGTGCTGTGGTCATGCAAACTGTCGAGCAACAACAACATTACTGGTGAGGAGCGTTAAGAAAATTTATTGTTTCCTCATTTTTCATGACTGAGGAAATGCAAAAATTTATTTTTCCTCACGCTCATGAATGTATTGGCAAAAAATTCACAATCCATTTATGGTTGTGAAAAAAATTACACGTTTTAAATTCCTCATTCATGAAAAAATTCATGAATGGTTAAATATGAGCGATCATATATGAATTTTTCGGAACTCTGTTTATAAATATGTAAACCATGCACTGCCAGATTATGGGTTACCGATTTTTATCCGACCTTCAATTTTTTTATTTCGTCTTACCCTCCAAACGGCTGGATGAATTTTGACATTTTATGTATTGTTAGATTCGTTAAAAAAAACGAAGTGTCAATAGATAAGTAGTTGAGAACAAAATCACGGATTGTTGGCGCAGAATAGTAATACGTTAAAGAAACAAATTACCCACACCTACAGAGTAGAGCTTTAAAATGAAGAAAAATATAGTTATCGGCCATGTTCGGTAAATAGACTAATTGAAAGCGATCCAGTTTAAAAAGTTTCTTCATACTTTGAATTCTTATCTTAACCAATACTTCTCTTTAAATCAGAAAAAATACGGTGATTTAAAAAAAATTAACTGAGAATCTCAGTTGACCGCTCAAGAAATACCGCGACACAAACGTCTAAAATAAAATAAATAATGTATAAAAATGTGAGATGAAAGCCTGTGTTGAATTCCCGTATTAAGTTTAGCAGGCGGGAAATAATTGCAAATTATACACTGAAATAAAATGAATGGACCCGATTGCTGCTGAACCTTATGCATGTATTAAACTGTGGCTTTCAGATCATTTTAAAGTATGTTCAACCGAAGTAGAGTTTATTTTGTTTATAGTTTATTTTGACTTTATTTTCTTAATCTTGTTTCGGGGTCTTTAGCGCCTTAAAAACTGTATGTTTTGCAGCAGGGTTTTTGCTTTTTTATTATTTATCTTATTATCAAAGTTGTTTTTGGGAATAGAATTATTTATTACAAGATTTAGTTTGTTGTGCTTAATTCCCTATTTTTATAATTGATAAAAATAATGAAATTTATTGTTGAAGGATAAGCTATTCCTTTGCGCATTTCACTGGTTGCTTAGGCCAGATCATCAGGAAACGTTCTCATAAATAATTTTAGAAAAGCCAAAGGTATCAGCAAACAAGACTACAGAGGGAATGAGAATTACTTAAAAAGCCTTATTTGCAACGATATCGAAGCTTAAATAAAATACCAACAATAAAACAGTGTATTTATCTTTTCTTACATTCGCCACTACAATTGGGTACAGAAAAAACAAACAAAAACAAAAACGAATTGTTTTTATTGTTTTCGCAAGATATCAAAATAAAAAAAATTTCCCGGTCCGGTTTTTTTTGTACGTGCACTTGCAACAAATTATTATCAAAGTTGTGTTTGGGAATACAATTATTTATAAATATTTATTATTAATAATTATTAAAAAATTTTGTTTGTTGTGCTTAATTCCCTAATTTTATAATTGATAAAAAATACTGAAATTTATTGTTGGAGGATCCTGATGATCTGGCCTAAGCAACCAGTAAAATGCGCATAGGAACAGCTTATCCTCCAACAATAAATTTCAGTATTTTTATCAATTATAAAAATAGGGAATTAAGCACAACAAACAAAATCTTTTAATAAATTATTTATTTTTTTTTAAAGTTTTAAGACTGTATACGTGGTATAAATGAATTGTTATTTTATTGTTTATTGTTTAGCTATATTTTTATTTTATTGCTTATTTTTCTGTTTATTAATAAAATAAAAGTATAAAAACAAATAGACATGTATTTTTTTCCATCGAGTTGTTCGAACATATCAAAACTCTTATTTAATTAATCAAGCAAAATAAAAATTTAAAAATCGATTAATTCCTTATTCGAGCAAAACCAAAAGTCAAATAATTGGATACTCTATCATATACATAAGAATATCAGGTAAATATATCAACTACATATAATCTATATCATTATTAAACAATTTTATTTTGTTAAAAAGCATTTTTCAGATACTAAAAATGTATTAAATAACTTTTTTAATTCAAGCCATATTCTTCACGAAATTTTGTGATAGAATAACATTTGGTGCTAACAAAAATAGTTAAAGCATTAAATGTAAAAAACATCAGCACAGATCACATTCTAAAGAATTGCTCGTAAATTTTAAAAAAATCACTAAAAACGGTGCGAAAAGCCCCGAGTTGACAGCGCTGTAAAAAAACACAACTGTAAAATTTTAAGAAAATTAAAGCTTAAGAAAACACGAAAGTTGCTGGAAAAAATCTTCCTGTTTGATCATGTCAGCGACTTTAAAAGAAAATTGAGAAAAAGTTGGGCAACAAAAATCGCCCTGTTTGAACCTAGACTAAACGATAATAAGAAACTCTATGAAAATATGAAAAAAACTTTTCATTTCACCGTTTCACAGAAACAGAATCGACCACCTGTTCAACAATTATGCATAGAAGATTTCTATGATATACACTTAAATACTCGTAGTTGCAAAAATATTTATCACATTAATTTTATACGAACGTTTATCTTCGAAATTGTTAAAACGGCTGTAATTTTTTATACTTAGTCCTTTTCTGCCGAAAATTTCATAAAAATTGAAAAATAACCATTAAAAGAAAAATGATAATAAATCATAATACAACTATTCTCCAGTTTTACCCATGATTTATAAAAAATAATTTAGATTTATAAAAGGATCATTTGTATAGGAAAAATTGGTTTTTTATAACATACAAAAATTTTATAAATAAGGCCTTTAGTTTTTTTTTTTCTTAGAAAAATAGACAATAGCTAAAATAGGAAGTTTTTTTTTAGAAAAATAGAAATCAACTAAATTAGGAAGGCGAAGATTAATTTCACAGGTTTAAAAATTTCGATAAAATTTCCGTTTGTGTGAAATTAAAGTTCTTTCTACAGTTATTTGGAACGCTGAACGCGAATCTACATTTTGTAAAAATAAAGACACTTTCACCACATGTAGTGGCATAACTTGAGTAGGGTTTTTCCTATTCAGTAAAAAATAATCCGAAACTCGACAAAATTATCTTGAGTTTGTGCAAACATTGTTTCTAAATTTGCTTAGTAGTTTCAAAGATATCATTAAAGTTTGACCCAAAAATATAAAATTTTAAATTTCTTATTTTTAAGGTTTCATAAAAAAAATACAAATACAATAACTGGCTTGTTTTTTTTTTTTGTCCAGTAGTATTTTGCTAAATATATTCCAAAGGAATTTATACACTCTGAAGCAATAGATGTACATTTGAATATGTGTTTGTGTGATACTTTTTAATGAAAGTCTTAAATTTCTACTAGTTTTGTTTTGTCGCTAAATTGCATTGGAATATATTTAACAATATGAACAAAAAGCCGGCTCGTTGTGGTATTTTTTTATGAGTTCTTAAAAAAAAAAAAAAAAAAAAAAAAATTTTAAAGTTTTAAACAATTTTACAAAAAATGTTTTTTGGTAAAATTTTAATGTCTCTGAAATTTTTTTTCAATTAAATATCTAAATATGAGGTTTTTTCTTTCTATCTATTCTATTTCTGCACTTCCCAGCGCTTTTTTCATTTTTTTTATTTGACTACTCGCCATTTATTGGCACAGTGTTAAGCTTGAAAAATTAAAAAAAATTATAGTGTTAATTTCAAATCTTAAAATTAAAGGTAAACAATTTAAACTATTATTACCATGTTCACACATTTAAAGGTAATTTTACCAACAACAGTTAGATTAACTCTAATCAAATTCAAAATATTGTTTTAAGAGTTACGAGCATTCTAATTATACATTTTTGGCAAATGAGGAAAAGTGAAAATTATATGCAAAAAGATATAGAGGAGCCCCTATTTGCATATAACAACTTCGCAGATTGGTAGTTAGAAATGTTTTGAACTTGAACCATGTTTTAAAATCTTGCTCGAAAAGTGTATTTTGTGCAATTGCACTTTAAATATTTTTAGCTAATTCTAATATTTTTTAGGTTATGTTTTAAATTTTAATTTTTTTTACAATTAAGCTTAATGAAGTTTTATTAAAAAGTAGTAGGACTATAATTATAATTGTGTTTATTGAACTGCTTATTTTTTTAAATTAAAAATTCATTAAATTATTTTTATGAAGAAAGGAATTTCACAACATAAAATGAATTAAAATAGGTTGATAATTTTTCATTCTTGACTGACCGGGGAATCGAATTCACGTTCAGGGACTGGTCGATTGGACATGTTTCGATGGTAACCTCACTATATCTTCAGAAATCTTCGCCGTTTAACACTCACCGCCATTGACGACGGTTAGGAGTCAATAATCAAACATCAATCTTTAAATCAAATGTTATTTTCACCCTTTTGGTGGATCGAAGTTTGTTGTATATTATTTTAATTGATTTACATGTTCTTCCTTACTTCTGTTTGTCACAATATTTGTCAAGAATTCATTCAAGTCCAAAGAACATTTGTTGTTTTTTATGTTTCTTTTTTGTCTCTCTTTTTCTCGTTGACCTTTTACAGTACAACTTGAAGCACAAATGTAAACATAGAGCTTGTGCCTTAGATGTTTAACAATAATTAGAATTGTGGTTATTTTATTGAACTGGTTGTTAATCCAAATTTTTATTTTTTAATCATGTTAAAGTACATTAAATTTAATTTTCATTAATTTTTTTTATGAAGAAAGGAGTGGACTTGAAATATCAAATTGATTTTTGTTCACTATTAAGTCACTTTAGTCAAATCTAATTATTTATTCTGAATTTACTAACTCTTGTTTAGGTATAAAAATTATTTTCACAAACTTTTTATTAAAAACCCTTTTTAATTTTTTGCTAAAAATATTTGATATTGCATCCATAATTTCTTTATTTATTACCAAATATATAATCCCAATACTATACTTGTATTGGTGGCTCCCGTAATGAATTCCTGTAGTAAATAGTCCATCTCAATATAAAACTTTTATACAATTTTTCTTAATTTAGCAAATAAAATATTTTGCATATTTTTAGACAAATTCAACTTTATAATTGTGGTCTTTAAAATTATTTATTTAACATTCATCAAAACTCTTTAATTGATGCCACAATGTACATCCTTTTACTCCAGTGTGCATTGTTTAGATACTTATAAATGACGGCATTCACAATCCTACACAATCGTACGATTCATTCACACGAAAATCAGACACAATTCTATCCGACATAAAAAAATGTTTTAAAAATCTTCTGTCAATGTGTTCCTAATGGTATCCCACAAAAAGATGTAAACTCAAATTACAAGAAAATGCAACTCTGATCGCATATAATCTATGATTTTATAAAAATGTTCATAAACATTAGCAAGTCGGACATACTTGTCAAAAAAAATTTGTCACTCAATTCATTTTTAAGCCACACTGTCTCTATGCGCAATGGTTTGGTAAAAATACCACTTATATGTGTAATTTAAAATTTTTAAATAAAAAAAAATGTATAAATTTTTAAATAAAAAAAAAAAAAAAAAATTATAGATCAAAAAAAAAGTTTAATGGCACGTGAAGTGTGTGGGATTCGAACCTACACACACAGAAAATTCTTTGCGACAAAGCAGCTGAGAGACATAAAGTAGCATCATTAAATAAGGCATATAACTACATTTATTTATTTAAACAGATTTCTTTTCATTATTTTGTTGTTTGTGTGTAATCATAAAGGTAAATGCGACGAACGCATTTTGTCCCTTTTTTGTCTGCATTGCCACTTTCTTTGCCCCTTTTTTAAATCCCATTTAGTATCATTTTGTATTTTTTTTGTATCTCTTTTGCCCCTTTTTGAACAATGTTTTTTTATTAGCAGTCAATGACCGCATACCGTGAAGTTTTCTTTAGAATGATCCAATTTTTCAAATATAAATTTGACTTTCATAGATTTTTGTCTCCATGTAATAAATTATTTAAAAAAATGTTCTATTAGGCGATACCCAAAGATGAAATTAGGAATAAACGAAAAAGGTTCTGTGATAAGAATTTTGATAGCCGTCTCTCGTGTTCAGTGCAAGAAAATATAGCAGCATTTATTTTTAGAAAATTCATACAGCTCATGTATTATTGACATGATTCTACCTTTTTCTTCTTTGAACATAAATTGGCGTTCAAATGATTCATGTCATTTTGACGACATGTTTTTTTTGCACATTTTTTTAATACGAATAAGAAAGAACAAAGCATAGCGAATGAGAAAGCAAAGCGTACTGACAGTACAATCATGTGTGTACTCGTTTCTTTTCCTCTCGTCTCTGTCACACATAGAGTAGCAATCATGTCAATAAAACATGAGCCGTTTGAACACAGACTTTCCAGCACTTTATTTAATAGGCTATTGTAAAAACGTAGAAACAATCAATTAAGCACTAAACGCAAAAGACTTCAAACTTGACCTTTTATGGATATTAATGAAGCAAGGGTTAAATCGATAAACGACGAACGAGAAAGTGTAATCGAAACTAAAATACCGGTTTTTATAAACAAAAATTAAAAGACCTTAAAGTTCTGTATAATGAATATTCTATATAAACAAGTAATGATCTGTTCCCATGCAGATTCATTGTTGGGAAGTTCAACTGTACATGTATTTTTTAAACAGTTTGCATTTTATGTATGTACATAGATATATAATGTATTATTTATACATAAGAAGTTTGTTTTTTTTTGTGTTTGTTTTCAGTGTAAATAACTAAAGAAATATGTTTGATTTTTGAAAATGATCTTGTTTTTCCCAGAATTCCCCTTTTTGTGCCACTTATTTTTTTAAAATCCCCTTTTTGCACCCTTTTTGAAAATGTTGAACGGTTACGCTGTGTATAATGGCTGCAGAGGTTAAATCAAAGAAAAGAAGATCAACCCACCACAGAAGTTCAACACAAGAACAAAAAAAAAACTACAACAACAAACTATTTTAATTGTTTGCATGGTTACCCTTGCGCATTATTAAAAAGTCCCACATAGGATGCTTATATATGTATATATAAAGTCGTGCAAAATAGTTGTTTTAGAAAATAAAAATCGGAAACCCATATACATAAGTGATTATTATTTATAAATAACACATAAAACATACCAAACATAAAAGAATCAATCTAAATAAAAAAAAACATGTAGCGTTGTTGACATTTTCTGACTCAATTAAGACATAAGTTGCTTGCATTGTTGGCGCTTTAAAATCAATTTGCAAGGATATAATATGCATTTGCATTTATTTATGTATACATTTACTAAAAAAAAAACTGTATTTTATCCATGTCAATGTTTTAAAACAATAAATAGTGTTGTCAAACGAAGAATATGGAGAAGAATAATTTGTTTTGTACTTGTAATGTTATGACGACGATAGCAGATTAGATCTCTGTACGTAAGTTTAACGGTTTTTTGTTAAAAAAAAAGTCGTAAAGTTAGATGAGTTTAAAAGGCCTCAGAAAAAATCGCAGACCGCCAAAGAAGTCAAATTGCGATTTTTGTCGACGAGCGCTAACCTTGCATGTTTGTGCGAAAATAAATGAGCAGGGTAACCATTTTGGCATTTTTGCAGCTCATATCAACACTAAAAACTTTAATTTAGCTGAACAATTTTCATTTGGCACTTTTTTTTAGCTCTTTTAAAAAATGTGATAATTTTCTTTCGATTGATTTAAAAAGTTGGGAGCAATAGTGTCAGCGATTAAAACTTTTACCCATGCTAAAACCAGAAAATCTAAAATAATTTCTTGGTTTTAACTTATTTCGTTCGTATTTAGTAAAATTTTCTTAAATGAAGAAACAAGCCATATTTTTTGGTGATTTAGTAAATAAATCCTTCCGTAAAAACCGTGCGATTTTTACAAAAATGATAAAAAAATTGAAAAATAACATGGCACCACTGTGAAGACAACAAGCGTCGAATTTAAAAATTAACTGCCAATTTCACGATATCGAAAGAACACCTTTTTTCGCACAAATACATTTGAAACAAAAACAAAGTTTTTAGAATTTGTATTTGTTTCCAATGTAGTTGTGCGAAAGAAAGGTTATTTCGTATTAAGTGAAATAGGGAGTTAATAAGATTTTAAAATCGTTTTCTGAAATCTAAAAAAATTAAAAAAAGTTATTATTTTTTAATTGGGACAGCCGAAATTCGAACCAGCAGCTTGATAGATAAAACGCCGCCTTGGGCAGCCGCTTAGAAAACTCGACTACGAATGCTGTTTCTAACAAAGCATAAAATAGATTATATTGAAGCAACTACTTAGTTGTTTAGTATATATTCATATAGATAGATCATTTACATACATTTTTATGTGTATCGAAAAATTAGAGGCAGTCGTTGTTTTTTGGTCATATCTCAGCCATTTGTGTAGCGATCATGCTCCAAGAAATGGTGGACTATATGTGACATAAATGAAAAACAACCTAGCCCCTATCATATCTGCGGTCTTCGGAAAACACATATCAAACATAAGACGGAATGGGTAGCCCTCGCGAATGGGTAGTCATCTTGCCGCGATGCGAGGGCTTAAGTACAAGGACGTTTAGAGTCATGCTGGCGGTAGTGACGTTAGTCAAGACCGGTAGGGCCTCCCATGCCAGAAGGGTCTAAACCGAGTACGAACCAAGAACTACCCCCCCCCCCCCCCCGTCTATTAGCGTCTGTTTCTCCTAGTTGGAGCGGCTAATGACTAGGTCCGCTGGCCTTTTTACGGTCAATTGTTTGCCTTCTGAAGGCTGTCGGTCCGCAATAAAATCCATCAGCGTCTGTTCTCATAGTGAGCGGCTGATGGTCTGCGTCTGTCTCCAGAGGAGCGGCAGGTATAATTTCGCCTGGCAGTAGGCATAAAATGCAACCCCACCACACCCCCCACGAAATGTCCGAAAATTCATGCCCTACGTATCCGGTAAAGGGCTTCATAATCTCCGGAGACCCTACTACTACAGCGTCGGTATCAGGCTGTAGTATGTCGAATGCTACTGAAACCTCGACTAGCAAGGTGGTTGCGCCAGGCTCTGTTAGTCGATTAGCTACTAGTGCGCAAAAACTCACGGCTAAGCCTTCAGGCGGTCGTAAACCAAGCTTGGTACAGGGTTCTTCGAAACCAGGTACCTCCAAGGCTTCCCAGGTCCGGACGGGAGAAAAACCCGTCAAAACCCCTTCCTCGGGTGCTGGCTTGACGGTGCAGACTCAGTCTACCGGAAATCCAGTTTCCCATGTGCCGAAACCTGTGCAAAGAGAGCATACGAAGAAAGATTCGATGCCCTCTGATGTACCTCCCCCAGCCTCTACGGCAATTATTAAAAAACCCCAAAGGCACATAAACCCATCCAAACGGGCCTTTATAACCAGGCGCTCCGCCTACAAAATTATCAGCCGACTTGGTGAAAAACCGGTTGGTGAGCTCACGGAGCAGGAGAAAACCTCTCTCCAGTGGGCAAAAACCCATATTGAGGGTTTAAAACGTGCACCTCCCTCTGCAGAGGAAGGCAATCCTGAACGGAAGCCAACCGAAGCAGCGCCTAAACGGCAGCGGTCTGGGGAGGACACGCTTCCTGGGACTAAAAGGTCCAAACACACGCCTCAACGGCCGCAAAACAGGTCGTACAAAGATTGACCGCAACGCAAGTGACGGCACCATTTCGTCCAAAAACTGGAAGCTGGTTGTCGTCGCACTTAGTAGGGCGTTCCTGAGTGTTCTAAGGGGAAACCCTGGACCACCACCACAGTGTGAAGATGCCGGTTGGTATCAAGGGCACATTAAATTGATAGCGTGTGCAGATGAGCGTTCAGCGCTGCTGTACAAGGATGCCGTGGAGTCCCTGGGGGAAGTTTGGCAGGGCGCTAAGATTGAGGCAATACCTCTGGCCGATGTACCGCAAAGGCCCAGATCTATTGCCAAGATCCCCGCTGAGCCATCCGACCCCAAGGAGATCCTGGAAATTATACAGCTAAGTAACCCCCAGCTACCCACACAGGACTGGAAAGTAGTGAGGGTTTCTGAATCTGTTGAAGAGTCCAGGAAGGCCACTGTTGTGATAAACAGTGACTCTCTGCCGTCACTTCGGAAGACACAGGGGAAGATTTTCTATGGATTTGGAACTATCTTCCTCCGAGTCTATAAAGGTGACGACAGAGGGAAGCCTCAAGCTCCGGCGACTACCACCACCACAACAACAGCATCAACGGAGTGCATGGAAGACGAATCTGCTACGTCATCGGCCAATAAGGACACCCAATCGGTCAGTGGACTTGTGGGTGACTTCCTTGGTAAGATGGGAGTGGCGGATGATGAGGACATCCTTCTGGAATCGGACGACGATCCAGAGGATGCCAACGTCACAGTCGTCCATAGTGATGAGCTATGATGAAGGTGACACAAATCAACCTTCATCACTCTAAAGCGGCGTCAGCTGCCCTTCTCCTCCGATTAGCTTCAGGCACGGAGGAGCTTATATGCATCCAAGAACCATTGTTGTATAGAGACAGGGTTTGCGGACTCAGATTAGACGGTTACAGTACTCTGTACGCAGCCGATCAAGGTAAGACCAGAGCTTGTGTTATGGTCAAAAACATCCTTAAAGCTTTCATTCTTTCTGATTTTAGCGATAAGGACACATGCACTGTCGCAGTAGAGTGCAAAACCAGTACAGTCTGGTTTATGAGCTGCTACATGGCACACGACCAGGGTGCTAACCCTCCAAACACCACAACCAGGAAGGCGATGTCGCACGCTAAAAGGCACAACATCCCCCTAGTAATATGTGCAGATGCGAATGCACACCATACCGTCTGGGGCAGCTCGGATGTCAATCCACGAGGTGAGTCGCTTTTGGACTTCATAGTAGAAAATGAATTAACAGTAGTTAATAGGGGTAGTGAGCCCACCTTTATTGTGACTAACAGAAGGGAGGTTCTTGATATTACGCTTATTAGTGATAAGTTCGCGGATATGATTAGCGATTGGAACGTGTCTAAGGACTGTTCCTTCTCTGATCACATGTATGTTGATTTCAATTTTTCCTTTAGAGTTGATTCAGTTAAACCCTACACGAACAGAAGAAGGACTAACTGGTCTATCTATGCGAGTGTACTCGGCGACAAGTTGCCTATGTGCCCAGTTCTCATAGACAGTGTGTCCATGCTCGACTCCGCAGTGGAGTCATTGACCGGTGCCTTAATGGAGGCAACAAACGAAGCCTGTAAAATAATGGACAGGAGGGGCAAAGCTAAGCCCATATGGTGGAATGCGGAAATTGCTGAAAAACGCAAGGAAAGCAGGAAGCTCTTTAATGAGGCAAAACGTAATGGTGTTTGGAACAATTACAAGTCCTCAGTTAATGAATTCAAGAATCTTATAAGGAAGGCCAAGAGACAGTCATGGAGGAAATTCTGCAGTGACGTGGAAAACTCCTCGGAGACAAGTCGGCTTCGTAAGATTTTATCCTATAATCCAGCTATTCCATCATTTATACGGAAGATGGATGGATCCTGGACCACAAACAGTCGGGACACCCTTGAGGTCCTGATGAATACACACTTCCCTGGTTGCACTGATGATGTGCCTAGGGAGGAAACTTTTAGCGGCGCTCGGGATATCTCTAATATTCCGATAACTCGCCATCGTGTGGAATGGGCGGTCAAAAGCTTCCATCCCTTTAAATCTCCAGGCCCGGATGGCATTATCCCAGCGGACCTACAAAATAACCTGGGAATATTGATGCCATGGCTCTTGGCAATATTTAGAGCCTGCCTGAGTCTCTCACATGTCCCAGCAACGTGGACATCATATAAGATCGTCTTCATCCCCAAGAGTGGGAAGACATCTCACACTATGGCTAAAGACTTTAGACCAATTAGTCTATCCTCCTTTCTACTGAAAACACTGGAGAGGATTTTGGATATTCACATTAGATCATCATTAGGACCCAATTCCCTGTCACCGGCTCAGCACGCCTACACGAAGGGAAGGTCCACTGAAACTGCGCTTCACTCATTGGTGGGCCACATAGAGAGATCCCTGCATTACAAGGAATTTGCTTTAGTGGCATTCCTGGATATTGAGGGCGCTTTCAACAATGTTAAACCTGAATCGGTTATTAACGCTATGAGACATTTGGAGATCGACCCAGCGATCATTCAATTTGTCAGCAGTATCTTGCACTTCAGGCGTATCGAATCCAACTTGGGCGCCTCGAACATTTCAAAGGTTGCGACTAGGGGCACCCCGCAAGGTGGTGTACTGTCACCTTTACTTTGGAATCTGAATATAAATACCCTACTCAGAGCCATGGAAAGGACGTGCTGCAGAACGGTCGCATATGCGGATGACGTTGCAGTTGTGGCTATGGGTAAAGATCCCAGACTTTTGTCTGAACTAATGGAGTCCGCACTGGACGTCCTAACAAAATGGTGCCAGGGATGTGGACTGGATGTAAATCCCGCCAAAACAGAACTGGTACTTTTCACAAGGAGATACAAAATTCCCAAATTTAATACCCCGAGGATAAAAGGGGTGTCACTGGAACTGTCTGACAGCGCCAAGTATCTTGGGCTAATATTGGACAGTAAACTGAACTGGAGGATGAACACCAGCTCCAGGACTAATAAAGCGGCTACTGCATTATATTGCTGCAAAAGGGCCATTGGCCTAAACTGGGGAATTAACCCGAGGAATGTATACTGGCTATACGAATGTGTCATTAAACCCATTCTCTTCTACGGGGCAGCTGTTTGGTGGCCGGCGCTCAAGGCGAAGAGTCATCAATCCAGGTTTGAACGTACAATGAGAATGGTGGCGATAGCGGTAACAGGTGCCATTAGAACAACCCCCTCTAAGGCATTGTTTACGATTCTAAACTGGTTACCACCAGACATTTTGGCGAAAAGGTTAGCTGCGAACGCGGCGGTAAGACTAAGGGCCACCGGAGCATGGAGAGATTATAATATCGGACATGCTAACATTCTGAATGATATTAATTGGCACATGGATGTTGATTATGTCACACCCGAGCCAATCTTTGATCCTGGCTTCACGGTAAGCATTATGGATAACGTGGTCCACTATGATGACCTGCAAATCCCCGCGAATACGATTCGAATCTTCACGGACGGGTCTAAAACACTGTATGGTGTCGGTTCTGGCATATACTCCGAGCAGCTAAACTGGAGCATTCCTTTAAGGCTGCCGGACCACTGCAGTGTAATCCAGGCCGAGATAATGGCCATCCACACAGCCGCGAAACGCATCCGGTACGATGAAATATCTGGAAGGGATATTCACATTATTACCGATAGCAAGGCGGCCATAAGATCCCTGGAGAATGTGTTCATCACATCGAGAATTGTCCGAGAATGCCGGATGTCTCTGGAGGAGATAGCGAGACATTCACTGGTCACCCTTAATTGGGTCCCCGGACACGGGGACATACATGGGAACTGCATGGCGGATTCGTTGGCGCATGCAGGTACCACCTTGAATCGGGACGGTTCCACATATGTAGGTGCTTCACTCCCAAGGTGTAAGCAACTTATAGCGCATAAGTTTCATCTTATCGCCAGTCAGAGGTGGCACGATGAAACCACCTGTGGGGAAACCAGGAAAATCTGGCCCATCATAGATGAAAAAAGGACACGGCGGGCATTACAGCTGTCCAGACATCATCTAAGAAACCTAACTGCGGTTATAACTGGCCACTGGCCAATTGGGAGGCACGCCCAGAGGCTGGGGCTCCCTTATAACGACTTGTGCAGAAGTTGCGGCGATGAGGAGGAGGAAGAGTCAACGGAACATCTTCTCTGTAACTGCCCGGCTTTCGGAGACTTAAGACTCAAAATGTTTGGTCGAAGAACCCTTGGGGACAAAACTTGTCTCTCTGATGTTGACGTAAATAGGATCCACTCCTTTATTGAATCGACCGGTTGGCTGCATGGGAATACTAGCAGCCAGATTTCATAGGACCCATGGGAGACGGCGTGATATGGTAACACAACGGGAACTAAGCAATGGACCCACGTGAGCTGTGCTTGATCACGGCTGCCAATGGAACCTAACCTAACCTAAGACGGACAGACGGACATCGTTAAATCAACTTCACTCCTCATACGGACCCAGAATATATATTCTTTATAGAGTATAAGATCAATATTGTAGAGATCCTCTTCCACCTGTGGTGACGGTGGAAGAGGATCAAGTATAACTTGGATTTTAAGGTAATCGTAATGGAACGTGATCCATTACTTTTCCAGTCTGGAGGGCGTCCTCCTAATATTTCTTATTTAGTTGTTTTAAAGAACAACAAATAAACTTTAGTAATTAATAACAATCTTTCTGGCTGCCAAGCAAGGGCTTAAGTTTGTAAAACAGCTAATGATGGTTTAAAACGAAATTGATGTTAGTAAAACCTCCCAGCCACACGCAGAGAAAAAACATGATTAATGAATGTTCACTACGACCATTTTTATTCAAATTTGCCTAGTATGTTTACCCAAATAAACTTATTGTAATCCTTATTTAACTTGGAAAAAAATTTTTTCTCCTTAACATTTTTTAATCCACTATAATAATATTATATGGTGTTTTATACCTTAAAAGTTACTATGATCTAGCTAAACATATTAAATCATGTGAAATATTTGCTACTATAATGTATATATTATCAACTATATAATTAAAATCATAATATTTGCTGTACACTAAAGGTATGTTTGATACCATCATTTTGCAAAACACATTCTCTAAATGAGCAAACATTTATTGTTAAAACAAACAGTGTGTGTTTATAAAGCAAATAAAACCTTCTTCTACGTCTTTTTCCGTCTGCGAGAGTCAGTTAATCGGGAAACATGAATGACTATAAAATAATTAAAAGTTTTTCGGAAGAAAAAGGCCATGCACCATTGCAAAATTAAGGAAATAAATTATTATACGTTTATTGAAACAGGTAAGTTATAAATATATTTATAAATGTATGTATTTAATTTTATTTATTAATACCCAGCTAGCATAGGCTGTTTGTTAGACGATTATGTTCAATATACAACTCCTAAAAGAGTGTTCTGATGATTATCTGACGAGTTACAAAAACAAAAACATCTACATTTTTTTATTTATTACTTTTTTTTACATTTTTGACACGCTCGTTTTTTAATCTTGAATGAACCTTTTGCGACTCTCTGTAAGAGTCATATAACAATTACTGAGCAGGGCTGTCAGATGTGGCGATTTCTCGCCAAACGTGGCGATTTTCAAACTTGTTTGGCGACCTAATTTTCGATTTGGCGACATTGCGATTTTTTTGGCGATTTATAAAATAGTTGGCGATTTTGTTGGTTATTTTTGATGAGCCATGAATTTGTATTGAAATTTGTTAAATTCAATACAAAGAAATCATTTTTTTTTTATTCTAGTATTTCAATGTATGAAATTTGATGCATTCATATGTACGACCAGAATTTAAAACTAAATTGTGTTGAAACGGCTGATGAAGATAATGAAAATCTTCGAGAAATATTTTTTTTTCACATTTAAATGTGCTCTTGAAAGAAGTAATAAGTAGAATTCTTTAAAAAATGAGTATAATTAAAGTTTATGAATATTTTTCCATTGTAAAATGTGACAAATTATCACAGATAAAATTCGTTGTTGTTAAAGATTTTTATGAATCCTTACGCACCTTTGGATGTTAATGAAGCGCAATGGAAAAAATGCCGTTTGTTAAAAGATAATTTTAATGATGATATTCAATCTCATTTAAATCAGTTTAAGCCAACAATTTATAGCTACAAGGATACGGCAGGTTCGTACTATTTTAAGGAACTTACATTGGCTGTTCTTTATATGCTGGTTATTACAACAAATAATGCCTGTGTTGAAATAATGAACTCTACTAAAATTCGCCTTCGAAGTAGAAAGCGATATTAAGTTTTCGAAACGTTTTTACGAGTTAAAAGTTATATGAATGTTAATAGTAAATGTTGCATTTCTTTTTTACCTTCACAATGTATTCCAAAAAAGGGAGTCTTCTCGGTGAAGTATATAGCGTTTTAGATATATCATAGAACCGCAACTACATACAAATGTATTGCATATCCAATATTATCTGCAGGGTTACCGCAAAAATTCTTGTTTTGTTACTTTAAGTATACTACTATAAAATATTATAACATTGCACATTTTTTGTGTTCACTATCATTTTTACTTTGTTCTAAATAAAAATTTAACAAAATATATCATGGCGACAATATTTGAATTTTTGGCGGAATTTAGCGATACGGAACAAATTTTTTTTTGGGATTTATAAAAAAATATTTTTAATTATTCTAAAAATACATTTATTATTGTCAAAAACTAAAAAATAAATGCTTTGGCAATTTTAGCGATTTTTGACATTGGATTTGGCGAAAAAGTTTGAAATCAATCTGACAACCCTGTTACTGAGCTACCTAAATAAGAGCGTTTTTGAAATATGAAAATTCTATTGCCAATACCGTTTCAATAAAACAAACCGACCTAAGGATTTGTAAAATAAAATTTTCCGACAGGATGGTGTTGATTTCGCGACTTTAAGGTTTGTTTGATATAAATTTTTTGAAAATTAGAAGTTTTGACATGAAAAACACGCTTGATGCCCTTATTTAGGTAGCTCAGTTATACGGATGAGCATTTCACGAGTCGTAAAATAATCCCTACGTGAGTCTCTTACGACCCTTGGCATTATTTTTCAAAGATTCTTAAGATATTCTCTACATACATCATAAACGATTCCCTTTAGGATTAATATAAGAGTCGTTTGCTGTGTTATGGAAGAATCTCTCATACGAATCAGCACGTGTAATAGTTTCACCCGTGCGAGGAATCGTCTACAATTAAAAAATGAGCTCGTCGACGATCAAAAACACTCGTCATGAGATTCCCAGTAGACTCCTAGACGATTGAAAATGTTAGCTGGGTATATGCTAAGCTGTATATCGTTAACTAAAACGCAAAAGGCCCTATCTAACACTTTGAAAATTTTACAGGAGAAGAAAAACTATTTAAAATGGTAAATTGATAATTTGCCTCAAACTGTTTATTATTATTCTTTCTTCTATTTTTCTTGTTAAACCAACCAGTGGTTTTGACAAGTAACAATGTTGCATAAAATGCAAACTGTTAGTTATGTCTATTAACGTTAATCGTATAATATTTTAAAATCGCTAATTTTGGTCGAAAGATTTCAAAATTTGTTGTGGACATTTGTGTTGATGCAATACATCAGAATCAATGAAAAAAAGTCGATTTTTAATTTTTGGTTAGTTAGGGCCTTTTGCGTTTTAGGTAGCGATATGTATATATGTATGTTGCAAAGTATATGTATTTATTTTTAATAAAACATAAAATTTTTAAAATATTTTTTTTTATTGGTTTTATTGTGAGAACCATAAAACATGTTCAAATAGACAAGAGTGCACAAAAAGGCTAAGAAAGTTACTGCAGTCTCAGAAAACGGCTTCCCTGGAAAAATATCTTAAGGAACTTGATGCAACTACTCAATCAGACTACTCATTATGGCGTGCAGCTAGAAATCTTAAAAGACCAGTTATCACTAAACCACCATTAAGAAACTTGAATGGAAGTTGGGCACGAAATGATGAAGAAAAAGGAAATCTTTTTGTTAATCATTTGAAAAACGTATTTACCCCGCATACATCTCCCGATATTGTAGTCGAGTTGCCACCAGTTGCTGTTAGAGCTGCTGTTCCACTTAGATTTGAGATAAAAGAAATCGAAAAGGCTATTCATAATTTAAACCCCAAGAAAGCCCCTGGTTTTGATAAGATCAGCAACAAAATGCTTTTAGAGCTACCCAGCATAGCAAAGAAAATTATTCTTTTAATTTTTAATGCCATTTTACGACTTGAATACTACCCACAAGAATGGAAAGTATCCTTAGTTACAATGATACCTAAGCCAGGAAAGGATCCTACAAAAGTTGAGTCATATAGACCTATTAGCTTATTGTCTAATATATCAAAGCTGTTTGAGAAGCTGTTAGTGTCAAAATTAGCCCCAATTTTAAATGTAAATAGATGTATTCCTAACCATCAATTCGGCTTTAGAAGAGAACATAGCACAATCGAACAAACCCATCGTATAGTAAACGCCATAAGAAAAGCCTTTGAAGAAAAAAAATATTGTTCCGCCCTCTTCATCGATGTTTCCCAAGCTTTTGATAAAGTCTGGCATGAAGAGTTATTACATAAATTGAAGCTAAACTTACCAGTAAACACACACAAGCTGTTAGAAAGCTACTTAGTCGGCCGAAAGTTTATTATTAAAGAATGTGATTTTATAAGTTCTCCTCAGCCAATTGACGCTGGAGTCCCTCAGGGAAGCATCATGGGCCCACTCTTATACCTTATATATACCTCAGACATGCCAACAAACAACCACACCCTAACTTCAACATTTGCTGATGATACAGCTTTTATAAGCGTACACGAAAACTGTCATGAAGCATCCCGTTACTTGCAGGATCATATATTTGAACTGGAAAAGTGGTTAAAACAATGGAGGATAAAGGTCAATGAGCAAAAATCCGTACATATAACATTTACCTTGCGTCGGGAGTCATGTCCCCCTATTAAAATCAATAATCAATTAGTGCCCCAGCAATCGCATGTAAAATATCTCGGTATTCATCTAGATCGGCGTTTGACATGGAAATGCCATATAGAAGCAAAACTAACACAAATGAAACTAAAAGCAATTCAAATATATTGGCTTATTGGAAGAAATTCTGTTCTTAGCCTCGACTGCAAACTTCTACTTTATAACTCTATATTGAAGCCAATCTGGTGCTACGGTATTCAGCTATGGGGCACTGCCTCGGCCTCAAATATCGAAAAAATTCAAAGGCGCCAAAATAAACTTCTTCGAATAATCACAGCCGCTCCCTGGTATGTTAAAAACTCTAATATTCACAAGGATCTCAATGTGCCATTAGTAAAAACTATTATTACGAAGTACGCAGCAAAATATTTAAAAAGGCTTGAGTCGCACCCAAATCCACTTGCTCGAAATATTTTAAATGACAGTGGACACTCTAGATTAAGGAGAAGAGATACCGCAGGACTCATCCGAAGGGAAGACCGCTGAACATCTACATATGTGAACAGAAACCGTGAGGAGAAAAATTTTCGTCTAGCATTGGCAGGACAAAAATAAAGTATTAGTATAAGATTTGATTAATTATTGTTAGTTCATATTTAATATATGAAGATTCAATAAATAAATAATGAAAAAAAAAAAAAAAAAAAAAAAAAAAAAAAAAAAAATAGACATGGTTAGGAAGACAATTTGTGTTTTTCTTCTAAACATAATAATATTTAATTATAAGCTATAAATATTATTATTATTATTATTTATTAATAGGTATTCAAATTGTATATACATATTTACATATTCATTAATTTACAAAATTGTGGTATCTATATTTGGCATAACATGAATGTTGTGAGCCAGATTGGCATAATACTAGATATTATTTTAATTTAAGATTATTAATTTCTTTTAATTTCATTTACAATAAAGTTTATACAAATTTATAAATTCATGCTAAAAATATTTTTGTACATTAAAGGAAGACTAGAAATTGAATTCATTCATTATTAATTCCCAAATTCGGCTTTCAGTTTGATTATAAGAACTGTATCAATAAGAGATAACCCACGATAATTTACCGGTAAGGATGTATCACCTTTCTTAAAAAGCGGGATCATGATCGAACTACGAAAGCTTGATGGTATCTTTTCATGTAAAAATATTATGTTAAATATTGTCAGAATTTCGTGAATAAAACAAGCAGGAGCGAATTTATAAAATTCATACGTAATACCATCTTGACCAGGAGCTTTATTACATTATAATTTGTTAACAACGTACGAAATTTCACAAAATTCTATGGGCGAATCTAGAACAGGGTTAGTAATGTATGGCATGCACCAGCTTATTGTGTTATTGTTTTCAATATTTTGTAACAATTTGCTAAAATGAGTTCGAAAATCATCTGCTCTTAAGTTGCCTTTGATAACCTGCTTACATGCTCTCATTGATTTTGACAGTTTCCACCAATCATTACTGCATTTGACTTTATTTAACTCGTCTAAATTTTTGTTGTACATTTCTAATTTTTTGTCTTTGCATAATTTTACATATTTAGCTCGATATAGAAAGTAACGGGATTTGTTTGTAATTGTGTGATTTTTTCTGTATAGCCTTAGCTTTTTTAACATAAACTTTCGATAACGAGCACACTTCCAGTCAAACCATTTTTGCTTGGGGTCAAAATAAGTTGTATATGCATTTAACCTTGCAGCTTGTTTTATTTTATTTGACGTTAAAGTAACCAAATCATCAATGGGAACATTTGTTTGTATATCAACGATTGTAGTAAGGGAGCTAAGTTTTTTGACATATATAGGCTTATGTTTGTCTTTCCATCGCAATCTGAGCAGAGAAGAATTTTCATTTCTTTCCGCATTTGGACATAAACATTTAATTTTTAAACATAGCGGCATGTGGTCAGAGTAGAGAAATTATCAACAAATTGCAAGAAACTATGTGAACAAATACAATAATCGATGACAGAACTACCCATAACACCGCAAAAGCTGTATTCTCCTTCAGCATCGCTACCTGTCCTTCCGTTAAGCACAATCCCACCTAAATCTTCAATTAACTCCATAAGTTTTTTCAATTAACTCCATAAGTTTTGTGTATTAAAAATTGTATCTTTCGAGCATCTATATTCTCTTGTATGTGGTAAACCTTGTAAAAAATTTGAGTCCAAAATTTGTTCATCAGAAATTCTGGCATTGAAATCACCAACAATGCAAAAATTGGTAGGGTTGAGCTCTCGCAAAAAATATTCAAATTTTGCTAAGTCCGAATTCCAATTCGTACAGTTTTTAGCCGTTAATACTGAGTTGCTGTATATATTTAAAAATTTAAAAGTATATATTTTCCTAAGTTCATTTTTAAAACCAAACAAACAGCCACCACTTGCCCGTCCCGCGCTATGTACTTTCTTTGATGCAATCCAGTGTAGAGAATAATCTTTAAAATAGGAAGTAAATAGATGTTGATTAGCTGCAACTACGTGGGTTTCGAACAGAAAAAATACATCAAATTTATTTATATAGGTTAAAAAATTACCAAAGTTTATTGATTTAGCATAGCCAGCTATCGGTCGGAGATAAGGCCGATTTTCAGAGCTTTAGTAAGCGACACCGGGGTTTGATATACCATAGAGGAGAGAATCCTTGCACCCGGCCGCTGTCCCAACCATGATATCAAGGCCGTCTTTGGGTACACTGGGGCCCTCGGGCACTCTAGAATTCGGGGCCCACTGCAAATTTTAAAAAATGATTGACAAGAAGAAACATTTTTCTGTTGCGGTTTATACATTTGTATTTATTGTGGCTAATTGATACAAATAAAATAATTTTATTTTAAAATTAACTGTCTTAAAAAAAATAAACTAGAATATTAAGTTGCAAAATAAAATGATGCTGGATTGCCTTGGTTAGCATAAAGGTTTCTTTCGCGACTTTTGTTCAGCAAAATCTTCTATTAGATCCTTAAAGTCTATTTTTTGAAGGACGTCACTCTCTATGCACATAATTGACAAATTACATAGTTGTTCTTGCGACATAGTGGTTTGTAATTCATTTTTTATTCTTTTTAGTTGTGAAAATGAACGTTCACCCCTACAATTGGTAATCATTAAGCAAAGAAATATTCTTGCAGAAACTTCAACATTTGGAAAAGTTTCCTCCAGCTTATGGGACTTTATTAGATTATGCAAGAATGAGATACTTAAATCTTCTGATTCCTTTGCTACGGTCTTAAGCTACTGCCTCAAATAAAAACATTCTGATTTGAATTCATTAGCATTAATGTCTGCGGTATACAATTCTGCAAAATCTTTGCATTTTTATGTTAACTGCTCAGAATCAATTGTTGCTAATTGAGAATGGAAACTAAATTTTTTTCTTGGTATGCATTTTCACGGTTTTTTAAATGAGCATATAATGTATCGATTATAGGAATAAACGTATCTTCACGGAATTTTTCTTTGCCATTCAACTGCACATTTTCTGGCGGTCCTTCAAAAAAATTGATACGTGTGCTGCTAATTCTTATTCTTTCAGACTTATCCTTATAATCATAATTTGGAATTTTTTCTTTAGCGGTCGCTTCATACTGATCACAATGATTGCGGGCGTTACTAACATAATCTACCACAGAAGCATAAAGTTTAGTTGCAAGGTACATGGTAATATTAATATTCTGTAAACTTATGCTTGTTTTATTCATAGCACACAAAAGTTCATCCCATTTCTCTGTTAAAAGACTAGTCCCTAATATTTCCATCTTTTTGGCTAGTCTTTGGGCTTCATTTCTTGTTTCTCCGGGTTGATTAGTGTCATTTGCAATTGATGGCAAAGCTTCATAAATATGGTTATAACCATTTTTTAGAGAATGAATAGCATTTGCACGTGCAGACCATCTTGTATCCGGGAGAGATTTCAAAACTTTATTTGCGCCTAAATACCCTGTCATAATTCCCCATCTTTTGGTCGAAGTCGAAAAAAAATAAAAAAGTTTTTGCACGAGTTGAAAGTATGTTACTGCTTCTGAAACACATTGAACAGCCTGAACACCTACTAAATTTAGGGAATGTGCCGCACATGGGACAAAAATTGCAAATTCACGTTTTTCTTTTATTCTTTTTTGAACACCAGAATAATTTCCAGCCATATTTGCTGCATTATCGTAACTTAGCCCGCGACAGTCTTTTGTAGGAATATCAAGGCTTTAAAGAAAGTTTAATATGGTATCTGATATGTATTGAGCATTATGTGTTTCCATAGGAAAAAATTTCAAAAATCTCTCAATAGGCTTTCCGTCTTTTAAGTATCTAATGATAAATGTCAGTTGGTCCACATGGGAGAGATCTGGTGTATAATCCACACTAATATTTTAATGCTTTTAGCTCCTTAACAATTGTTTTTAATACCTGCTGTCCCATTATATTATTAAATTCATTACAAACATTTGCAGACAAATATGATGTATTTCCTTCCACGTTTTCCCATATTTCTTATATGATTAGCAAAAAAGGGATCAAACTCACCAATTAGTTCCAAACATCCCAAATAGTTTCCGTTATTTTGAGACCCCAATATTTCATTATCACCCCGAAAAGCAAGACCTCTGGAAGCCAAACATTTTACTACTGCAACGATTCTTTTAAGTACGTTCTTCCAATAATTGACTTCTGTATTATGTTGAGATATCAACTCACTGTCAATTCATCCAGAAGTGCTGCTTCTTGCGGCGTAACTCATCATTGATTGCCTGTGCTGTAAACTATTTTCATGCTCCATTAGTAAATTACTTTTATGCTTCCAATCTTTATATCCGCTTGGAAAACTCAAATTATGACCAGTACCAATAGCAGTATTAAATAAGCGACAGCAAAAACAGTACACGCATTTTTTTGACGGAGAGTAAAGTATCTAGTTTTTTCTGTACCACTTGAATCGGGAAAAATCGCAGAAGTTTCGGAGAAATCACAATTTTTATTTTGGAAAAACTCTGGCCCTTTTCGATTCCAGATATCGCGTAACTCTTCTGTTAAAACTGGGTCACAGTACGTACCAGGATCAGGAGATACCTTTTCTATGCTTGCAGTTGGTACATCATTGAAGATTGAAGTGGATGGTTCAGCATCTGATGGGAGAGTGATTGTGCTTGCATCTGGAACTAGCTTAATAATATTATCATTTTTGTCACAAGGAAGCTCATTTCCCTGTTGAAATTGAGAAATTGAGGGTAAGGAATCGCTCAGATTGCTTGCGTCTTCAACCACAAAAAATGAAGTAAGCTTAGGCAGTTTTCCTGTCATTTCTTGTTGAGCTACAACTTTTTTTCTTTTCTGTGAACCACTTAAATATGTTCTTTTCGACATAAAGAAATAAGCTATAAAACAATATATTTATGTGTATGTAAACTGTTTACAATATAGACGATAAGACTTTTATTAATAATTTTCAATAGCACATGTTAAACAAAATACTATATTGCAACTTGTCAGCTGATATGAAATTTGACACATCCGGAGAATCACCAAACTAAAGATATTATTGACTTTTATTTGTAGGCATCAGTGATGATAACTTTAACTATTTTTCGTTAAATAAAGCGATTTTAAAACTACTTTCGCAGGAAAAAAGCCATTCTCAAATTATCAAAGCTGCTCATTTGGCAAACCGGATTTTAAAGAAAAAAGGCAGCTTAGCAAGTAAAATGAAAAAAGCATTTATTATTGGATTTTTTTATGTTAAACTCCTTATTTAACTAAATAGTAACAACATTTTGATGGAGCTTGACAGTTGCGCGAAGAGCGAAAAATTCTTTTGGTGGAAAGATATTACTAAATTTTCCTGCATTTTTTAATACTTATTTACACTAATATATATGTATATCATATTATTTCTAATATACAGATAAAGATTAAGATCATCACTAATCATTGGAAAATTTTGCTAAAAATCTCAAATAATTATGTTTTCTTTTGTATACGTTATGGTTTTTTTTTATTTTTAAATTCGAAATTTTCCAAATTAAATTAATTTTTTTTAATAAAATTCGTTTGCAAAAGACTGTGGGAAAATTACGGCCTTCGATACTAATCAAAATAAAAAGTTTAAAATTTCAATAGACAATTTTAAATTTTAATAACAATTTCAATTCGTATCGCATGCCGTAATATGGGTCCTTATTTTTATGTTTAAAATGCAGAATTTGTTTTAAAAAATACTGAACTTAATTTGTGAAATTCTGATTTTGATTTATTAAATTCAATTTGTTTTTTTAAATCTTAAATTTAATTGGTGAGAACCTTCAAATATTTTTTTTTTTAGAAATGAAAAAATAATTCACAAAAAATTGGAGGAAATCGGCATATATAAAAAAATTATCAATTATGATTTCGATTTTTTTTCTTAGTAGGGGCCCCACGATATCAGGGGCCCTGGGCATGGGCCCCGTGTGCTCCTATGGTAAAGACGGTACAGCATGCTATAAACCATAAAACCAAACCTATACAATTAATTGTATTACACTTATTGGGGTTTTATTTCATATGAAGCAAGACCCCAAAAATTAGGGCATTATTTCATTTTTGTTTGGGGTATTATATCATTTCATTGGGGGCTTATTTCATTTCCAAAACTGGGGTTTTATTTCCTATAAAATAAAGCCCCACGCTTTGGGCTGTTATTTCATTTTAGTTTTTTGGAGTTAATTCTTGGTGTGTTATTTCATGCAGCCGTTTTTCTCACATCAATCGCCATTTGTCAACATTTCTTAAATCTTGTCATACACTTTTGGTGAAAAATCGTAAAATAACAATTTCAACAATTTTCAATATTAGTTCTGACATCTAAAGGGTGTTTTTAAAAGAGGTGTATAACTTCGAAATGGAATAGAACAAAAATTTTTTTTTAAATTGACATGAAATGTACTTTATTTGAAAGATAATCTTTTGGCATTAGAATCTAAACTGGACCCATTTTCGATGACTTTTTCCAAAATTTGTGGCCGTATATCGTATATCGGCAATAACGCGGCGAATGATGCCCTACAAGTGGTCAATTGTGTCCGGCTTATCGGCGTAGACTAGCGACTTCACATATCTCCACAAAAAATAGCTTAGCGGCGTTAGATCGCACGATCTTGGAGGCCAATTCACAGGTCCGAAACTTTAAACTATGCGGTTACCAAACGCTTCCTTCAAAAAACCAGTTGTGGCAAGAGCGGTATGACATGTTGCGCAGTCTTTATGAAGCAAGATCGTGGTTTTTCAGCTGGTGAACGAAAAAGTCAGTAACCGTGGATCTATTGCGGTCACCATTGACCACGAAGTTGTGACCAACATCGTGCTTAAAGAAGTACGGACCAATGATTCCACCAGCCCATAAAGCATACCAAACAGTCAGTTTTTCTAGATGTAACTATCGGTGTCTCAACATACACATGATGATTACACAAGGGAACAAAATTGAACTTTATTTGCGTTCACTGCAGGTTTGATTTATTTTTTTATTAATTTAAGGTCTAAATCTCTGCTTTTTTCCATCAGCTCGCATTTTTAAGTTACAGGTACTAATCGAATTTTTGACTTATTTTCAAATATTAAATGTTCAAAAAATCATAACTTTACTCTTCATTAAGCGAAATAGCATTAGTAAGCTTAAAAAAACACATTTTTGAAAATCACCAAAAAATGTCTGAGTAATGGTTGTTTACGTAAAAAAAAATATAACATATTTTTAATTTTTAGTAATCATGAAAAGTCCAAAACGGGAGAAAATTAAAGTCTTATTATTTTCACGTAAGCTCACATAACCAACCTATGAACAAAACGAGATATATATCATAAAAATAAACGAACGCGTTTCGCTTTTATTCATTTTTAAGGGAAGGAAAAAACTTCTATAATAGAACAGCAGCAAACACACACATTAAATATTTTATTGTTGTATGTAAATCGCGATTTTTATCAATTCAGTTTTCTCAGTAAATTGTGAATAAAATCAAATGTTGTGCACCTACTCGTATTACAATGAAGTAAAGCTAAATTTATTCCACATATATTTCACTAGTTTTTAGACGAAAACTGTGATTTTTCGCATTTTTATTTATTATGAATTTTTAAAGAACAAAAATTTTATTTCTTTTTAAACTTTATCGATATCTCTGAAACTACTGGGCAAATTTAAAACCGATGTAAAAACGGTTTCAAGAAAAAAGTATGTATTTTGTTGAGTTTTTAAAAAAAATTACCTTTGATGGAAATGTTTTAGAAAATGAAGGAAAAAACCTTTTTGTTTAAGAAAAATCGAAAATGTTTTGTTTGATTTATAAATAGAACTTAATTTAGTTTTCAAATTTGTTTTCTGATAAATGAAATCATTTTTATTTTTCTATAATATAAGAAAATAAATAAGCAATGTCGCTTGGACCAACCTCACCTCTTGTTTAACTTTTTTCGCGTCACTACATAAGGGCTAAGACAATCCTAAATGGGATTACTTTCGGAAACCAACCCCGGAATTTCATTAAAATAAGTATAACATTTCGTTGGTAGCAGGGATGCTAACCGTACGATAATTAAACAATCCTAAATGGAGGGAAACAAATTTTAATTAATTTCATGTTGCAAAATTACTGTCTTCATAAAAATAATTTAAAGAAAATTAAATTTAATGAACTTAAGCCTAATAAAAAATATCTAAATTTGGATTAAAACCATTAACAGTTCAATAAAATAACCACAATACTAATTATTATACTTTCTGTTTTATTTAAACTCCCAGCTTCAATGTTAGCTATACTTATTTAGCCTGGCCTTTACACCTGCAAGTCCAGGTTCGAAAAACTCAATACACTTAAACTTTTTCACTTACACCATCACATTTTTCGTAATTGCAGACAACGTGCGGCTCAACTTGCAAGATATTTCTGAAGACAATGATGTTTTACAGTCGCAACAAGTTAATGTAAAACACATAAGCAGTGTTACCAAATTAACTTGATTGCGGAAACAATTATTAAAATTTTAACTTTTTTAAGTACACTGAACACTCGGTATTCGCGACTAGCCATTATCGCGATTCTTAGTGGGTAATTTCACGAGAAGGCAGCCAAAATTCCATAACTTTTGATGGGATCGGTATATTTTTTGCTCGATAGGTGTGATCTTAGCCTTTAATTTGCGCAACAAAACGTAAAATTCGACTGAAAGGAACAAAAGTTATTGACAAGCAAAAATGCATTTTCATTTTTTGGATGAGTTTCAGTGTAAAAATTTAATAATTCAAACATATATTATTTTATAATCCCTCCTTTTTCCTGTTATATTTTACAACTGCTACTTATTTTTTATTCGCGAACTTAAATCTTCTCAGAAAATGCCAACGTTTGGCCTCCGTCAATTTGTTAGTCCCAATATTCACAGGGGCCAAAAGCGTGTACGAACATAGAAAGTCCTTAAGGAAGAGTAGGCGACCGTCCAAGCAAATCGTTGGCGACTTTTTCACACAAGTGTCCGGAAAATCGTTTACGTCTACTATTGAGCGCCATTATCGCTCTATGATCTCTAGCGACTCAGTCGTTAGAAACATATGGCCGACACTGTGGTTGATGATCATATGAGTGACAAGAAAAGCTAACTTTGTGCGTGCTATTTCTCTACGAAAAGATCTTGATTGTGACTTACCAATCAACGCAGTATAAACAAAAACTAATCACAACGGCAGCACAGCCGCGAATAACGTTGTAAGTTACAAAATAGTTATTTTTCAGGAAAGCAAAATAACGCGTTTTTAACAGGCAGGATTATTTACTTTTTAATTTTTTTTTTAAGTTGGCAAAATAATGATAATAAGAGCAAATATCAAGAAATTTTAATTTTTATTACATGGAATTTTACAGCTTATATTTTTTTTAAAGGAAAAACGTTTCAAACGTTTTCCACGATGCTGAACGATTACACAAGGCAACAAAATCGAAAAATTTTAAAGGCTTGAAAAACCACTATACAATTTTGATGTATTGTGGTTCCAGTAGTACAAATATGGTCCAAATTTAAAATTCTATGGAGAGGTTTTTTTTAAAAAAAATTTTTAGTAAAATTGTAAATTTTTTTAAACGTTTCTTCACATAATTAATGATAACTCAAAAAGTGTTAGTCCGATATTATTAAAATAAACTTAGAAAAATTTAAATTTACATAGCCTTTAAACCGTTTATACATCGCGTTTCAATCGGCCCACTATTTTCGGAGTTATAAGAAAAAATTTAAGCCAAAAATATATTTTTTACGTAAAAATGGCAAATATTTTTGTTTTAAAAAAATCATGAAAAATCGAAAACGGCAAAAATTGTGCAGATTTATTGTTTTATCACAAAGCCATATGTAAAAGCAACAAAATGAGATATCGGTCATAAAAATTTATTGATAATTTTCGAATTTATTCACAATTAAGTGAATTCGCTCATTTTCACAAAATTTTAGTTTTTTTCGCGATATACATAAAATTGAGTAATTAATGTTCTTCTTTCGATTTATTGAATTTTGAAAACATGCTATGTACAATTTTCACATCGAAAATGCATTACATAGTAACATTCATGTATTTTTTGGCAAAACCCTACCTACAATACTGTTTCTATTCTTCGGAAAAACATTTGAATTGGATAAGTTTATATGTATTAAACAGTAGAACATTTATATTTTATTATTTAAATTTATAATAAGAAATAATATAAGAAAATAAATAAATAATTATTATAAACTACAAACTCTGGAATTTTCTTTTATACGATTTTCTACTATTGTTGAATAACGAAGTGTTACTCTGAATACTCCAGCAAAAATCAGCCATCATGTGTGCATCCCAGCGGCCCTGGTATCGTTCCTCCATTGTCCGGATATCTTGGTGGAATCGTTCGCCCTGTTCCTCACTCAAGTCTCCTAGATTTTCAGGAAAACGATCTTAGTGACTGTGCAGGTAATGTACTTTGATGCTCATGTTGCATCCAAGATTCTGGAAGTGAGTTAACATCTCTTCAACGTGCGTATCGTAATCATCACCCTTGTTATTTCCTAAGAAATTTTGAATAACCCATACAAACGAATCCCATGCATTTTTCTCAATTTCTGACATTGAACTGCCAAAATCAATATCTTTGACCAATTTGCGAATTTGTGGGCCATTAAATATGCCTGCTTTCAGCTTTTAAATACTCAAATTAGGAAACTTCCTTGAAATATACTAGAAACATTCACAATCTTTGTTAAGTGCTTTAACATATTGTTTCATAATACCAAGTTTAATGTGAAGAGGGGGTAATATGATCGGATCTCGGGGCACTAGAGCCACATTTATAACATTTGGCATACCTGGAACCAGTGTTTCCCTAAAAGGCCATTGTTTTCTCTTCCAATGTTCTGCTTTAGCTCTGCTGTCCCATAAACATAAAAAGCAAGGGTATTTGGTAAAGCCACTTTGTTGACCTAATAGGAAATTTACCATCTTAAGATCAACACAAATTACCCAGTTATGTTCATTATACTTTATCTTCTTCATGACCAATGCAATTACAGAGTATTCTTCTTTTACTTTGGTTGAATGTGCGATCGGAAAGGAGTGAAATTTATTTCCATTATGCAAAAGGACACACTTCAAGCTGCGTTTTGATGAGTCGATAAATAAACGCCATTCGTTTGAATCGTATCTCTGGAAGCCCATGGCAGTCATCAAACCAGAAATATCTGTGCAGTACACAAAATAATCCTCTTCAACAAAATAATGAAGTAAGCCTTCTTCTCGAGAACGGTTATACGAAACTTTAGTTTCTTTTGTTATGAGATTTGTTTCTTTCATCCGGGACGCAAGTAATTCCGAAGACCTTTTCGACAATCCAAGGTCTCTAATTACATCATTAAGCTGGTCTTGATTCCATGGTCTCGGCGAGAAATTTTTGTGTGGGATTAACTCGTCATTTTCAGATGTAGATAGCAGTGCTGAATTTGAGCTTTCTGATTTGGAACACATACTTGAGGTTAAGTGTCCTGGTGAAGATGAAAGCACTTGACTAGAGCTTGGACCCTGATCTTCAGCATATTTCATTTCTGGTGAATGTAGAACTGCAAGTGTAAACCCATCAGCAGACCATCGCATATGTTTTCCGAAGCCGGTTTTTGTACTTAAACAAAAATAACAATCGGATTCGTGGCTCGCTGTTTCTCTCCATAGCATAGGCTTCGAAATTTCCAAGCGTCGTCTGTAAAATGAAAAAAATTTCAAAATTTAATTAAGAAATACTTTAAGTATGAAAAATTCCAAATGTATTAACCTATACTTACTTTACGTTAGAAAACCTCATAGATAAATTCAATCGACATGAAATACATATGGTACTGGGTGTCCAATGCTGGTTCAAATTGTGTGGATATATATTATAACAATCTTCATATGACTTTTTCAATGAAGTTAGGAAGCAGTTACGTTTTTTCTCGGTGATATATTGGCCGCACACATAACAAAATGAATCCGGATTGTTTTTACATAAAAATGTTCTGGCTTTCTTGCTCATTTTTATTAATACTTGTAAATTGTTTTAACTTGTAAGCTGAATGACTCTTTATGTAGGGATAAAATGATGTTTCCGTTATCGCAAACAATTCTTGAATAAAGTAAAATGGCTCAAGGAGCTCTTATAAATACTGATACTATTATTTGGGATAACCCTTCCTGTGGGTACAGCTTGTGTGTTCTGCAAATTTGTTTCTTATTCCCAAGAATCATAAAAAACATTAAGGAATGTTATGCAAAAAAATCATCCGTTACAGGTAGCCAACGGAAAAAAGAGCATTTCAGCGTGCACGCACATTTATGAGCGTTTATTAGTTTGCTACCGCAATCGTTAAACAACCTTTCGTTTATTACTTATTTTTTTAATTCTGAAAATCATAAAAATGTCATAAAGGTTTTTTCCAAACAATTTTCTACAAGTAAAGAGGGTTTGCCGAAATCCGGATCGTATAATGCACCTGTGTTTCCGTGTTCTGCATTTTCATTATACCATTTTCTACAGTGCTTGTAAATATGCGACAGCTTCAATTAATTGTAATTAAAAACCTTAACAATGCACCGATTTTCATGTTCATATCTTTTTTAATTCACATGATATGTAGCTTTACTACAAATAAATAAAATTAATACCTTTTGCCGTTTTCGATTTTTTCCAGATTTTTTTCTTCCGAAAAAAAATTTTTTTTACCAATTTTTTGGCTAACAATTTGTTTCATAACTTCGAAACTATTGATCGCATTAAAAATATTTGTATACATATATGATATTGTAAATCATGATTTTTGTAGATTTATTTTAACAAAATAGGACAAGTTGTTTTTGAGTTATGATAATATAAGTGGAGAAATGTCTCAAAATATTGACAATTTTACTTAAAAATTATTTTAAAAAAAATTTATCCATAGAATTGAAAAATGTTACCATTTTTGTACTTAGGTAGCCATGCTGCATCAAATCTATATAGTAGTTATTAAAGCCCTTTTTTGCTGTTGACCTGTGTTATCTTTGTACAAAATTTTTAGTAACTTACAACGTTTTGTTCACTGGCTGATTCTTTGAAGCGCATTGTGAAGGCGTAAAGATGCATTTATTCGTCAATGTAGCTTAAAACGCGACAAAATGAATGCAATTCTCGCTCATCTTGGCTTGATAAGGAATAAATTGAGGACAATGTAAGCGACAACTGTATGCAGTTTCTCATTTGGTTTT